>JADHKP010000072.1:0-151619 GCA_019925385.1 Raffaelea deltoideospora | reverse complement strand
GGCAATTTTGTTGTATGCATGCGCATACTGTGTATCATGCATACAACAAAATTGCCTTGAGTATTGTATTGGGCTAAAATTATTTTTGTTTTTTGTTCCGAGCATAGAGATAAGAGCCGTTAGGCCATTCCTTTGTGGGATCGCACACCTTTCACTGGTAGATGTAGACGATGTTGTCATTAAGGCAGCGATCGTGTCAACTCACAAGCACAGGATCACGTCAATTGGCTCCAACTTTCGACGTCGCTTCCCCCACACGAAATACTCCAGGAATCCTACCTCGAATGCTCTGGCTCTTGGCGCCAGCGAATGAGATATGTCCGTTTGGGGGCTCTACCGTGTTGGATCGCACAGCGTCGCTTCTTCCTGCACGTCCCTCTCCTGTTTTTCCTTTCAGCCTTCCCGATTCGGGTACGCCCGCAAATAAAACGGGTCTCGCCGGCATAATGTCTCGTAGTGTCTTTTCCCCTACCTGCACGAACAACCTCCCCAAACATGCCCACTAAACCCTGTCAGGTCTCTATATGTTTACAAGTTTTTTGCAGCGCCAATTTCGGAAGAACAATCTCGACTGAAGCTCAGGGCCGTTGATGGGCAAAGGGGATGGTGTGCTCGCCCGACATTTGACATCTTCCTCCCAATACCCAGTTCGTCCGTCTTCAGACCGCAAACGCCAAGACAGTTTGAGAGCTTTGGCTAACCTATGCTCTGGAGAAGCAGAACATCTTATTCCAACCGTAGGTGAAAAAAAATTGCGCCCAAATTATAATTTGCGGCTGTTCCATATTATGGGAGGTTCGCTTCGCGTCTCCCCTTGTCGGTTCACTCGTCCCGCGAAAGAATAATATCATGCGCCTGGTCAGTAATAATCAGTGGAGAAGCACTCTGTATCCTTGTTAAGTGGGGGGTTTGTTCTCACTCACAATCAACTTCCCTCACATTCAACTTGGTTTTCCCTGTCGGTGCCAAGGCAAGACAGGTTGTTTTGGGGAGAAAATCATTCGCTGAAAAGAGTACTTCATGAAACGTTCAACACGACTCGCCACGCACGTGCTTTGTCTTCTGCGAGGTGTACAGTCGGGATGGACAAGGGAGACCAGTCGAGACTGCTTCCTGGCCATGATACTAAAGGAGGGCCCACGCACGCAAGACTGTGCTAAGCTGTCTTTCTCTGTGAAATACAATACTGGCCCAGATAAGATCGGCAGAAGCCAATCAACCATGAGCCGATGGATGTAGTAACTGTGGCATAAAATTGCGACAGTGTTTATGGGACTTTCTTCATGGCTAGTTTTATTTTAGGGAGAAAGGTATTAATGCACCTTACTCGTACTAAGAATATAACGATACGGAGGATGAAGTGTTGTGTTTAGCAGCTTGGGGAACTCACAAGGTTTAAGCATCTCGTTAAAGGTATTTGCTTCTGCTTAGGTGTTTCTATTACGTGGTTCTCAATGTGCCTACCTCAATACTTATCAGCCGCTAAAGTCGATTCTATCATTGCTACATCAAATCAGATTTTGAAGGAAAGGTCTCATTGATGTTGGATTGCAGTCCAGGCGAATGTGAAGACTCGCAGTCTTCGAGGCTGATTTTGTTGTGTAGCTTAGCTGAAGCTGTGTTAGCTCGCAGATATGACTGATTTTACAATCCACGTAAAGGCTTAACAATTTTACCCTGGTCAAAAGCCAGTACCCTTTTAGAGGGTACGTGTTCAATAAGAAATGATGGTAGAATTAAACATGCCGTCGTGGCAGCTGATGCAAATAAAGGCGAGGTGAAATAGAGCTTTGCAATACCGATGGTAGGATACATTTGTGAAACGGGTCACGGTGGGCCGACACCTTAAATCGAGACAGAGTGCATCCCGCCGAACGGAGAAAGAGCGTGTATAAATATAAGAGTCTAGCTTCCCACCATGTTTGTTATATTCTCCACTGTTTCTAGACATAGAAAACTAAATCTACTAAATCCCAATGTGTAAAACATAGGCGTTGAATGAATTAGGCGGACGACTTCCCAGACAGTCATAAACCAAAACCACTTATACGGTAATAGCCTCCTCAATATGCCTATGTCCACATTTTAAGAATGAAGAGCACGAGTTCCCGACAACAGCAGTATTCGCCTCCAAAGTTGTCAAAAACGTTTACAAAATCCTAGTTCCAGAAGCAGTATCTTAAGTTTCCACCAAATTTGTCCTTTACCCAAATGTCTTCTGTGACATGCCGCTGCCAATCTTTCCGGAAGTAATCTGTTGGCTGAATCCCTGTCTCTAATATAAAATTCTCCCTTTATGCCTCTAGTGACGGAATGTGTAGACTTTCATAAGGAAGCGTCATGCGCCGGGGCAGTCATCGCTCTGCCTGATCAGTTCACCTTTGGCTCAGTCGGCTCGGCTACCGCTCCTCTTCTGCGTAGACACTGCAGTCAGCGCTAGGTTCGAAGTCGCTACACTCACGTCGTGCTGAGACGGTTTCCTAAGCCTGGCCGTGCGGATGGTGCCCGTGCAAGATCGCACAGTGGGCGGGTTGCCCACGGCTTACGCCCGTTCCTTGCCGCGGAAGTAGCGGTGGTACCAGATGCAAACGCCAAATTAATGGAGATAGTGCCAATGACGACCACCACGAGAAAGACGACGTGCTGCCGGTGGGTGGAGAGCCTGGGGGAAAAAAGTTGGGGGAACGAAGTTTTTTTTTTTTTTTTTTTTTTTTTTTTTTTTTTTTTTGACAGCCTCCTATCATCCATAGTTACCCCTGCCGCGGCTGCTGCCCTTGGAGGAGCTAATCGAGTCACTGGCACTCGTAAAGGTAGGCGTCTGCGCCGCCACCTTCGGGATGTGTCGATAAGAGCACAAAAGCGCTCTTCAGAAGGTTGAAGACTTGAATGAATAGTGCTACTACGACGGCGTAATCAGAAAGGAAATGCCGCCTTGAGAGAATTAGCGGTTATGTTAACCCGTGGGTCTGGGTGACGGTTTGAAATTGCCATTGACAGCTGTGTCGTATGGACTCTGAGGTTTCCCTGGTCACTTCATCTTTCATCGATTGAGGAGACCAATTAAGACTATTAGGAAGTGGCGAATTCTACAGTTCATTTGAAAAACTACGTCAGAAATCACAGCACAATTGTTTCTTATGCTGTTCTGGCCTTCATATGCCATATAACAAAATGATTCCAGAGGCAAATGAGCCAAATTAGACCACCATTGTTTCAACTTCACAGAGCTGGGGACTTTTTTGGCCAAAATATTCGGGGTTATTTAGAGACTGGCAGAGCTTAAATAAGTAATTTCGTGACTGACTCTGATTCTTTCGTTACTTCTAGGGTATATAAATAAAACTATGGAGTAACATTTAAGTACTGCAGCATTGCTCCAACCAAATACAAACTTCCGGTTACAAAAATCTGTACATCATCTTCGTTTCGACCCAGATCCCGTGCCCGAGTTGCAGCTTTCGAAGGAGTTAGCTCGCTCCATGTCTTTGTTGTCGAGCGTAATGTCTCCCAGACTTTGCAGTATTCCGGTGGGAGCGTATCATCTAATAATCTCAGTACGTATTGCACACAAACCAGGTACGAGAAGTATTAACTCACCCATTTGGTTTTCATATGTAGTAAATATGGCGTGCTCGATTGGTAGGTGAAGTTTCTTTGAAAATTGCTCTAGCATCTTGAACCCATCCCGCTCAGGAGAGTTTTGAGCAAACAACAGAATTCGCATCGGGTTGCTACCACCGTATTAGATTGAAACGTTGTAGAGTACTTTAATAATTAAAAACTCACCCTTTCGTCACAGAAGACATTTGCTGAAACCATGCTGCGGCTTCTCCTATACTCAAGTCGTTGTGCGCTCCGTCTAAGAACCAGGAAAATTTCCCGTCTTGTATTTGCTGAAAGCGGCCTGGCCAATGAAATTGTTGTATCCCACTGATAACATCTTGCAGTGATAAACATTCGCGGCCCTTTAGTCTTAAAAATGCATTGCAGACTTCCTTTGCAAGAGACGCGTTTTGTTGTTGTGTCCTTATGTTTAAGTAATCTGAAAGACTAGGATCAGTCTCCACGAACGAAAGCACAATGTCTTTCTCGTTCGCTCGACCTTTTAAAACTTCGGTAACCTTTGGTTCTTGAACAGAAGAAAATGCCGGAGTGCCGGTCTTAAAAATGCCCGATTTGTGCCACGCAATATTCTCAATTGTCGGACCAAGCTCTTTCACGTGGTCCATGCCAATACTCGTGATAACGGTAATGACAGGACGCCGAACAACGTTTGTCGAGTCAAACTGCCCTCCATGATGGGTTTCGTAAATAGCCACGTCGACTTTCTCCGTAATGAAGGCGTGATAAGAGACAAGCGCCAGGAGCTGGAGATAACGAGGTCCCGATTCCTTGCGTTGCTCAAGATGAAGCTTGTCATGCACTTCAAGGACATATCTCGCAAAGACATCTTTCGGCAATGGCTGAAAGTTGAGTCGAATCCGCTCATTGACCTCGACGAGATGTGGGGAAGTATACAGTCCGATCTTCTGCGGAAACCCACTTCTTTTTCCATGTTGTCTAAGAAAGCTCTCGACAAACGCGCAAGTACTGCCTTTTCCTTTCGTCCCCGCAACATGAATAATGTTTAGGCCATCAATATCATCATCCTAAAGAGCCATGAGTATTTATCGTGTCGCGTCACAACTAGAGTTGAGGCCTTACTGAATGACCCAGCTGCAACAGCCATTCTCTCATCCCTGCGATACTGGGCAAACCCTGAAATGAAGGATTGCCATTTGGAAGGCGATTTTGAGGGAGTTGAGAAATGGAACTTATGTTTGGTCTGCTAACCCTACGCCTTTCTTTTAAAACTGCGAGGGCGCGCTTTCATGGATGTTAGCTGTTGGCGAAATCCCCCCTCCCCTCGCCTCGCCTCGCCTCCCCCCTCCCCCCCCCCCCAAACAAAAATGGTTGAATTAACCGTCTTACCACAAAGGCTCTACTATCCATCATTATTCGTCTAGGTTTGCATTTTCAAACGAGAAAAATAAAGTCTTGAGGCATAGTTATTCCATTAGTCTAAATATGCGGGAATAACCCGCCAATTCTTGTAGAGGCGAAGCCGGGATCAAATTACTCCGTACTCCGTAATCGGCGGTTTTAAAAAGACTTTCGGCGTTGTTTAGAATAATAGCAGCTTTTATTTTTCACCTCGAGTCTCAAAATAAGAAAGAAAGAAAAAAAAAGATAACAACTTTTCCCAGTAGCAAAATCAAACTCACATTGACGGCGTACGAAAAGAGGACATAAAGAATAACATAATCGTATATGAGTCACCATGCCGGACGAAATCCTTAATGATATATCCCACCGCAGGTACAATCCTTTAAATGGCTCTTGGCTGCTTGTCTCACCACATCGAACCAAGCGACCTTGGCAGTAAGTAACAGACCCAAGAGCCAGTCTTCTTTCTTCCTTTCCTTTCTTTTTCTTTTTTTTTTTTTTTTCCCCCCCCCCCCCTTCCCCCCTTCCCCCCCCCCCCCCCCCCTGCGTTGCGGAGGAGACCTAACCGTATTGAACACATTAGAGGACAGCAAGAGAACCCATCAGCAGTTGTTCTTCCGGAATATGACCCCGAGTGCTACCTTTGCCCAGGCAACAAGAGGGCACAAGGTGATCTCAATCCGCCATACAAAGAAACGTTTGTTTTTGTCAACGATTTCAGTGCTGTCAAAGAAAAGCAGAGTACTTACAGTCCGGAGGCTTCAAATGGTTCTGTTCTATCCTCAAAAAGAAGACCCCCGCTATCTCAACAACCCTCCCGTAGGAGCACAGCGTGCCAAGCTAACAGCCAACGCAGGCCCTGAATCACAGCTTTTGCGCGCCGAGTCAACCACGGGGAAGTGTTTTGTTTTGACCTTTTCTCCAAAGCATCACTTGACCCTTGCAGATATGGATGCCAAAGATATTCTGCCCATTATTTCTACCTGGACTCGTATATATGCTGAGCATGTGTCCCCAGCAAGCTTTATCTCTGGAAAAGCCACGGACGCTCTAAGAGAAATAACGCCCCCTGAGTATGGCAACATCCCTCGTTCTGTCAACCAGCTGCGATACATGCAGATATTTGAAAACAAGGGAGCCGCCATGGGTTGCTCAAATCCCCACCCACATTGCCAAATTTGGGCTACTTCTAGTTTGCCACAGGAACCGGGAACGGAACTGCTTCAAATGAAGAATTATCGGCTTAAAAACAACGGACAGCATCTACTTGGCGATTATGTTCAACTCGAACTGGAGAAAAAAGAACGTATTGTCTACCAGAACGACGCTTTTCTTGTCGTTTGTCCTTGGTGGGCTGTTTGGCCGTTTGAGGTCATGATCATTGCCAAGCGGCATGTGCCAGCTATCGTTTATTTGTCAGCCGATGAGCGGTTACAGTTTGCAAGTGCAATTCACGAGGTTACCAAGCGATACGATAATCTTTTCAAGACAAACTTCCCGTACAGTAAGTATTTTTTTTTTGCCCGTGTTGCCTCCCCACACGCCGGCACGAACTTGCCTCTTTTAAGCACTGACTGCTTACGCCGACATAGGCTCAGGAATTCATCAGGCTCCGTTGGACAGCACTGAGGAGGAAGCAGAGAGCAGCTGGTTCCACATGCACTTTTACCCGCCTCTCCTTCGTTCAGCGACAATCCGCAAGTTTCTCGTTGGCTACGAGCTGTTGGGTGAGCCGCAGCGTGATATTACTCCAGAACAGGCGGCTGCACGCCTAAGGGAATGTGGAGGAGAGCTGTATCGAAAATCAATTTGAACGTCCAGTGCCTTCAATCTGCCCACTCGTCTGCATGTCTGTTGGCATCTGGAGTTTAATCCACTTTTGTTTTTTGTTTTTTATTTTTGTTTTTATTTTTTTGGCTTTTTCTCTTGATTCTCAGAAGGATTAGATGGTTTAATACAAAAGGAAATAAAGTAGTCACAATACCCATTTTCAAAATAGTTGTCTATTTTGTTTGCCTCCGCAGTACACGCACAAAGTACATCACATCACTTAACAAAGACCTCACTGAACATAGTGGCTATATTGAGCAAGCATCCAGATAGCTCCTCCCCAACCAGCTGCCAAAGGGAACAACTGTGGTCCTGTCAGACGCATTGTCTTGAAAAAGAGCAATTCACTCGTAAAGTGAATTGCGGCCAAAATATGGGTGATTATACTAAGCTCATAGAGAGCACGGTTGCTGATATCGTGCGCTGTATACACCCGAATGAGGCCCGCAAGAGTTGTCCACACACCAAATACACGTGCTGCGAGTGGGGTGACCTGATCTTGGACCTTGCCGACGTCCTTTCCGGTGTTTGAAGCGGGCACAAGCTTGGCAACGCTGTCTTCGGGATTCCGCGACTTTGTTGGAGGACGTAGGAGGGAGGGGTTTGGGACAAAAAGTCCATTGTAAATGCGACGAGTATAATGCAGAGTTGCCACATTTTGGATTGAGTTCCCAAATGATACAATTCCAACCTGTTTTGCTTAGCCTTGTGGTCGACGTCAAGCTCCGAGGCAAGTCTCGATTCTTCAACTTACCAGGAAGAGATAACACGGAAGCAGGCCCTCGTTGACGGGCGGAAGAAGCGACAACACTTTATCCATTTTGAAGTCGGACGACAGAATTGAATCTAAATGTATTAAAAAAGAAAGAAAGAAAGAAAGAAAGAAAGAATCTCGGGGGCCGTTTTTATCTCAGGGGCCCAAAAAAGATCCCAGCTTACGCAGGCAGTTGGCTGGGATGCAATAATAATAAGCAGTAATACGACGTAATACGGAGTACTCCGACGTATGTTTTTTTCATATGGGTCTTGCGCGCCAGCTGTGATTGGTTAATTTTGATTTAGTCGTCGCTGCTTTCGATTAGTACGGAACATCCTTAATATTATTTTTTGCCAAAAGCTTCGAGTCTCTTTTCGGCCTTCGGCATCCCAGGAAACAACCTCCTTAAACAACCTTCCTGAATGATATCCTGAGCAAACTTTGATTCGTTTCCACCAACATTGAAAAAATATTGGAGTATTTCCAAGACAAAGTCATGGACTCATTGCCATACTCCTTGCAAGTGCTGCTTGCTACAGTTGGTGCCTTGTACCTAGGCTTCAAAGCTTTATCAGTGGTTGGGTTTTTCCTAAACGTCTTTGTTTTGAGCGGAAAAAATGTGAGTGATGATCGACATTGCATTGCCTTTTAGTTTAAGCGGTTGATATTATTGTCATTGCTGTTCTCGTTTAAGCACGCTGCTAAGTAAGGAACGGGTAGTTACGAAAATATGGCAAGAAAGGAACCTGGGCAGTTGTAACTGGTGCGTCCGACGGCTTAGGAAAGGAATTTGCAACACAGCTCGCGTCAAAGGGCTTCAATCTTGTTCTTGTTTCTCGAACCGAGTCTAAGCTCAGCGCTCTTGCAAAAAGCCTGGAAGAGAAACACGCGACGTCGGGATTGCAGACGAAAATCATGGCAATGGATTATTCTGCGGATAGGTCGACGGATTACGAGAAACTAGCACAGCTGATTGACGGCCTCGATGTTGGGATCCTCATCAACAATGTGGGGCAGAGTCATAATATCCCAGTTCCTTTCATTGAAACAGCTGACGATGAACTTCAAAACATTGTCACAATCAACTGTCTGGGCACTCTTAAGACTACGCGAATCGTGTTGCCGGGAATGGTGCAGCGCAAACGGGGTCTGGTTTTGACAATGGGATCTTTTGGCGGTTGGATGCCAACACCTTACTTGGCAACGTACAGCGGCAGCAAGGCTTTCTTGCAGCACTGGAACTGTTCTTTGGCATCTGAACTAGGAGGCAGTGGGGTTGACGCCTACCTTGTTTTGAGTTACTTGGTTGTTTCTGCGATGAGCAAGGTGCGTCGTCCTAGTCTTCTTATACCGCGTCCCGACGCTTTCGTTCGTTCTGCGCTGGGTAAGATTGGCCGCGGTTGGCAGTCTTTCGCTTTCACGTACACCCCATTCTGGACACATGCTGTAGTACAAGGGCTTGTTGAGAGTACCATTGGTGTCGGCAATCGGATTGGCATATGGTACAACCTCAAAATGCACAAGAACATCCGGCTTCGAGCTCTCCGGAAAGCCGCTCGCGAGAGCAAAAAAACTCAGTGATAGACTGAAGCCCTCATAGCTGTCTGCCTTTGAGGGAGGGGAAGGGGGTTCAGCCGCAATCAAGCTCGACATGCGAAACCTGTGCTGCCTTTTTACTTTAACCTGTATGAGTAGTATTAATATGCACTCCACGCCGAAAACTATAGCAAGTTAAAAAAAACCCATTTCATCTTTAAAACAATATCTTCCACAACAAGCCGTAGCCGAAGTGTGAATGACAGTCTTTTTAGTCTCAGATGTTCGTAGTTAGGCATGTGAATGAATGTGGCAGCTTTGGATTGATGTGGCTGGGAGGCGGGTCATTTTTTCCTGAGAAAAAGCTGACTCAACTATCCGATTTGGACTAGTACACATTCGCGCGACATGGGTCGCGTTCTTTGGACAAGAATATTTTCGACATTTTCTTTCCACTCAAATAGGACAACCAAAAACATCAGCCCCCGGTTGTAGCTTGATAAATACGAGCGAGGCATATCGAGAGAAACCCGAAACGCATGAGAAACCACTGATAACTGGGAACCACATTTGTCGGTTTTTCTTTTCAGGTCTAGAAGATTGTCCGCTCAACTTCTGTCCAACTTTTCTGAGCTGGGAATTCTTTTGGACTATTATGATATTGTAGGCGGTCTTCGACACCATACTCGCGACAGTTACCCATTCTCAAATGTTTATTCGTCATCTTATATCCTCAAAACTGTGTTGCTGAAGATGGCGACACAAACGCCGACGCGCCCGATTCCTGGTGCGTTCTTCACGACACCTGGTTTGCCTCATGCGGCATCCAGACCTTCTGCTTTTGGGACTCAACCAACCGCAATCACAAAAGTTTCTGCTCTGGCACAGGGTGGCAATACAACTGCTGGTGCGCTGCAGAGCTCTAATGCTTCCACTCTGCCGCCATCAAATTTGCGTTCTCCGAAGCAGAAGGCCGCCGATTCTATCAACAGGGTTCTCCAGCTAGATCTCAGCTACCCTGATCTAGATTCGTACTGTCGACGTGAGCAAAACCTCCTAACGCCCCCTTTTCTCTTTCTCATTTCCTTGTTTTTTTTAGTTTAGGGCATGTCTTTATGCCCGAAGGTGTGTAAGTGCCATACTGACAGGAAGTTATTGCATTAGCCGGTGCGTCTTCGGATTACGACATTCATGGCGAAGAATCCGCGTGGTCCCCTTTCCACAAGGTACAGACCTTGCCCATCCCGGACCAAATATTTGAGAGGTACAACGTATCCCAACTTGTCACAGCAATGGGCCTTTTCCCAGAAATCAACCATGCGTATGCGTGTATCGACAATGCCCTTTTCTTGTGGGATTACACTGTGCAGAACCCCGAGCTCGTTGGGTTTGAAGATCAGCCACACGCTATTACGGCAGTCGGCCTTGTGCCTCCCAAGGCGGGGGTTTTTGTGAACAACATAAGCCATGTTCTAGTCGTTGCAACAGAAGTTGACATCATTCTTCTTGGAGTGGAAGCAGTGTCAAACGCTACTGGTGCAAAGACCATATCACTCTATCAGACAAGGATGTCCATCCATAGGGGGGGTGCAAACGTGTCTCACATTGCGGGTACACCTTCAGGACGCATTTTTCTGGGTGGCCGGACCGATACAGATGTTTACGAGATTTATTACCAACAGGAAGAAAAATGGTTTTCGAACCGCGTTGGCAAAATCAACCATAGCCATCCGGGCTGGTCATCCGTTGTGCCGGCCTTGCCTGTCAATCTTGAGTTTTGGAGTCAACGAAGCTCAGAATCTCTGGTGCAGATGGTTGTCGACGATTCGCGCAATCTTCTTTACACGCTGTCCGACAAGTCAACTATTCGTACATACCACATCGAGGCACCCGATAAGCTATCGAAAGTCATTGAAAAGGAAAAGAACGATTGTCTGCGAGACGTTACACACATGATCAATTCGTCTCCCCTTCTGACGGATCGCATGTCTATCATTGCTATCAGCCCCATTCCGTCCCAAGAGGCTTCGAAACTGCATTTGATGGCTCTCACCAGTACTGGCTGCAGACTTTTTCTTAGCGCAACAAGCTCAGCTTCATACATGATCAACTCTGCGAATACAGCGCCGCAATCCATGCAGGTTCAATTTGTCAAATTTCCACCACGGGATTTGTCCTTAGTCGATCCCAACAATAATTTGCGAAATGCTATTATTCCAGACTCCACCATCGATCTACAGTCTCGATACCTAGATCCAACTATTAAAGGGTGTCGCTTCTCGCCGGGATTTTGTTTTGATTTTGTCCAGAAGCAGGAGGTTCGCCTTTTTATCTCAGCGCCGGAAACGGGGAAAATCAAAGTCACGACGCCTGCTTCTGCTCTGAGATACTATGAACATGGAAATTGGATCTCTCTTGGGAGAGCAAGGGATGTTCTCGATGTTGGTCAGATAACGAAGCCCTTTTCAGCTGCTGATCAACCACTAGGGTTTGGAAACGAACTGGCGGTACAATTTGATTCTCCACCTGGCGAGTTTGCGATTCTTACGAATGACGGCGTCCACGTGGTGCGAAGGCGGCGGCTCGTTGATATATTTGCGGCGGTTATCCGGACGTTTGGCAGCGACGACATGTTTGATAAAGAGATTCGCAAGTTTATCCATCTTTACGGTCGTGTCGAAACGATCTCAACTGCCCTCGCAGTTGCATGTGGCCAAGGTGGTGATCTTCGCACCGGCACTAGCCGTGCCGTCGACCAGGCCACAGAAGATCGTGCCAGAACCGCATTTGTCAACTATGGTGGTCAGCCTACAGTTCTGGAAACAGACAGCAATACCGTTACCATTGAGTCAGTGAAGCTGTCTTCGCGCCACGATGCTCTTGTTTTATATCTGGCTCGTTTGGTTCGCACGCTATGGAACACCAGAGTCATCACACGGGAGTTTACCTCGACAGGGGTTACAGTTAGCTCTACAGTTCCTCTAGCAAAGCTCACCATTATTCAAGAGAGCCTGGAGCGACTCAGGACTTTTCTTAAAGTCAATGCCGGCTACATTCAAGGGCTATCTGGCCCATCCAGCATACACCGTGCTAGCAGGCACGAAGAAATCGCTCTTCAAGCCGAGCACCAGGCTCTGCATGCATTGCAAGGCTTAATGGAAAGCATCTCTGAAGGTATCTCATTCGTGCTGATGCTGTTCGATGAGCGCGTCGCCGACATATATGTCAGACTCGATGATTCCACTCGCCAAGCCCTTTGCGCATTGACATTTGAAAGTCTGTTCTGCAAACCATCCGGCAAAGAACTCGCAAAACTCCTTGTCAAAGCTATCGTCAACCGTAACATTGAAAGTGGATCGAACATTGAAACCGTTGCCGATGCACTTCGCCGGCGCTGTGGTGGATTTTGCAGTCCTGATGACGTTGTCATTTTCAAAGCTCAAGAACAGCTGCAGAGAGCTGCAGAACACATCAACTCGCCCATGGTCGCTCGCAATATACTAGATGGGAGCCTCCAGCTTTTCAAACGAGTTGCCGGCAACCTAACCGTTAGCAACCTTGAAATTGCTGTGACCCAGTATACGCAGTTGAAGTATTATGCCGGGGCTATTCAACTGTGCTTAGCTGTTGCCAAGGAAATAGATCGTGGAAACACAGCATTGGCATGGGTCAACGATGGCAAGCCGGACAACGACCCGCGAAAGACTGTATGGGAAAAACGAAAGGAGTGCTACAATCTTATACACACTGTCCTGCTCGAGCTAGACACGGATTCCGCCAGCGAGCCTGATTATTTGGATGGCAGGCTTACCATCACCGGAACTAAGCGTATGGAAGCATATGCGGTGGTGAATGACTCAGATGACGAGGTTTTCCATTTCGACTTGTACGAATGGTACATTAACCAAGGATTGACGGACCGCCTTCTTGCCATCGATTCACCCCATGTCGTAACGTTTTTGGAGCGTCTTGCTTCCGTTGATGCGCACCATGCAGACCTTCTGTGTCGCTTCTATACGCATCGCAGCCTTTTTTTCAACGCTGCCCAGGTGCAATACAATCTTGCCCGATCCAACTTTGATATCAACATTCAAAAGCGCATAACCCTGCTGAGTCGGGCCAAAGCCAATGCCAGCGTGCCCACGGCAGGTGTAAGTGGACAACGACAGCAGCAATTGAATCACGATGTTACGGAACTTCTTGATGTGGCCCATATACAAGATGACCTCTTGGAGAGGCTTCTCGCCGATGTGCGCATTCCCGATGCCCGAAAAGCAGAAATAAAGAAAGATCTTGACGGCCCTGTCCTGGGGCTATCCGAGGTACGATCTCTAACTACTGCCCTTGAAATGGTTTTGATTGTGGCCCATAAAACTGACAACACGTGTGTAGCTATTTAATGGATATGCAGATCAGGCTGGGTACTACGACCTCTGCCTATTGATATTTAATGCTGCCGACTATCATAACCCACGCGTCATCGCCGACACCTGGAAGCAGCTTATTTACACTACACACGAAGAGATCGAGGAGCGCCTTGCACAATTTCAGTCAGATCCAACCTCTCCATCAGACACCGAGACGGGGCCTCCGCCACTTCCCTACGAGGCCGTGGCTGTGCAAGTTCAGACAATTGCTCATCATTCATCACTGGACTCGCTGATCTTCCCCATTGACGTTTTGTTGACCATCTTGTGCGAGTATGCGTTGACAAAACAGCAAGATGCGTCGATCGGGGCTAACCCGGCGTGGCCTGTGCTGCTGTTCTTACAGCTTCATGTCCCGCATGTAATGATCGTGCGCATCTTGGAACACATTCTTGATACTCAGGAAATGCCTTTCACGGGTCGCCGCAGAGCGGTAGTTGTGTCCTGGATCAACGCCGTTGTAGATCTCTGGTGTCATGATGTGGAACTGATCAGCCCAGCAAACGATAAAGGGGATGCAAGCATATCTCCGTGGGTGTCTGACCTCATGAGGCAGGCAGAAAGGACAGTTTTGGACATTTTAGCTTCTGTACGGGATCCCGCTTTGCGGAGCGAGCTAGACCAACTGTTGAACGAAACAAGGAAGTTGGGTCTTCGTGTGGAGAGTGATGTGCGGTCTGGTCAACAAGCTGGTGTAAGGTTCCGTTAATGGGGCTATAGCGGCTTTACTTGTAGGGAGGTCTTGTTGTCGGACATGACACCTGTTAGTTTGTTGTGTTCATAAGAATAGAGCAGTTGGTGCTAACTTGTTCCCGCCACATTCGTTCTCATTTGCGCACTTTAGTCTACGCACGTTTTCGTTTTACTCCAGTAACAGCAGCACATCGTAATAAGAGGCTTCGATTACAACGGCCACTGTTTCACTTAGTTTGCGCCAAAATCACCCTCGTGTGAGAGAAATGCACAAAACCGCTGTCAACACATTCGGTCTGGCCTACCATTTGAAGTCCGCTGTTGTGAGTATAGAACACACAGATGTCGCATTTAGGGCAAATGATGGAGCAATGATAAGGCAACTTCAAATAATAATAGATAACAGAGTGATATAAAGTGAGAACAGAAAGAAAAAAATGAATTTCAAAAACATTAATCGTCGTCTGTCCAGAAATCTTCCTGCTTCCTATCCATGGCCACATCAAAGGTCGTTCCCAGAGCTTCCTTTCCTTCGCGGATCATCTCTTTCAACCTCTGGTTTAGTGCTTCGATCTTCGCATCCGTCGCCCTCTCAACGGCTATTTTTTGCGCCGCTAGCCTCTTTGCTTCACAATTCAAACGAGGGCTATCATTTATGGCCGCTCGCAGAACACTCCCATCGGAATTTGTTTGATGCTCGTGAGTATCAACCACCATAATACCGCCCTTTTTCTGGACTCTTTGACTCAAGCGGTCTTCGTTGACACAACCATACTCTCCAGAATGGGGCACGGCAATGTCTTTAGTTTGTGGCTTCCATCCCGCTCGCCGTTTGGGTTGATGGGAACCGCTAGAAAAGGTCGAAATGGCGGCCTCTCGTGATGGCAATTTGGCAGAGCGCGAACTTGAGCGGTTGTTGCTATAACTATGTCTTGTCGGCGGCGTACTTGGGATCGGGACAGGCAAACGACTAGGCGCAAAACTAGCTGGTTCTCGTGGAGAAAGCCTTTGACTTCCAGCATGAGACACACGCTGGATGGGTCGTTGGCATACGCCACTGCCTTTAAATCGTGAACCTGGTGATCCTGTTCGACAGATCGATGTGTCTGATAGTTTCGGCTTCCGAGAATTACATTTCGGTTCAGACGTGCAGATATCGGAGTATGGCTGGCCACGGGTTGCAGACGCTGTCGATATCTGGTTCGAGCTATGCATGCTTTGCGTTTTCTTCTGATCAACAATAACCCAGTTCCGCCCTAGCTCGTCACCCGCTGGGTCAAGCTGTCGCCTCTTTCCAAGGCGTCTGGTAACGGCCTCTTCTTCGTCATCCTCATCTGCCGCCAAATCTGCTACAGGAGGCTCCGGAAAGCTCCCAGGCAGCATAGGCTCAGAACTGTAGTTCATTTTAGCATTTAAAGCTTGCAATGAAGATGCCGGGCTTTCCGTACTGCTGAAGGGACTAATACTCTGGACGGGTTTGCCATTTGACCAGTCGTATCCTGCTCCGCCACCAGCGTGAAATCCGCTAAAGGCGCCCGATCGGCAGAAGTCCCAAAGCTTTCCGACAACATTTCCAAGTGCCTGTAGAACAGCCCATCCCTCGGCCGCTGTTGCGGTGTTATCTTGACAAGGATGCATTGCCTTCGCCGCTAGCTCCTCCGTCTCAAATGCCGGTTTCGGGCCAAGGGCTCTTCGGTAGTCGACATCAGAATAAAATCCAGAGTCTTCCGTCATGCTAGATATGGGTGCATTGTTTGCTCCAATCTGACCAGCCAGAGTATAGCGGGTTTCGCTCCTGCTTTCTTCATCAAGATCGTGCTTTTCGCGGGCCCACGAGCCTGGCTGCACATGTCCATGTCCAATATCTGAGCCAATCCACTCCGTTGAGGAGGTTGCCTCTCTTGAACTTCGAAAATGACGCTTTCGTTTGATGTTAGGTGGAGCGCAGAGGGTGGCTTTATTAGTGGTTGTTGACTCGCCCGGCCAGTACCTGTTTGGAGAGTTGAAAAGTGTCGAACTTGGCTCAAAAACAGCTGATGCTTCTGGTGGCAGGAAGAGAGCAGCTTGTGGTGAAGATTTGGGGGGTTGACGCATGTCAGAGGTAAATGCTCCAGGCGTTCGGATGTTGGACTTCGGCGATGACATGGCGATACTATCTTGTGGTTTTTATTTATTTTTCGGTCGTTCGAGCTCTTTAGTTTTGCATCTCTCATTTGGCCGGAAAAGCAGTGAGACTAAAATTCTGTATACAAGGCCATCAGTCAGAGTCAGGCGACCAAAATCTCTCCTTTCATGCAATCAACCAGACTGAGCAAACAAGGCCTGACTTTGACGCACGCAGTGCCATCGGTCGTTCTTCCTTTTGTTGCGACAAACTACTCGTATGGATACTTGCGAGTAATTATTATGGGGTGATATGGATGGATACTATCCAACAAAGGTGCAACGGTTAATCTTAGTCATCATTTTTGGTTGTCGTTGCCTAGCAATTGCGGATAATATTCCTCAGTAAACAAAAGCTTGGCGTCAACAAATACGAGTAAGATTTGAAGGTATTCAACACCTTAATCACTGAAGCATACACAAAGATACAAACACATCAGCCTAATGATACTCGATACAGGTCATCTGCATGTCGCCCATCATCTTTCTCCTTAGGCCAAAAAAAAACCCCCGTAAACAACGTTGTTGGTAAGTCAACAGCTTGTTTCTGCATCTCGTAGTACCCGAGACGCGGCATAACGACTTGACCTAGAGAAATGAACGAGGTACCGGCAGGACAAATATCCATGCTCGTAATCTATCAGATTTACTAAGATGTCTGACGGCTAGCCCAAAAGTCATTCCGCTCGCGAAGAACCTGCGCAGCCCACTCTTTGGTTTCAGGCATGGTCATTTTTGTTGCGACGTACGCAAACTCGTTGAGGTTTAATTGGCCATTGCTTCGTTTCTCATATTCAGTCATCTGGAGCAAAAGCTCCAGTTTATCCACATCGTGAACAAAAAGACTCTCAGGTGTTTTAGAGTCTTCGTATTCTTGCCAGATCTCCCGCATTTCTAGTCCGGCCTGAGCCAGCCCATTTTGCTCGTTGCCCAACAGCCCAAGTGCAATGTAGTCCATGGTGGAAGCTTCGCGCCTGCTTTTTTCTTTCTTCGGGACGCCATCAACTGGTGTTATGTCTCCTACCAGTGACTCGGCCATGTCGTGTATCAGGCACATTTTCATACATTTTGTCATATCAAGGCGATCTCTGATCGAAGGAGGAGCAGCCAACGTGATTAAAGACATCCGGTACATGTGATCTGCAATAGATTCTCCACTGGTTACCTGTTAAACGAACGTATCCTAAAACAATTCCACGTCTGGTGTGCCCTAAGTCATCTTGCCTGATAGTCCGAAAGAAAGTTGACTTACTATTTGATGCCGAACCTACGCCAACCCTCCCGTTTCGTTGTTTTCAGCCGCTCTAGAAGATGAAAATACGGCAAAGGCGTCGATGGACTCTCGACAATATTGTCCAACGAACTCTCGTTTATGGCTTTACCAACAGTCCATTCTCCAGACACAATTGGGGTAGGAATAACGCCTAGGTCTACTGTGAAGATTAAAAGCCGGTCGTTGAATTTGTCCTCACTTTTCTCGGAAGAGGGCTTGTTTACCTTGGATCGATATACCTTGCGACGGGGTCGTGTCTTCGATTTGTGAATCCTCTGGATCTGCCATTTGTGAGGCGCAGTCTTGGAAGTTAGGGGCGGAAAACTCGAAGGAATAACAGGTGGGGGAAAGTACGAGTAAACAAAGAGACGTCAAGTACTCATATTTTTAGATTGCGGCGTTGACAATGCTGCGACATTGGAGGAAAGGGTGTGCGGTTCTAGCGCACCTATGGCCTGAAGGTGGCCTGAAAGTTTAGGCATTATTTAACTTTAACTTCACTGCACTAGACTATTCCGTATGACTTCTTTAACTAACTAAATCCTTGAGATGGCCTGATTCATGTGCACTATGCGTCCTCGTGGCCAATGAACGCTCACATCATTGAGGGAACTAAGAAACGCGTTTACTCGTAGAGTAAGGCGCACCCGACAATTATACTTGTATCCATACCATCTTTTTTGTGTTGTGCTCCCGTGCGATCTTGCAGCAGGGGTCTGGCTAATGGCCACCCATACGAGTAATCTGAAAGTCAGGAGCGAATTTCGCCATATTACGACGTAATACTCCGTACTTTGGATTGAAAAATAAACCTACTCTGCACGAGCCAGTCCGTTACAAAGGGCAGGTCTCTTTCACAATGCCAGTGCTTGACATGTGGGTTACATTGGTCGGAATTAGCCAGAGAAGAAGAGATCCCTCAGCCAGGCTGCGTCAGTACTGCGAACGACTGCAGCAGCAACGTTCAGATCAATATTTTAAAACCGTGCAGCTTTGACATTTACGTCCATGTGTGAAAAAGTGCGATGCTCAGTACCAGTTTGTGCTGAGTCTTAGCGAACCCATTTTTGATACAATTTGCCTCTTGAGATACATTGTTCGAGTACGGAGTACTACTGAAGATAACTTACGAGTAGGCACTAACTTAGAGAATAAGACGGACATAGGGCGCTGTACTCATTCTCCGTAGACATTTCAGTAGTGGTCCGGCAACACCCGACCGACTACGGAGTATTACGTCTCACATGTAAGGCATAAAATAAAGCCTTCCTAACAAACACATCACTCTCTACTCTTACACTTTCACGAATTCCGTGGAGGATATGGATTCGGTAATTTACGCATTCGCTCATTCGCCTTTCAGTTTACACTTTTGTGGTTACAGGAACCGATTTTTCAATATTTAGATACTCAACATACCTTCTCAGCAACTTTAAAAACTTTTTGGGGTATTTACCCACAACACAACGACCATCTGCTCGTCAAGCCAGGCTGAACATTACCACGATGCGAACGACACGTATTATTTCCATCACCAACTTCTGTGTCGCTTCGTCGGCACTTATGTTTCAGGTGTTTGTCCTATACCCCTGGCATCACCAGTTGCAACACGATTTTGAACAGCTTAAGAACGAGCATCTTCGTGTGCTGGGCACCATCAGAGAAAATTCACTTCTTTCTACAAAGCCTCGAGACAAAGCTTCATGACTTCGATAATACACCTAAACGGATTAGCTGAACAGCCATCGAAACCGTCGATAGAACAGACCCGGCTACGATAAATGAAATAAATCAAAAGCATCAGTTATTTTTAGTGTTTTTTGTTAACATAGAAAAATATTCGCGGGAAAGATCATCATAGATAGTTATGAGCTTGCACTTTTTAAGGGTTTTGGACCCAATCGTGATTTCTTATTGGTTTTCTCCTTCAAATATCCTAGATTACACAACTCGCAACTACTTGCCAGTGTACGAGCTGCACAACTTGCTAGTATTATGCCTTACAACACGGCTCGATTCTTGGTGATACATCGTAGCTGCTTTGTGGTGTGTCTCTTGCCACATCTCGAAAATCAATATTATGTCCTGGGTATTTCTTAGCGTTTCGTAACTTTGTCCGGTATATAACTCGTCAGCTTGGTTCCATACAGGAGATTAAGATCATTGTCTTAACTGCCTTGTGTTTGAAACATCTTCACACTTCGCACTGTTGTGGCAGCTAAATACGACATTGATTACAATACTTACAACAATTGCTTGTTCGCCTGGGACATCAGACTGTATGTCAACTCTGATACTGTCACTAAATCTAAAGGGCCACTTAGAGTTCACGTTTATCGTGGTTGGTTTGTGTTCTTTGTCTATTTTTATCACGCTTCTATTCCACCAGGTGTAGTTTGCTTTTAATTTTTTTGCATTATCGAGTGTCTCTGCCTCGGTGAGCGCACTTCTCTGTTTGAAAGACTCAAAGCCTCCACCAATCATGTTGAATTTCCGTCACTTTTTTTAAGCGGTCTCTCTCCGAGAATCAAAGAACAGAGTAAGGCTAACACGGAAAATGTTAAAGAAACGGCTGGTGGACGTTAGTTCATACAGTTCTTCGAGTACTCGGTTTCAAGCTACCCCTTTATTACTTACTATGACTCCACCATATGCCATCAAGGTAGGCTTTTACCACTGCCACGCGTAATCCACCCTCCAAACTCGAAATGTAGTCGATATTGGACAAGGCTTTGTGCACAATCTAAAAAGCAAGATATTAGGTTCAGCACTGTCATTGGGTGTAGACGAACGCCATCATCTCACCTCGGATCTTTGTGCGGCATCGATGCCCAGGTCAAGCAGGCGGCGAACCAAACTAGTCTTCAGAGTTTCCTGCATCACTGTTGTCACGAACACAAGTCCAATAATCATAGACAAAGTAGTAGACAAATACAGTGTCGATATTGCGGCGGAGAGGTGTTCCGGATTAACAACGGCTTGGACGGAAATAAATACGGCACTTTGGGCGACTCCAGTGCCAAAGCCACTGCTCAGTAGCTAGATTAGTGTTTTCCTTCGAAAATAAAGAAGGGGAGACTTATATAAAGCCTGTAAAAACATAGCTGAGGGCTGGATTTAACTTATTTGTCTTGAAGATTGTCTTACCCCGGAAAAATATAAAGGGATTCTAGCCAGTTCGTGTGCCCTTTCCATCTAAGTAGTAGGGTTGCATAAGCAAGAGAAGACGACGTAACAGCCACGCGTATCATGTTCCTATACTTTCCAGTTCTAGTCGTTGTTCACGTTAATATAATATATGCTGAAATGGTTGTTTGAGCGAGCGTGTAGAAGACAACCTTTTGATGTAGAGTCCTGACATGATCCCGCCAACTGCGTTTCCGAAAACGGCAGGAAAGAGATGCGCACCGGCCGCGGTGTTTGATGCATTTTGAGAAATTCTAAAATACAATGGCACAGAGTACATGAGCTATTCACCGCGGTCATTAGATATTGGTCGTAAACTTTGCACGTTTGTAATTGAGAAAACGAGCTTTGATTGGTGACTTACCCCAAGCTGAGCTGCCAATTGTAACACCAGGATAAAAATAGACAGGTTCATGTCGCGAATACGAAACATGTCCAGTGGAACAATCGGCTCGACTGCCCGCTTCTCAACCTTGACAAAAGCAAAGATGAGGCAAATCGAAGCGAAAAGCAACCCACACACGATAGGGTGGCTCCATGGGAGATTTACACCTCCTATCTGCATGGGCGTAAGGAAGGCAAGTAGCGACAATGCCAATAAGACCGAGCCAATGAAGTCAACTCTTTTAAGCCGACTCCAGGCTGTGGCATTCTCCGCCAACTGAGAAGGACACTCGTGTCTAAGCTGACGGGTGTTTCTAGGAAGATATCGCACGCATAGCAACGTGGCTGCAAACATGAAAGGAACCTGGCCAAAGAAAGACCTTCAGACCAGTCACACAAGTCAGAAAACGGTTGCTTTCTTCTGGGAAATCAAGTGTTCGCTTACCATCGCCACCCGATCATGTCGGCTAGAAGACCACCCATTGGCCCACCGAGGCTTCGGCCTGTGGTTGCAGCCACGTTGACATAGGCACGCCAGCTAGCAACATCTCTTATGGGTAGTAAGTCTATGATAAGGCGTTAGATGGCTCTAGGGCGCCTAAAAGAGTTTCGCCTTCGCTGGATTCTCTCACCAGATATCAGGATGGAGACTAGAGCAGTCATGCCAGCGCTTCCTGCCCCGGACAACACTCTACCCAGGATGACTTGAAGCATGCTCTGGCCAGCACCACTGAAAAGGTCAGCCACCTCGGAGTTCATGCACAGCCAAGAATAGTCTTCAACCTGGTCGGCACACTTACACTAAGGCACTTTGTATTGGAAACAGTATAGTTAGAACTTATAACAAGAAGATTATGTTGACTTGAAAGAGTATTCTTAAGGCAGCTTACCATCCTGCAGCGAAAAATGCGTAAGAAAAAATGACGAGGTTTTTTCGTCCGTAAATATCGCTAAGCTTTCCGTACTAGTTGCATCATCTGGTCAGTTGCCATTACTGCTCTGAAATGTGATATCACGCATATGGACATGTTCTAACCATCGGTTGGGTAGCAGCTGAGGCAAGAACAAACCCTCCAAACAGCCAGGTGGAACTTTGCAAGTCGTTAAACTCGGATGCAATGGTTGGATAGGTCGCCAAAAGAAGTGAACCATCAGCATTGGACACAAAAACACCGATTGTCAGGACGCTGATGATGCGCGCCACATTCGTCTTGACGCTTTCCCCTCTCTGGATCAATTCGTTTTGGTCCAAGACAGTTGTTTGAGTGTCGCTTAGCAGTGCCGTTTCCGCCGACGTCGAGTCCGCAAAATTTGCATCAGTTGCTACATACGGAGCACTCGACGGAGAAATAATATGACCACCATTGGAAGAAACCGATGAAGTTGAGGCATTAGCTATCTTTGAGAGGAGCGGTGCTCTTTCGTTTGTCATGTCGGAATCACTAAACTGGTGCGCTTGTTCATCAGCCATTTTGCTTGAAGGTCCTGGATGCCGAGCCAACTTTTTGTCATTCCAGAAGTGTGAAGCTCTCAACGACAAAACAAAAAGATCTACTATTTTGACAAAATGACCGAAGTAGTTACAGCGTGATGCAGCTCGGTTTACAAAAGAGTAGAAATGTGTTCTCCCCTAATAACGTAAGAAACAGCTCTGTCGTTGTACACCAGTCAGTAAAAGCACAGATATGATTTCACACAAAAAAAAAAGGGGGTGGTGGGGAGGAAGCATCCGAGATACACTGCGACGTACTGGTATGGTATTAGTGCATCGCGAGCCTTGGGCGTGCCGAGCACCGGCAGCCCGTTTTGCTTCCGTTTACCAGATACCAGACACGAAGGAAAAAGATAAATGGGAAGTGCCCTGACGGCAAATGCGGCAATTGATTATGCACTATCACAATATGTTATTGGTGGCGCTTTCTTACGCAAGATGGCGACATCAAGCGTAGTCCAGTTTGGGGAAACCATTTTTTTGTTTTATTTTGACTTTTCTAAACCTATGCCAGATATCACTCCCGCGCCGAAGAAAACAAAAAGTCTTAGTTATCAGATATTTGTGCCATCAGCAATTATTAGCACGCCATCTGGATTATATTTGCATCGGTAAACAAAAAAATCTTCATGCTCTATTTTACTTTTCCAAGTAATGTTGCTATCGAAAAGAGTTAAAAGGTCTGGCAATGGTATCAATGGTGCTTGATATTATGACTTAACAGCGGAGATGCCCCTCTCTCGGTCGCGCTGGTTGAAGCTTGAATGAAATATTGTTCTTTTATCATTCCCAAAGCCTACTTGGAGTCAATGTAAAACGTTTTGTTCAACTGGTTCGAATATTAAAACTCATAGCAATGAAGCTTAATTTGTTTGTTGTTTTCTCGGCTGTAGTTTCAGTTATTGAGACTGAAGCCTCTATTCTGCCTAACACCAACTTTCCATCAAATACTAACAAGCAGTTCCAACTTGTCAATGCCCACGGTTCAGATGACGTCGATCATGGAATTACTTACCACGCTCCTGGCCATGCCATTCAGCACAACATTCGACAACCAAACATCGTGTTCATTCTCACAGATGACCAAGACCTGCACCTGAACTCCCTCGACTATCTCCCTTACGTGAAAAAGCACTTACGGAACCAAGGGACCTCATTCCGTCGTCATTATTGTACCACGGCCATTTGTTGTCCGTCGCGTGTGTCTTTATGGACTGGGAAACAAGCCCACAACACCAACGTCACGGACGTTAGCCCGCCATATGGTATGCCTCCGTGACCTCTGCAGCCCTTTCTAGAGGTGAATAAGAATTTCATGCTGATTCCTGTAAAGGGGGCTATCCTAAATTTATCAGTCAAGGCCTCAACAAAAACTACTTGCCTGTGTGGCTCCAAGCAGCCGGATACAATACTTATTACACGGGAAAGCTATTCAACGCACACACGGTTGAAAACTACAACAAGCCGAGGGTTGCCGGTTGGACTGGTTCCGACTTTCTTCTCGATCCCTACACATACCAGTACCTCAACGCAACCTATCAGCGAAATAGTGACCCGCCAGTAAGCTACGAGGGCCAGTACACAGTAGACGTGCTGGCCGAAAAATCGTTTGCCTTTCTCGAAGAGGCAGCACAAAGCGCAACAGCCAATGCACCAGACTACAAACCATTTTTTCTCGGTATTGCTCCTGTAGCACCACACAGCAACGTTGAAGCCAGTGGTGACTTTAACGGTTCCGTAAGTGACGTTGCAAGAGTGAACTTCACAGCGCCATTGGCCGCAGATCGCCATGCACATTTGTTTGCCGATGTCAAGGTCCCCCGTACGCCACACTTTAATCCAGAACAGCCATCTGGGGCGTCGTGGATTCGCCGTTTAAGTCGTCAATCCGACGATAATGTTGCTTACAACGACCATTTCTATCGCCAACGTCTGCGCGCATTGCAGTCAGTGGATGAACTCGTTGACAACTTGTTCAGACGTCTGGAGCGTTTAGGTCTGCTTGACAACACCTACATTTTTTACACGACTGACAACGGTTTTCATATTGGCCAGCACCGGCTTCAGCCCGGCAAGGAGTGTGGCTTTGAAGAGGACATTAATATACCACTGATTGTACGCGGGCCTGGTGTCCCGGCTAATCGGGTCAGTCAGGCCGTAACAACCCACGTTGATCTTGCGCCCACGCTTCTCAAGCTGGCGCAAGCTCCCGCGCGAGCTGACTTTGATGGGGAGCCCATTCCGCTTACCGCAGCGGAATTAGATGATGCTGCCCTGGATAACCAAAGCGGTCGACACGAGCACGTCACAGTTGAATTTTGGGGCTTGGCAGCTTCGGAAGGGGAATATTGGTACTCCAATGACAGCCGGGTTGTTACAAATAACACATATAAGGCTGTGCGTATCGTTGGTGGTACATATAATTTATACTATTCAGTCTGGTGCAACGGCGAGCATGAGCTGTACGACTTAGAGGTATGCAGTGTTGTTCTTCCTTTTTCTTTTAATTTTTGGGGGGGCGTTTCTCAGCAGCGTATTAACTTTCTCGACCAGGCTGATCCCTTTCAGTTGCACAATTTACTAGACAACAATGCTGTGCAGACTATGCCAGCTTATTTGTTTGGTGTGCCATTATCAAATGTTGCAGCCCGTCTTGACTCGCTTGTTTTTGTGTTGAAATCATGCAAGGGCCGTGCTTGTGTGCGACCATGGGAGATTCTCCATCCTGCCGGTAATGTTCGAAATTTACGAGAAGCCCTGAACCCTCTCTTTGATCAGTTTTATGAGGTGCAGCAGAGGGTGGCTTTCTCGCGTTGTGAGTTTGGATATGTAATCGATGCCGAGGGACCACAATTTGAACTCGATGGCCTTGTATACCGCCACGGTGTTCGTTGGGATCAGTGGGTCTAGGACTGCTCTCTTTAGTTGAATGCTGACTTGGTAAGCTGATAAGAGGCGGGAGACTCGAGTGTATATTAAGCTGAACGAATGCGAAATCGAAAACTTACATATTGTCTGGCTGTTATAAGAAAATATCGGAGTTACTTTTTGGGGCAGAGGAAACGTGATGTGTCAACAGCCATAATAGTTTCTGAACGTATACATGCCTTCGTAGTAAGCTGCTTCACCCCCTCAACTCTCCCCAAGCGAGGTGTTTAGGTGAATATGGTATCCGTTATGTATGAGAATCGGTCTCATTTATTTGCTCAACACATCAACATAAAACTCTTTTTTACAAACTAATTTTCAAACTCGAAAGATAATGTAATAAAACAGCTGCCCTCATCTTCCTCAAATGATGCTAAATCACGATGTGCCAGGACACCGGCCGAAAAGCTTTTTTGTGTGGTAATAAACGCATAAAAAACATTCCACCCTGCATAGATTTCGATTCGAAAAGGCCTGGAATCAAAAATAACTTCGCCCCTTTTCTCTCAAGTGGTATTTTTCACATTTCCCTCTCTCAAGCTTTTTTTCCTGGCGCGAAACTCCTGGGCCAGTTTCATTCTTGTATTCATATAATGCAATGCACACACCCCTTAACCATGCAAGCCACACGTGCGTTGCCGCATAATGTCTCTGCGGGCCTTGTCCTTTTCTTTTCAATCAGTTAGTCACATAGCTTTCTCGGGGGGCTTTTTTTGAAATTAGATATATATGTGTGTAAAGCAACTTACCTGGATCCCATGCAATGAACTCATCAAGTGCTGAACCAGCCGGCACCATTGGCAGAACGGGGACCTTCTTATCTGTCATAACTTCTAAGAAAGCCGGCCCGTCGCTGTCGATAAGCCATTTCAAAGCATCCACCACTTCATCGGGTTTTGAGATGCGTTTGTGTTGTATGCCCATAGCGTCTGCCAACTTCATAAAATCCGGGTTCTTCTGATGTGTATGAGAGTAGCGGTCTTCATAGAAAAGATTCTGCCACTGTGTGACCATCCCCTGCTCTTCGTTGTTCAAAACTATAACTTTGACGCCAATGTTAAACTGTGCCGCAGTAGATAACTCTGTGAGGGTCATGTTAAAGGACGCATCGCCGTCAATGTCAATAACAAGAGCGTCTGGCCTTGCTACCTTTGCGCCAATAGCTGCAGGGAGGCCATAACCCATGGTGCCGAGACCACCTGACGTGATCAGCGAACGTGGATTCCTCCAACGAAAGTTTTGAGCAACCCACATCTGGTGCTGTCCGACACCAGTAGCGATGATTGTGTTTTCTTTACGGTCAGCGGTCAAGCTGCTCAACTCTTCAATCAAAGTTTGCGGTTTAATCAATCCGGACCGCTCCGCACGTTCATATGCAGAAAGAGGCCAGCGCTCCTTCCACTCGTTGATCAAGCCAAACCATTCTTTTCGATCGTCCATGCTCCGCTTTTGGAGTTGCGGAAGGAGGCGCCGCAGATTTGTGGCTACATCACCTTCGATAGCCTCTGTTGCCTGTACCACTTTGTTGATGTTTTTCGGCATGATTTCGAAATGCACAATGCCGCCGCGTCCCCGGGATGCTGCTTCCTTAGCCGCAGGGGCAAACTTCGAGATGTTTCCAGTAACCCGATCATCAAATCGAGCCCCCAGGGCAATGATAAGGTCTGCTTTCTGCATGGCTAGATTTGCATATGCAGACCCATGCATACCAAGCATATGAAGAGACTTCTCGTCTAGTTCGTCAAAAGCTCCAAGCCCCTGGAGAGTGGTTGTCACAGGAATGGAAGCCTTGTCTGCTAGCTCTTTAAGGGTCTCCACGCCTCCTTCCGACCATATAACGCCTTGACCCGCATAGATGACTGGCTTCTGCGCGATGTTTATCAAGTCGGCCACGCGAGATATTGAAGCCTCCAGCTGCTTCTCAATAATTGCCTGCATGGCACGCGAAGCGGCACTGGGCATCGATGGAATGTCGCTTTCGGTGGGAATTGCACGACGCAGAATTCCGGCCGTAATATCTTTTGGTAAGTCTACCAAAACTGGACCGGGCCGGCCGCTAGTTGCGATTTCAAAAGCCTCGTTGATTCGTCGGGGCAGTTCTGCAATGCTTTTCACCATTACATTCCACTTTGTGCAAGCTCTCGAAATACCAATCACGTCTGCTTCTTGGAAAGAATCGCTGCCGATAGCAGAAGTTGGGACTTGTCCGGAAAATACAACCATGGGTGTTCCGTCGGAGAAAGCGTCAGCCATGGGCGTAATGACATTTGTGGCACCCGGACCAGACGTCACAAGAACAACGCCTGGCTTGCCAGTTGCACGAGCGTAGCCCTCCGCCATGTGCCCTGCACCTTGTTCGTGCTTCGGCAGAACAAAGTCAAAGTACTTGGAATTATGTATGGCATCAAACACGGGTAGAATAGCACCACCAGGGTATCCAACTGCGGGTTAGGTGAGTATGTCAGACTTGGAAATTGGCAAATTTCAAAGGGCGGAATAAAGCAATGGCGACGTACAGATATGCTTAACACCATGACGCAACATCATTTCATGAAAAATCTGTCCTCCAGACATGCCAATAAAGCTGCACGTCGCAATGGAGTTAGCAGAAGTATTCCAGCAAATGCTACAAAGTTTTGGCATATGACAACGGGGAAACGGGGCAAACGCACGACTCGTCCATCACGGTCCGCCGAGGATTAGCAAGAGGTTGGACATGGCTGTTGTCGCGGTTGAAGCTAGAACTTGGTTTCGGTCGAGCATCTCTGTTATCGCATGTCAGCAAGGCTTTTTAGAGGCCTCAGTTCAAGTCACATTCTTGGGGCAAACAGACGTAGCAGTGGTTGATGCCGCAGCTGATGTGCTTTGACACCGAGATCCAGCTTTTGCATTCCGGTATGGTGAAATGACTTTCGTGGCACCTAGCACGGAAAACTGAAGCGTCTTCGGATGTTGGCATGGTCGATCGAGGGCTCTATGCAAGCCCTTGGCCGTAAAGGTTGAGCGCAGCATTCTTCGGCGGAAGGAGGTAGAGGAAGCTGTCAAATGTCCAAAATAGATCGAGGCTTCCTAGCCTTTGACGACCAAACAAAATAGGAGCGAACACGAATCCAAATAACTCTCTGCGACTGGAACAAAATCGTCAAATGTAGTCACAAATATATCGAAAACCGCAGCAACAAAAGAAACCGACATTAAATTTCTGGCACAAAGAGGAGAGGCGGGAGAAAAAACAAATACTGGACCAGCTAACACCGAGTACGGAAAGTATGACTCTTCTCTTCCCCTCATTCTGGAATTTTTTTGATTCGTCAATCTCTCTTTTTTTTTTTTTTTTTTTTTTTTTAAGCTAGTTCACTTTTCCGCTACACCGCCTAGGAGCGTTTGGTGGCAATAAGGAAAAAGGTCAGCTGACACAACCGTTTTTTTTTCTTTTTTGCTGCCCCCTTTTTATCAGTCGACTAAACTACGAGTATGGATGTTCTCTACTCGTATTTTCCCTTTGGCTGGCTTGTGTCTTCCTTGGCTTCGTTTGGTTTTCTTATTCTCGTTGTCTTCTCGTCTTCATTGTCATCATCCTCGCAGTAGAACTCCTCACAATGATGTGGAAATGGGATATGAAAATTTCTGACGGTGTACTCGTACGTCGTACTTCCTTCGGTCAGGACCTTAGGTGACCAAAATTCTCAGTTGTCATTAAGTAACCAAATGCTTTTACGATTGTCGTATGAGATTCTTCGTAGGCTTTTTCTTCTCCTAGGTTTGTCCTTACCCAGGTTTGTCTGGTCGTATTAGCCGCATTCGTTCATTTGAAGCCTCTCAATATTAATATGGATACATCTTTTGTCTACGACTACCGTGGAAGTCAAGAAGCATAATTTCAGCCTTTGCATTTTTAGGTCTTGTATCCGTATCTTAGAATCTAGGAATAAACTGGTGCCATGGCCTTATGTGTAGGATAAGAAACACAATAAAAAATGAGCAGCATTTTTCTTGAAGCTAACACCTGGCGTCTTCAAAGAGGGGACTAATTAGACTTTATACAGCGGTTTGCCTGTGTCTCTCACCAAACATATGGCTCGAGACTCCTTAAAGTAGAGAAATGGAATTTTGTTGTGCGTTTCATGGACATTGTGCTTTCGAGATATGTGACATGGGTCTACTTTGAAACCGGCATGTTTAATTCGACGACGGCATTTCCACTGTTCCCCTGGTCAGTTACTTCTCGGAGTCCCGGCACTGGCCCGTTCGCATTGTCTGAGTCTCCTTCGGGCTGTTGGCGAACATAATTCTCCGGCTTGTTGTTTTCCACACTGGCCAGCACAGCATTGTATTTTTTGAATGCCAATTCAACGAGAGTGCCCACATCACTTCGGTTCCTCCCAATTATACCAGCCACCAGCAAAGCATCCGTTTCTTCAATCCAGTCTTGGAGGCGGCGAAACTCGATTTCGTCTTTGTGTAGCTTCTCTGGCAGACCCTGGCCTTTGAAAAGTGCCAAGACGCCTGCTACAAAGGTGTTGAAAGCCGCAAGAACTGTAATCCATAGAGTGTATTTTCCTGCTGCCGGACCAAGGGCTGTCAAAACAGCTCCAGCCAGAATTTGCAATAGGTGGCATGCATATATCAAAACGTTCAGCACGGTATACTGTCGTGCTTTGGCCCACCGCTCCTCTATTACTTCTCGATAAATCCCTGACGTAGCTCCCCTGCCCTGCTCCGCAGAAGACTGGTCTGTACTGCAATTGCTTTCAACATTGATACCCACTGAGCGGCGAAACAAATCAACACACTCATCATGCGGACCGCGTGGAATCGAGCCAACGGGTACGCCCCAAGAAGAATTATCACCCTGATTCGAAGCATCATTTGAGACTACTGTGCTAACAGCGCGACTTCCGCTCGCGTTCTGAGGGCAGGTTTGCGTTTGCTGCTGGGTCAAGGCAGAGCCTGGACAGTCATGAACATTGGAAGAATATTGCGGCGCAATAGGAAGGGTCGGTGACGGCGGAGACTCAGAATGAGCTGTTGATCTGGCAAGTAGCGGCGTCTGCTCGTTAGATGACGCTCCTTCATCGCCGAAGACGTTCGAAGCCATCAAAGCAATATAAGCTTTTCACAAAGCTTGTGATCATCAATTTTTGTCAAAGTAATAAAATCGTGGCACATAAAGGTTGGCATCTAGGTTTATGCGGAGAAGCTTGTAAACTTCAAGAGGATGCGAAATTTCCATATTTTGCTTCTTTAAATCCAAACCAAATACCAGCCACGTCTGCAATGCAACTGCTTAAGCAATGGGATCCGTTATATGCCAAAAACAATCACATGAGCATAGATGGTCGTCCCTTCCCCGTTGAGATGATCATCCCCCTTGATTTTGATGCCGTAGGAAGCAAGGAAAAAGTCACTTCAGGTCTGTTTAGAGTACATTACCGGACATTTGATATCACATGGGCAACTATTTTGGCAACGCCTTATTCTCTTTTCAACTATTCTGGCTTTCCTCATTTCTATCAGGCCATGTGCTTCTTGGTAAACGAGTGAACACTGTTAGCAAAGAGGCTTTACGAGGTGAAACACCAAGGTCACGAGCCTTGGCAAATCGCTGACTAAAAAAAGACAGCCCATCGAAGCTACCAAGAATTTTTTTTTATTTTTAATCTTTTTCCAGCTCCTAACGCGGGCTCTCTTATTTTGTATCCATATGTTTCTCGACCAAGCTCTCTTTCTCGCGACTGAGCCCCACACATTTTTGTTTGCCCTCCCCCCAGAAACACAGGTTTGAATAATCATCAAGTTAACGCGCTTCATGATCAAATTTAAAATTTCAGTTTGTAACCATATGTTTTTGCTTTCTCGAAGATGAGCGCCACGGCTTCTGCGCCACAGGCCTATTGGTCTTCTTACGCTGCGCGTCTTCGTACATACAACAACTCTCTTTTAATCCCTCTCAACCCAAGTGCCCCGGCCGCGCCGAAAACTACAAAACGAGGCACCACTATAATAAACTACGCGGAGGATGGCTTTGATGACTACGATGACGATGACGACGATGTGCGACGCCGACCTTCTAGCCTGCGCAATGCGCGAAGAGACGATGGCACCGGGAAAGCTGATTACGGGGACACGATTGGCAAGGAAACATCGGAGCCGGTTGAGGTTCAAGGCGTCTGGCGCGACTGGCAAGGGAAATCACGATTTCCACGATCCGATCTAGCAAACTATACACAGGCTTGCCTACCTTCGACTCTTATTCCCATTCGCATTGACGTGGATATCCCTCCATTTGTCCCAATGGCACCTCTTGGTCCTCCTATTGGACCGCAGCCGGGCAGCTCCAACTTCGCACAAGCTGATGCGAATCCTCTTTATCGCCAACCGGAGATGACAACCCCCTATCGCCTTAGAGACACATTCTTATGGAATCTTCACGAGGCATTGATCACGACAGACCAATTTGCTCTCAGTCTCACACAAGATCTGGACATTCCTGTCCGTTCGACAGTAGCCGCTGAAATAAGCAAGCAGATCCGCACCCAGCTAGAGGAATATGCGGGTGTTGCCCTACATCCATTGTTCCATTCACAAGAGCACGTTAAGTCGGCTGTGCCACCACGGGATTCGTTGACTCCTGCCCCTCAGCCGGCCTCGGGCCACCCCATATCCTCCGTCAGCCGAGCCGAGACGCCGCTTCACACTACAAATTTGCCATCCCGCCCGGCTCACGGTGTTTCCAGCCAAACAATGACTCCAATGCCGACTTCACGCAGTATCGTAGCTTCGGCTACGGCTATTGAGCCCGACCCGGACGATAACAACCCAGACGACACATATCGCTGCATTGTCAATCTTAGCATCAATCTGTCTTCACGGCTATACACGGACAAGTTTGAATGGTCCCTTCTTCACCCTCCCGGTACTGCGGAGATCTTTGCAAAACAGACATGTGCCGACTTGGGCTTGGCTGGAGAATGGGTTCCCGCCATGACACATGCCATCTATGAGGCTGTTTTACGACTTAAAAAAGAAGCCTGTGAATCTGGTGGTCTAGTTTCGGGCTTTGGTGTAGGCGGCTTGGCTGACTTTCCCAACGATGCGGCGGTCTCTGCAACAGGTGAAGCCGCGGGCTGGCGATATGACCCTGAATATTTGGGAGACCAGTGGGAGCCAAAGGTAGAAACACTGTCTAAGGAGGAAATCGAAAAGAGGGAGGGCGACCGCGAGAGGCAATTGCGTCGGCTGCGGCGTGAAACTGCTCGGTTCAGCAGCAATACAGGCATGTCCGGTGGTGTTCCAATCGGTTTTGGATTTGGCGGCCTCGTCGAACAAGAAGAGGAACGAATGGGCCGGGGAGAGCGGAGTAAAAAGAAAAAGCGTTTCCGAAGCCTCTCTCCACTTGGCCGTTCCAGTACGCCAGGGGGGCGTGGTGCGCCCGATGCAAGCGGAGGTGGCGGGTACGGAGGCGGCGGCACGCTCACCGAGAGTGAGCGGACGTCATGGCGCTGCTCACATTGCCGTGTTTGGGGCACAAGTGTCTGGGCAGTTCGTGACGGCCCCCACGGACCAAGAGTAAGCTTTTTATACCAAACACAAGAGCCTAGAACTAAAAAAAATCGCTTGACCCTTCGATGTTTCAAGACCTTGGCTGACCAAAACAGACTCTTTGCAATAATTGCGGTTTCTTATTTGAGCAGGACAAGAAGCTTCCCCGCTGTACAAAGTTACTCCATGTCAATGATGTGGTTTTAATATGATTGTGGAGTTATGGTTCTTCTGTTGGCATTGATCGCTGCGTTTATTTATTTTTATTTGGCTGGTTTTATATATATATATATATATATATATATATATATATATATATATGCTTGGCCCTAAGTAGCCAGCTTGTCCGGGGTATTTGTGACGGGATTTGATTTGTTGTTTGTCATATGGAAATAAAACAATCAGCCTGGCTGTTGATCCAATCCTAGATTTTGTGTGACTGGCCGTGATGCGTTTTCCTTGCCCACGACCAGTGCGTTCTAGGACTCCCTACTAGCTTGCGCATTGAGTCGATATCGGGCGCACCTGGACCAAACTCACGCTCTAATGCACTGATAGCCAGACTTGCAAATCTGACGGCATCCTCCTCTAAGCCAAACAGAGAGTGTATGAGAGCTGCTCGGGTATATGCTTGGCCCAAATATATGTCTAGCTTTTCTTCTTCGTAGAGAGATGCGAGTTTAACTCCAAGGGCGGGCATTATAGCTGAACCGTCCTGTTTGTCCAGCTCCTCGGTTAAGTCAAGTATGGCCTTTACTCGCTCGTCCGACTCGTCTGCCTCTGAGCCACTAAGTCGGCACTGTGCGCAAGAACAATTGAATCCCCAGCTTTCCAATCGTTTTTGTCTGTCGGCACGAGTGAGCAATGAATCGATGTAGGTAATTGTCAACTCCTCTCCCACGGCGATGTCTCGAACTGCAATAATCCCCTGTGTAATATTCGTAAAATGGTATTGCAGGCTTTTGTAGTTAGTCAATTAACAGATTAAGGCAGCTTTCTTTAACATGGGTATGGTGGGAAGGGGCTGCTTATCGCAAAACACACTTCGGCCTGCAGTCATGGTTAATGCGAGCAGCTTGGGGGAAACAACCGAGGTGGCTTCCATCCTCGTTCTGTTTGTTGACAAACATACGAAAACAATTTGTATCAATTTTGTCAAGAATGCTATTTCCCATCTGCCGCATAAATGCTCTCCGTGCAGGAGCCGGCAGCCTCTGCACCGCTGTCATGTAAAGCCCATCCCGGAGATGAAAAGGCATATGGGAGTGCGCATGTGAATGAACCATGAATGTTGGTGTGTGTTCCATTATATAGTCACCTTTACGTATGGGCTTGTTTGCGACCAAACCAAGTCCCTTTCCCGGTATAATCGCTTCATGAAATGGCTCTGGGGATAGACGTTTTAAGGGATGGCTCTGTAGGTATGTAGCGAAATTGTTTAAGATATCGGCGTTTTTGGAGGTAGTCACCGCAGACAAACCACCGCCGAGATATTTGTTATAGAACACACACGTGCCGTCAGAGCAGTGTTCTGGTCCATACCATGATTGCTCGAGGGCTTCGGTGCTGCCAACCGGTAGTTCGGGTACGTCGATTTCGTGGCTGTGCCCGAAACTTGTCCCATCCTCCCTGTGCAGACGCGGCTTCTCGGTGCTTCTGCACAAAAGATGAGGCTCCTCTTCCACTTGAAGTAAACTTAACGGGCAAAAACTGCTAGCTGAAATGCCAATCACCAGGAAAACAAAACCCCATAGTCGTGTCATATTATCGGCCATTTTATTTTCTTGTTCGTTTCTTGGTGTAGAAATGCCCTGCTCTCTCTCTGTCTTTGGTTTACTTCGATTGTGACAGTCAAAATAAGGCAGCTTGCTTTTCGTGCCCTCAAGAGCAAAGTTACGAACGTAAAAATCAAGCTGGCTAGCTGGAATAAAAAGGGACGGCCGAAAACAGCCATCAAGGACGATGACAGCTCAGCCATCAGTGGCACCTTGGGCCAGTTCTCTGCCTCAAAATCATTTTTGCCTAAAAGCTTTGAAAAAGGAAGGCATATTCAATGCCCCTTTATCCGAATGGATTTCTCGGCACGCTTCTCTCTGTTGTCAGTACTTTGTAAATGCAAAACTCGCTAAATCCCGATGAAGCCATGAGTGCTTTGAGCCCAGCTACCAGGCCTACTGAAATTCACAGGTATATCAACACGGGGTGATGATGCTAGTAAAGCCAGCAGAGAATACCAATTTCTGCACTAAAACTCAGATATCTCTATTACTTAATAAAAGCTATCTGTGCTTCTGTAATACACGACATCGCTATCACAATATCTCCTGGTCTTTTGAATTATGGTCGTGGGTTTATTAGCGCCATCAGGCGCAATATTCGTTTGTGTACGAGTATGTACGACGTTTTAAGTACTCGTATTTATTGATTTCACTAAAAATGAGTTTTTTTTTTTTTTTTTTTTTTTTAGCCCCGCTCTACTGAAGCTCATTATGGCTGTTTTATTTCGATAAGGAGACAGAAAAAGTCCACGACTTTGCATCCGAAGCTTCCATATCATTCATTCCTGCACAATTTTCGACCATAAAATATTGAACCTTTTTTATAAAAATGGAGGCAGCAGTTCCTGTTGTTCGCTCCCTTTCTGACATATACACTGCGGATGCTGTGGAGGCCCAGACAACACGCTGGAAGCACCTCCTGTCTTTGTTTGAGAAGCAATATGGCAGCCCAGCAGAGTTTGTTGCCCGCAGTCCTGGCCGCGTAAACATAATTGGCGAGCATATTGACTACTCGCTATACAGCGTGCTTCCTATGGCAATCACTGCGGATTGTCTCTTAGCGGTACGCGTCACCGACTCAGATGCCTCTCCATCCAAGGCCGAGACCTTTAAAATTCAGATTGCAAATGTGCGGGGCTCTGAGTTTCCGCTTCACGAGTTCGATATTCCATATGGCTCAGTTTCAATTGATGCCAGTGTACATGAGTGGACGAACTATTTTAAAAGCGGTCTGCGCGGCGCTCTCGATCTTCTGGCCCTGAAGCGCGGTCCTGGGTTCAAGCCTAAGAGCATGCAGGTCATGGTTGACGGAATCGTTCCTGTCGGTGGCGGTCTCAGCTCCAGTGCAGCGTTTACCACAGCCAGTGCACTAAGTGTTATGGCCGCAAATGGCGAGATTCATGTGGACAAGACTGAGCTCACTGAGTTGGCTATCGTGAGCGAACGCAACGTGGGTGTAAATTCTGGCGGGTAAGGTTCATTGTGCCATTTCCTCCTTATGGTCACTTTTCATGTGTATTGTGATTTTTTCTTGCCGGCTTGGGTAGAAGAAGATATGCTAATCGACAATACCCGACCGGACTAGAATGGACCAGTCGGCATCTGTGTTTGCGGAGCGTGGTTCGGCCCTCTTTGTGACATTCAGTCCCAAACTGACCGCTCGCCCTGTACTGTTTCCCAAGACAACCCCTGACCTCTGTTTTCTTATTGCGCAATCCTTTGTTGCAGCAGACAAATATGTCACTGGCCCGGTCAACTACAATTTGCGTGTTGTCGAATGCACTCTTGCTGCGGCATATCTCTATGCCGTTTTGTGCCCTGGTGGTGGGCATCTTCCTAGTGATGCATCGCCGCTTGGTGTAAGCTTGCGCGGCTTTCACGAGTCTTATTTCTCTTTACGAAGAACAGAAGGCAAAGACGTTCCATCCGATGCAATGGATCAGCTGCAGGAAATGACGGAACTTGTCGACACAGTCTTGACCAAGTCGGAGGGCTACACGCGCGAAGAGATCGCAGCCGTGCTGGGCATTAGCACCGACGAGCTTCACGAAAAATATATGACACGTTTTCCAGTACGCACAGAACGCTTCAAACTGCAACAACGATCTCGCCACGTGTTTTCTGAAGCCCGCCGTGTACTTCAGTTCATGAAGCTATTGGAGGGTGGACAACATACTGGCCAAGAAGACACCTCCAGCTTAAATGCGCAGCTTGGAGCTCTTCTGAATGAAAGCCAAAGCTCATGTCGAAATTTGTTTGAGTGCAGCTGTCCAGAACTCGACAAGCTGTGTGACATAGCTAGAAAATCGGGCAGCTATGGTAGTCGCCTTACGGGAGCTGGATGGGGCGGTTGCAGCGTCCACCTTGTCCCGGCAGATAAGGCTTCAGCAATCATGGAAGCATGGAGCAACGAATACTACTCCAAAATGGATTTGACCCCAGCGCAGCGGGACAATGCGGTCGTTGCGAGTCGACCTGGAAGTGGAAGTGCCATTCTGCTGCAGAGCAGCAACTAAGCGTGCACAATCATATGTACGGAGAACATATCTAGCTAATACGGGTTGAAGTTGGACTTATCCTTGTTAAATCACTTGGATTTGAACGTTCCATGGGCATTGAAGATGGTTCCCAATAATAAATAGAGAGTTTTTTTTTTTTTGTACACTGAGTTTTAGGTTTGTGGTAGGATATCATAACTACTGGCTCTTCGCCCGATTAATGCTCTTAATCTTCCGCCTCTGCTTCACTTGAACGAGCCGATATTTGGCATAAAGGCTCCACATATCTCTCAGAACAATAAAGAGACACCCGCCAACTAGACTTCTACCCCACTGTTCTTGAAGAAGGCCTGATGGCCTCTGGTTTTGCGATCTTGTCACCCACGACCGCGGAAGCAACTTTCGTAGAATATGGCCAATGGCACTAGAAATGCGAGGCAGTAAAAGTTGGGTGGTCATCGCAGCGATGACATCAGATATCAGGGTAACAACGCCATTTCGCTCACCATTAACATCGTTGCCATTACCATTGCCATTGTCGTTGCCATTGCCATTGCCATTATCGTTGCCGTTGCCATTAACGTTAACGTTGCCGTTATTATTGCCATTGAAATTGTCGCCGCCGTCAATTAGATCCAGCTCGTCTTGAACGAGTCGAAATTGTCTGACTCGTGCGATGTCTGGCGGAAACGGTGCCACCTCCTGAACCATTTCGTGGTCATCACCATGATCCCGCTGATTAGGATTACCGTCTATCACATGCTCGTGCTCTTCATTTTCCCGTCGATCATCGGCCTCTCCCACAACAATTTCCAGTTGAAAGCCTATGTCGCCGTCGCCTTCCATCCCAACAGCCGCCCCAACATTTTCTATAATAATCGGATCATCGTTGCGTAAGACGTTTGCAATAGCATGTCCAAACCTCCGGAGAGAGGCGACAATTCCTTCACCTCTCTCTTGACCTCGATCACGGACAAACTCGTCGTCCTGATTAGCGGCAAGTTGCCTTTCTCCTTGAACCGCATCATTTAAGGGCCTGCCACGCAACGATCGATTAAGCTTCTTCTCTGTGGGGCCAAATATATCATGATACGCAGTCGAATATACGACATTGATGAAAGGCATCATTGTCAAAGCCCAGGCTGGGGACGGTGGCCAACTGGGTAAATGCTCTCTGTATATAAGGGTGGCACCGTACTGAAACAGATCAGTGTTAGCTAGTCGTATAGATCATGAGCAGAATGAACACGCCAAGGAAAATGTAAATCTTAATGTATGATGGGGTCAATCTAATACTCACCACCATCGAGGCGGGTAGTGATATCATGCTTCCTAGGCTGGGCAATGCCCGGTTAAGAAGCAAGCACGGAGCAATAAGATTTAAGAAGAACAGCTTCATAACCAGCCCCAATCCGTATCTCCAACGGACCTCAGTGAGTCGAGGGACCGACGTCGGAGCCTGCCGAAACCCCAACCAAGCCATTGTCCTCGGGGCTCCTGCAAATAGAACCATAGACTGAAATCCATAGTATGCCGAGCCAGCAACACCCATAGATAAAAAAACAGATGCCAAAACGTAGGGTGACATCTTGCTGTACAGCTTATTATAACTGTTATTGGCCGCAACCACTAGATCCCAGGGCTCAATCGTGCTGATGCTGCTGTTGCACGCTGGACAGCGAAGTTCTTTCTTCCCCTTTTGTGACACTTCTGTCTCAGCTATCCACTGCAACATGCAGTCTTCGTGAGCTTCCAGAGTACATGGGCAAGGTGTCACCCAGGTCCTTCCCGGTGTTTCTGCTGCCGTCTCTAGGCAGATAAAGCAGCTTCTAGAATCCGACCTGCCGGGGTCCTGAGTCGAGCCTCCTCGCTCCTTTGAGAGACGATCCGTCATTATGACAGAAAAACTAAAAGATTCAGACTGTTGGCGTTATAAGCTATGTGGCTCCGACGGTCAGACGAGGACACAGTAATGCCTTGAACGAACAACTGCAGCCTCGCCGCTAAAGTTTTAAGGCTGGCCAAAAAAGAAAAAAAAAAATGCTGGTTCGGTTGGTAGGCGAACAAGACATGGATCCAGCTTGGGGGAAACAAACAAAGCAGGCCGTCGTCACATAATGATCACTTCTGTGGCTGCTGGATGTTTTACTCCATTATGGAATTGTTTGCGTTCTTGGCGACAAAAAAGCACATAACACGAGCAGTTGCGTGGGGTCGTGGTTGGCAGTGGCAGCAAAACACGGGAACACCAGCAAGTTTTGAATCACGTGTTGACGCAAGTCTAGCCATTTTCTTATGAGTGGAGTATTCGCCCCTCATTCAACGACAACGTATTACGGAGTACGGAGTACGGAGTAATACTCGTACATGTACTCGTACGGAGTATTAATACGAGTATTAATACGATGTATTACTCGTCCAAAAAAAAGTACAATACGTTGATGGGATAAAAGAAATACTTATCGCCCAACACCAACGTTGCCTAACTATAACGTAGACCTGCCTTTTACCATTCAGCCATCACCATTCTGGTCTATTGCTTCACCTGAGAATTTGGCACTGATTTTTATTTACCAGCACATAACACCAATAAAATCACAGGAACATGGTTTGTTCACGATTTGGTTTTGTTTTCAGTGATTTGTTGCGTCTTGCTTGCAGAGGCAGCTCATTGTATAGTGGCTAACAGGCTTCTCTTATTCATAGGCGATGACTTCGAAACAGCGTCTTGCGCTGGCAATCTGTGATTTTTTGTCGACTTCTGCCTCTGACGGAACTATATCTTCGGATGAACGTGATTCGGTGGATGTAGCCATAACATGCATTTCTGAATCTTTCAAAGTGGACCCTTCCGACAAGAGCGCAGTTGCTGCAGCTGTTGGCGACCAAAATCTGTTCAAGATCTATAGCGTCTACGAGAAACTCAAAAATGCCTCAAAGCCCAATCCTGCTACAGCTTCAAATGATTCAAAGCCAGAGTCATCTTCGGCGACAGCAACTCCCGGGGTAGTGACAGAAGAGGCTAAGAAAGAAGCTGAAAGTCTCAAGTCCAAAGGCAATGCCGCCATGGCTCAAAAAGATTATGCTACCGCAATCGACCTATACACCAAAGCTTTGTCTCTTTATCCAGGAAATGCTATATATCTGTCCAACCGGGCTGCCGCGTACAGTGCGGCCAAAGACCATGAGAGTGCTCGGGCGGATGCGGAAGCCGCGGTTGCCATTGATCCGCAATACACTAAAGCATGGAGCCGTTTGGGTCTTGCGAAGTTCGCTCTTGGGGATGCCAAAGGCTCCATGGAAGCTTACAAAAAGGGAATTGACTACGAGGGAAATGGAGGAAGCGATGCCATGAAAAAGGGGTATGAAACAGCGAAGAGAAGGGTTGAGGAACTAGAAGCAGATGAAGCGGATACCCGCGATTCATCTGTCTCATCAAGCACTCCGAACTTGGGAGACCTAGCCGGAATGTTTGGTGGACGGGGCAGTGGCGAAGGCAATGGCTCTATGCCTGATTTTGGTTCCATCTTGAACAACCCCATGTTTGCTTCCATTGCGCAGAACGTCATGAACAACCCTGGGCTGATGTCCAATCTCATGAGCAATCCTCGGCTCCGAGAGATGGCAAACCAAATGGGTTCTGGAGGTGGCATGCCAGATCTGTCTTCTCTGATGTCTGACCCGAACATTGCAGATATGTGAGTGATCTCCTCTAGCACTTTGTGTTAGCGTTTTCTTCCTTCATTCCGCCCTTGTTATTTTCCTCCTGCTCTCTTCCCTCCCTTTTCTTTCTTCTGTTTACCTTGGTGAACGCTTTTATGACACCGACTCATACGTGTTTTAAATGTTTTAGGGCCCGGTCAATGATGGGTGGTGCCGGGAGGGGTGCACCCGGCGGAGCCAACCAATGACAACGGTGCATTCAGAGAGGAGTGCTTTCTACAGGATAATACAGTCTGAGATGAATATTATTTTTCACGCTGGTTTAGAATGACTGTTAGCAATAATAAACGTCTTATCAATTTCAGTTTTAAGTTCAGCGCATTGCGCGAGATGGTCGACTGTGGGAAGAGCCAATATGCTTTGTCTATACAATGACTCCACGCCCTCAACAACAGAAATAGTCCAGTCAAATGGACTGATGGTAGGATGCGTCACCTTTCAACGAGACCCACACTATGTGTGCGAACAGGCCCGAAGATATTAAGAGAGGAATCAGCTGTGCGGCTGTCGTTGCATTGTTGATGCCAACTATACTATTTCACCGTACCGTGAGCTCTATCGCAACAATCACAATAGTCGCGACCGCTATTCTCATCGATGCGTGTAGCAGCTGTAACCAGCTTCTTCGCTCGTTGCTAAGGATAAGCTCAGTCTTGTGTTCATATTGCAATGGTATAAATAAGGAAAAGCAGAGAAGCTGTTGCTGGGTTCACGAGGCAATGCTGCCCGGATCGAGTACAAGCCTGATACCCCTTTTCCTTGCTTTCTTGATTTTTTTTTTTTTTTTTCGAAGCCACCTGGGGTTGCTAAAACACCAGCAGCAAAGAAGACGTGGCTCACGCTGCAAAGGATTTGAGCAATAGCTATGATAATGTTCAGGGCGATAAACAGCTGGCTATGCAGCTGCACTTTGGCGAAGAAAAATATAATTGCAAGCGACTTATGGTGGTTTGTATGGTGACATCAAATCCACAGATTGATACTAAGTGGCTAACAGTCCGACAAAAGCACATACGACTGGTTGGTGTGGTGAACTGCACATATGATTGGGGACGGGATAGCGGATGGAGGGTGCCCTCGTGCATACCTTGGTCCAGTTGTCCCAAAGGTTTGACCTTCATGGTTTGCTACCCCATAAAGCGCCTCGTCCACTTATGGGAGTAATTTGTACGGCAATAGGCGACAGATTGAATGCAACACTCTGCACAGCTACATTTAGAGGGCTACAATAGAGGGAGTTGGGGTGTTTTACACGAAGCACCCGCAATAACTGTGACGTTAAGATGCGGAGTGGGTGATGGGCTCGATCATTGTCCACCAGGCTAGCTAGTATTTTGGCAGCCTGCAACATTTGTGATTTTGCATTGTCAGTCCCCCATGGCTATATCAATTCACCTCTCACATTGCTTGGTGTGGTGGCATAACCCCCCGCCAGACCACTTTGCTACATTGCAAACACAAATATCAATTATTGCCGCCAAGTTGCAGAAGCTTCCTCCTGCCCCGGAGCACAGATAACCCGCACCGTACAAAAGTCTTACAGGGAATGAAATCAATGTTACCTGTCTCAAGCCTGCTTGAGTTTCTTCTCTAGCCAGCTAATGGTGTCTAAACCAATCTGTACCTTCATTCCAAATCGAGCATCTAACACAAAAGATTCCCATTTTGCCACTTTCTCCAACAAAGCTTTGCATTCTTCGTTTTTTTCTTTTTTGAACACTGCCGCGTCTGTTTTCGACAGGTGAGGCCCCGGATTGCATGCCTTGTCCCAACATAGTACAGCAGATTCATAATGACCAGCAGCAAGAACGTAGTCATCTTTGGTTGGACCCTTAAACGCGGCACTTAAAGAAGGTCAGCAGATCCTTATCCACTAACGCCAATAGTCTCGAGGAAAAGAACTAAAATAAAAAAAATGATTGAGGGCCTGGCGGGGAGGAGAAGAAGGAGAGTGAGGGGCGATTGAAGGGTATGAATTAACATTAACGGCCAGCACATACCGATCATGAGAGAGGACCCCGTTGTCTAGCTCACTTTGTGCCTCGTCATACCGCTCCAGTGAGCGCAGTAATGACACTCGGCATAGGCTGCCAATTGCACTTTCATCGGGTGTCGATTTAAAGGCACTAATTGCGCCTGGAGGTGCTGTGCACCTTTCCCATTGCAGATATCCCAGAGCTCTCTCAAGAAGATCAGGAGACATTCTCTTGCTTCCATTCCAAAGGTAGAGCATCTCCTGTGCTGGGCTCACAGCAATTGCATCTGCTAGCTCAAGGTCCAGCATTTTAGCCCGCTTTTCCCACTTAGAAATCTTGCGAATAACAAAAACTTCAAAGGGCATTTGTTTTGCCATGAACTTTTTTCGTCCTGCCACTGTTGGCGCCTTGCGGAAATAATGCTCTGCGGCCTTCTTGTGCTTAGCTGCGTCGGCTTTCAGTTTTTCTAGACTTTGGCTCGTGTTGTCAGAAAGCAAGCGTGCTCGATGAAACGCGTCTCTGTAGAGCTCAAGCTCGGCACAGCCAGAGTTGTAATAGTACAGCGTGTGCGACCAATCGTTAAGGTCCACGCATTCGAGGAACGTGTCACGCATGAGAGTCCAATCCAAAGCACACATGGCATTGATCGAGAGCTCGAACTTGCTAAGTGCCGTAATCTGTCGCATTCGCCCCACTGTCCCATCCGAGAGAATACCGATTGCTCCTTTCAAGTCCCGATTAATTGCAAGTAATCGTGCTTCTTCCAGTCGCCAGAGCATACTGTCAGGATACAGTTTTCTCATCTGTGCCAAAAGCTCTTCACATCGCTGTCTTGGATAGCCTACAACCTCCCCAGGGGTCGCCAGCTCTTGAATGTCGCTATCCGTTGGAAGGATGTCGGAGTTTCCTATCAAGCTGTCGTAATATGCCAAGAGCACCAATCCCGCCATACCTCCATTAATGTTGGCATATTTCGTGCTCTGCCAAAGCATTTGGACAGCTCTTTCTCGGTCGCCTTTGAACCCAATAACGTAGAGCAAACGCGAAAAGGCCGGGGGAATCATTGAAATTATTAGCAACAAGATGCCAAAACACATGTTTGCACCGGAGTGCACGAAGGTGTCCACAGGGTTGTTAAAAAGTCTGACTTCCGGTTCACCAATCGACAAATTGTCGGTGAAGGCGGGTAGGTCTTCAGAAGAGCCAGTGGTTGACGTCTTCTTCTCGCTTTCAGGCTGAAAAGCTGGTGTAAGCGCGCCGACATTTGACGGCAAGGAGGCCTTCGAAGACGTCTCTAAGCCATTGATTTCGCCAACGGCCATACCAGTGTCAGGAGGTGATAAAGAAACCAGCTTCGCATTGGAAGAGTTGTCCTGCTGCAAGGTATTCGACTTTGCAATGCCACTTCCCGCAACATGAGACTCGTTTGGCGCGTCGTTTATGTTCAAGTCAGAAAATTCGGTATTGTCGAAACTTCCCGGCATCAGGTCGTCAGACAACTCAGGCGGCGCTGAGGTGTTCTTGTTGCTTAAAAGATCTGCCCGCTGTTGTATATGGTTATCCCCAGTCTCAACTATGGCACTTAGCGCTATGTATGCTTTGCGTAGCTTGTAGAACCCCTTGATAGCTTCCGTAATGCTCTCGTGTAAAACCGCAACAACAGCCAGCATCACCTGAGCCTCAGCATGAACTAATGCGAACTCGCTACCAGGTGGGTAAATTCGAGTCGATGCGGAATCTGAAGACGAAGAGGCTGGCTGCGAAGACAGCCACGCAGTCCACGTAATCTGATCCTCCTTTTGGGCTTTTTTGTATTCGGCCCAAGCAGTGCCCTCGCACTTAGCTAAACGGCTTGTTGCTTCCGTCATGACATCTTTTTCAAATCCGAGAATGGATCGCATGAACGTACAAACTCCCAATCCGAGCTGGTGGAAGACAGAAGAACTTCTTTGTTTCAGCCGGCTCTCGGCGCCATCAATGTCGTCGTTCATTATCAGGCCAGCTGCAGCCATTGCATCCTCAATATCTACTATCGTCTGTTCGGCAGACGATAAATCCCCGCCAGTTCCGGCCACTGGCCGATCAGAAGTGCGTAAACTCATTCTAAGCTACACGCATCAAAGACTTGCTTGGTAGTCTAGCCAAAATATCGCGGTTTTTTTCTTTTTTTTTGAATATTTCACAACAGCAGTTTGTCGTTCATGTGTCCTCCGTCAGCGATTTTCTTCTTACCTTAAGAGTGTCAGTCGAGCGTCGATTTAGCTTCATGGCCGCTCGAATGAACTCTTAAAGTATCTCTCAGGTATGTAATATGGCGGACTTATCTCCGTGCAATCCCAAAGTTTAATAAGCGAACAGTGACCAGACGTTGTCACGAAACTCTGTAATTTTCAAGTACGAGTACTCCAGAAAAATCTTGTTCTCGGACGGATGATTCGGCCAGATTAATGCCGGTACTAGGGCTTAAGTGTCTGCCCAAGTCTGAGCTTTCGACGGATCAAACAAAAGGCCACGACTTTGTAATACGGGGCTGAACCAGGTCCAAATCTGCCGCAGGGCTTAAAAGCCTGCTCAGGCATCGTTCAAGCCGACACAGCAACTTATTAGGCCAAAACAGCAAAAGAACTGCTGTCCTGTTCCTGTCCTGTTCGCTGTTTAGTGTCGTTTAAAAGGAGAACAGTGTCGCTATCTGCACAAGGCATTCTCAATGCAGGGGGAAGTACGAGTATTGTTACCCCCTTAGTTTGCTAGTGAAAAAACAATCTGCAATGCGGCATAATACAACCTAGCAGTTCTGTATAGACTCGGCGTTTTAAGGAAGGTATTATCCTTACATAGCAACTTTTTAGTCGTTGTGTAACGTGGTAAATCTAGGTAATACTCCGTAGTAATAAATTATGGATAGTATGAATATTAGCCAGTAACTTTAGTATGGCATTCATTATATAAGTATAGAAAACTCGAAACTTTTGCAATGAAATCATTCCTTGGACCAATGGTATGATTTTACTGAGTGCTCCCGATGGTGTAGTTGGTTTATCACGTTCGGCTGTAATTGTCTACCTTTGTAACCGAAAGGTCGCCGATTCGATTTCGGCTCGGGAGATCTCTTTTTTGGTACTCTTTATCTTTCTCACTAGACGGATCTAGTTATTATTTCTTTTTTATGTCTTACGAGTAGTTTTTTCTAATTTTTTTTTCTTTCGGCAACATTTTTACTGGTGGTTTCAAAAATCTATTTACCAGTAACTCGCAAAATATATCCATACAATTGCAGATGCCTCATCCTAGCATGGAATCCCAGTAAGAGCTTAATAATCAAAAGTGCGATCTGATTCTCATGGGCAGAAAAAGAAGGTTAGATAGGCATAAGAAGGCGGTGAGAGACAAATAAGACCGACCTCAACAACTCACCCAGAAGGGCTTCTTTCAAGATCTTGACTCCCTGGCAAAACTACCTCCTTCTCTACAACACCTATATCTCGAAACTGTGTTTATTCGGTATTAGATCCTTAAACAGATATGCGACATGGCGTCTTCATCAAACACATCCAAAAATGATAAATCTTCTGAGCCCGACAGCTCAGAGCGAAAACCTGACCAAGACAAACAAAAATCGATGACGCTTGAAGAGGACGACGAATTCGAAGACTTCCCTGTCGACGGTATGAGCTGTCATGTATTTTCTCTGATTTGCTTTGCTTTACTCTGTTTTGTTTTGTAGATGGCTTGTCTTTGTCCTTTGCCTATTGTTTTGCGAAAATTTCGCAGCGAACCAGGGGATGGTTATAGAACTAACACTGTCGAATGAAGACTGGACTGCAGAGGAAGCAGAAGCAGCGGGCGATGGTGCGACAAAGCATTTGTGGGACGAGTCTTGGGATGACGATGATACCAGCGATGATTTTTCAACACAGCTGAAGTATGTTTTACTGTTTGCTTTTGTCGTGTTGTCATATCTTCCTTCCCAACATGCCTTTGTTTTTTGTTTTTTTTTGTTTTTTTAAGCTGACATGCCATCTGAATCTAGGGAAGAACTAAAAAAGGTTGAGGCTTCGAAGAGGAAGTGACGTTTTTTTATTTTCAGTAATAATGCTAAACAAGAAATATACGCATTTAAAACCTGGCAAACTCGTGTATTTTCTACATCGTTCGAACACTCACCCGACGTCCGCGGCTTTTTATTTTGGAGAGAAGCTCAACACGCATCCAAGATTGAATTATGCATACCTACAGTGACGCGTGGAACAACGACAAATTTTGTTTGTAACATTCATAGTGCTTGAGAATAAAATGTTCGGCTTTGTGCTTGACTGTATCCTTATCACTAAGATCAAACAAATAATCGACTAGCTAAGTGGTTTTTCTAACCATAGCCTATTTAGTGCTGAGAGCAACTACACCAGGCAAGGCCTTCCCTTCCAACAGTTCAAGGCTGGCACCACCGCCAGTAGAAACATGGCTGAGCTTGTCCTCAGCACCATACTTGGCCGCTACAGTGGCAGTATCACCACCGCCGATGATAACAATTTTGCCGCTCTGAGCCGCCTTCACCGCTGCATCAAGGGTGGCCTTTGTACCGCTCGCAAACTTGTCGAATTCAAAGACGCCTGCCGGACCGTTCCAAAGAATAGTTTCCGCTTCATCGATGGCCTCTTGGTAAAGTTTCACACTCTCTGGACCGCAGTCTAGTCCCATCCACCCATCCGGAATGCCCTCCTTGTCGGTAGCCGTGCCCGTTGCGGCGTTAGGATCGAACTTGTCGGCAGTAATGTAGTCGACAGGCAGCACGACTTTGACCCCGTTTTTCTCGGCCTTTTCCATGAGTTCTTTGACTGTCTTAGAGCCAGCCTCATCAAAAAGCGAGCTTCCAATGGGGATGTTGTATAAAGTCTTCTTGAATGTGAAAGCCATGCCACCACAAATTATAAGCGTATTCACTTTGTCCAGGAGATTGTTGACCAGTTGGATCTTATCGGACACCTTCGCACCACCCAGGATGGCCAGAAACGGCCGCTTGGGATTTTCCAGCGCTTTGGCAAAATAATCTAGCTCCTTTTTCATTAAAAATCCTGCTGCTTTCTGCGGCAGGTCCACGCCAACCATGGAAGAGTGAGCACGGTGGGCTGTGCCAAACGCATCATCTGGTGCAAATTTGATTGTCAGCATCTTTGCAAAAGCACATCAGGTGTGTCTGCAGCAGCGCAAAAAATCATTACCGGGTGGAATTGAGAAACTGACTGATGTAAACGTCACCGAGCTTAGTCAAGCTCTTTCGGAACTCTTCCACTTTGGCTTTGTCTGCCTTCACCTTGTTGCCATTCTCATCCACGCCTTTGCCTTCTTCCTCGATATGAAAGCGCAGGTTCTCCAGGAGAATGACGTCTCCGGGTGAAGCTTTGCTCACCAATTCCTCAACATCCGCACCGACGCAGTCAGGGGCCATTGTCACTTTTTTGCCCAGGAGCTTTTCCAACTCGGGAACTACGGGAGCCAGGCTGTATTTGGGATTGGGGCGTCCGTCCGGCCGGCCAAGGTGAGACATGAGAATAACTGTCTTTGCGCCGTGGTCAAGTGCATACTTGATGGAGGGAACAGCTCCCACGATTCGCTGCGTGTTTGTAACTTTCTTGTCGGCATCGAGTGGTACATTGAAATCAACGCGCATCAGGACTCTCTTGTCCTTGACATCAACATCCTCAATGGATAGCTTGTTTGACAAAGACATTGTGACTGATAGAAAATGTAGGAGTGCTTCGTCTGTTGTTGGGTATGGCACGTTAAAACAGTTTTGAGAGAGAAAATTCTGAAGCGAAAAGTTACGGATGGATCTAGAAAGTAAGTTGCAAGCTCTATTTAGAAAGGGCGTTGGCCCGCTAAAAGCCCATATATATCGACTGTGGAAAAAGCCGCAGCTCATGAACATGGAGTATTAGACACAGCTAAAAGTTTGGAGGGGTAAGGCCAAGCTTGCGACAAGTGGGGCAGAGACATTCACTCGTCGTACGAGTCCATAAAACCGCTTTTCTGCTGAGATCATGCCAATCGGATAAAAATGAAAATAAAAATAAAATACGAGAATATTACAACACTCAGCTGCTAGCCCGTCGTATGATACTTACAACAAAATACGGGCATGACGTATTAAAGCGTAGCAACACCGTGGAAATTTTTAATAAGCTGTTTTATTTACTATGCTCATTTGAAAAACGGCTGGCTTCTGTTCTGCGAGTATTTACGTTGCCTTTGACTATTATACCGGTTTATAACTGACGAACAAGACAAAAAAGGAAAACTTTTTTTTTTTTAAAAAAAAAAAAACGCCAAAAATGCATGCTCTATTTAACCAAAGAAAGCCTTCTCTAGCCACGTCCCCAAAATCCTTATTTGACATATTGCATCACTTCTGTTACAGTCTCTAGTCAACCGAAAATAAGCCACTGAGGCATTTCAAATACAAATTGAACAACAAAGTTAAAAAAAAAAAATGCTCGTTATTATAATTGTTAAGATTTCAACCCAGGCGTATCCTCGGTGAGTCTGGAATAACAACCCTACTCTGTTGTACATCCTCAGCTGCATTCGTAAGAGATAGGTAGGCTGTCCATGCAATCCCAACTGTAGACACAAATGGCTGCGGCGCGTAAGTTAGCCAATGTCATATTAATGACGACAAATGATGTAGTAACACTTTTTTGGGGGGGGTTGTTGCAGTGTTTGGATATAAAGAAAAGCCAAACCCTTGTGGCCATCTCGACCAAAAAGTACGACAAAGATGATGATGTGATGCTTACCAGTTGCAGTCGGACCGGCATAAGTCGAAAATTTATAATCTGCACTGCCGGCCAAATTACAAAATTTGCCTTTAACGTTGGCACATACATGTCGCGTAACTTCTGCTGCACAGCACGACGTCCACCGCCGTTTACGACGGTCATCACAGTAAAAAACCATGCAATCCCTAGATTCCGGTTAGAAACTACAGCGTACCAGGCTCGTCACGCAGTTATGGCCATGCAAGTCGCATCAATGACATGTGCGAAACGTACCAACAGGGGCAAATATAAGCTGGTCAAAAATGACTCTTTTAAGAGCAGGAACAAAAGCTCCACTCTTCGTGATTGGAAAACATCGTTCGAGGAAACGAAACCATTTGTACTGTATTGGCGCCATTCCAAAGCCATAAGCCATAAATTGCGTAAGTCTTTCAAAGTCAAAGGGTGCGGGAGGCTGTTTCAAATCTGGCAATGCATCTCGATCGAAGGTAGTGCCCTTGTCGCTTAGCTCGCGAATCTCAATTGCAACTGTGTCGTCTTTATTCTCGGCACTCTTCCTGTACGAACGTTGTCGCACAGAAGTAATAACTTGCGCGACGGTGTCAGCCATGCCACCAAGAACGGCATTTGTTACCATCATGGTGAGCACTTTAGTTGTCAGCCAGTGTTCTGTAACATCAAGACACATTGCGAGTCAGGGAACATAGCTAACCAGGACGCTCTTTATAGTAGGCATCAAATCTAGCACAGAGCCTTGCAACGATAGCCATCTCAATAAAAAATATGACGGAATGTAACACAGGCTTTAAATGTTAGTCCAAAATTCACAACTGCGGATGCCCAGTCGGCACGCATGGGGTATAAGAAAAAAGAGACCTGTGGACGAATCATACAAAATAGCCCCATATGAGCTTTCCGTTGACAGATCGTGAGATGCGTCTTTGCGTAAGTTCCCAGGACATGGCTTTGGAGATAAACAAAAGACGTAAAGCATTCGCGGGAATCTCGCCGAGAAAACGTCTCCCAAAGTATGTGAGAATGGGCTTCCGCGATATATGTCAACTAATAGCGAGTAATGAACGAGAAAGGGAGTTTGGGAACAATATTTCCGCAAAGTAATTTCAGAATGGGAAGATGCGTCCAATTTTTTACGAGGGTGGTCCTGCCTTTCGTACTCGTATGCATTTGACGTCAAGGCCAAAGGCGTTTCAACCGATGGAATCCTGTTTCAGTGGTATTTCAGGGAGTTCGATAAGAGTTTATATCACGTGATTTTTCTAGTACTCCGTAATACTCTGTAATATTACCCCGCCCTTACTCGTAATATGGTACAGACGTCAGTGCATCTGGTGGATGGGTCAGGTGACTACCACAAAAGATCCCTTCAAATCAAGCCGGTGAACTTCACTTCCTACCAATTTTCCAAATACTAATGTACTCGTACCCGTGATTATACAATAGTGCACCGTAGTGCAACAGCTTTCTTCTCCTCTGACCTATGTAATACACCTGATCGTCGGGGCGGACGTAATAGCTTATTCTGTGTACTTCTCCTGTCCCAAACACACTCTTCCAACATCTGATTATTGATCTTAAGAACCACCCACTGTCACCTTGCTTTCACTTCAACACAAAACATACTCGTACCCATCACCAATCAGCTCGTCTGCACTTAGAGCAAAGCACATGTTATTTGTTGGCCCTTGCTCGGAAGCGAAACAAAAAAAACCCGACCACATTTCCCTCACCGTCACAAACTGCGGTCCCACACATGTTATTTGGAAGTTCTAAATTCTCGTTTTGCACGGCGTAGATCCATGATCCGTGCAGCCAGTAATGCCGGTTCAGCCCATGATCGTCTGCGGGGATGCGGCACCTGGTGGTCCAAAGGTGAGTGCCGGCAATAGGGCCCGTGTGTGGTGAGTCCAGGTAAATGATTTCGCCTCGAGGCAGTTGTTTCACCGAGCGTAAACTCTGCAAGCATTTCCCCCCTGGAAAATCATAAGACGCGAAAAGCTCATTCTTGAAACGTTCGCCAGCATTTAACTTCAAAAAGGCAATATCTGTGTTGCGAAGTTGTCCAAATTTAGAGCCGATACAGCGCCCATTCGGTGCTTCCGGGCTGGTATGTATGATCTCTAGGCCACATTCAGGGGGGAAGCCATGGTTCGCAATGGTGACCAATTCATTGCCGTTTCTATCCCGGACTAAAACTCCGGTAGTAGTTGTCCAATATTCTTGTTTTCCTGATATGTTATTTGACGAGATCATGACTCCTGGCCGTAGCGTTTCATACACGGAGGAGTCTGGGCGTCCCGGACTCGGATTATTGGCTCGCTTCTTCGCCGTCAAAATGTTTCTGCGATCAATGTCTCTCTCAAATGCATAAAAACAGGTTACCTCGCAAACTGAATGTGGCACTCTGTTCATGTCGGTCTCCTTATCCTCAAGAATGATGGTGGCATAATTCCCTGCATACATCACTTCGGTGATCGCGATGTCGATATCGCTTAAATGCTGCAAAATTATGTCGAACAGTCCGTCCCAGTTGTCGAGGTTTTTGCAGTTTAGGTCTTTTCGAATCTTAGCATTCTTTGTTGAAACAGCTTGGCCTATAACTCGAGGCGGTGGGAAATCATCCGGGCACATGCTGTCTGTCAACAAATATATTGGTACACCGGCCACTGTGAGAGGCCAGGGCTTTGGTGGCAAAACATCGACAACAAAGGCTAGGATGTTGTCTCCAAAACTAATCTCACGGGTCCTGGGGAATATGTTCCACAAGCCTTCAGAACGCTCCTTGTCTGTCCAGGCAGCGGGATCTTGACGCAAGTTAAAAGGAAAAGTTACGTGCATCGAGCGCTCGGCCTCAGCCGGCGAGTACCAGTTGCAAATTATTTGTCGCCGTCGTCCTTGACGTGGCCTTGGAACACGACACGTCTGCGGAGCATCCATGGTCTCAGTTATAAAAAAAGAATATGAAAAAAGCAAATACCATCCGGGGCATTTTCGGAAGAGGTAGTAAAGAAACTTTTGAGACGGTTGGGGAAATGGAGAAAAGAGAGGAGCAAACGCGTGATGTTCTGTGGATGGTAGGCGTGGGTGCGGTTTGAAAATAGTTGCGAAGGGTATAAAGAGGCTTGAAGAGTGAAATAAAAAAAGCAAGCTTGAAGCGAGAAAGGGAGGGCAGGGGGCTCTTTTCATAGAGCTCTACTGTGTGAGATACGGTATAATACACATTGCTCCGAGGTTAGGCAGGCGTCATCCATTTAAACACACTTTGTGTTTTTTTCTTTGCCCAACAACTGCGACCAGGAAGGAGCAACTCAGTGATAAGAAGTGGCTCATACTAACCCATCCAAAAAAAAAACGCAATCAAGCCTGCCTTTGCCTCCGAGTCGTTTGTCATCCCCATCCGCAGCACCGGCAGAGGCGCTTTGACCAAACTGAGTCGCCTGTGAGGCTATGACATCGCTGTTGTCGATGTATTTCGGCTACCCAGCGGTATTTATATGCGCTTACACTGTGTTCTGCGTTTGTAACCAGTCACTTCCGCTTTGGGCTATGGTATAAAAGCATGTTAAAGCATGCTGCCAGGACTCCGCCGATATCTTTGGTAGACAGTGCTTATGATCTCAGCCTCATGTCCTCTTGTCCGGGTTTATTATCCACGTCATTTTGTCATTCCTTTTTTGCAATTCTTTACATTTCCTTGCTTTAACAGAGGGATAATCAATATTGAGCCTCAAATATGTGCATAAGCACCAGTGGCTCCCCAACTGCTTCCACATTCCCGACTTGGTCATGCCTGCGCAAAAGACAGACTGAAAGCGCGTGGCGGACCACTTGTACGAATATACCGAGGGCGGCCACATAGTGGACCAGTAGTTGCACACAGGTTGCGCAACGAGCTCAAAGATGCTGATCATCGTCTATGCTACCAGCCTATGAGCAGGATCCAAATTGGCTGCACACTCTGGGTGGACAACCAACTGCACGTCAACGGCCGTTGACGTGACAGCGGCCGTTTGAACAGAGGCAATATAAGCCTGAGTTTGGACACTTACTCGTAAGCTGGTGATGTACGAGTTTCATCATTCACGTGCTTAAGTTATATATGGATACTAAGCCACAATGCACGCTGGTACGGATTACGAGTACTTCGAAGCTACAGGGGCTTAACGTGTGGTCTTTATGTATACTATACTTGTGTTATGACATACGCTACTACCTACTTTTCGTACTAAATACCTATTAGTATAGAGCATGAAACAGCTAATTCTCTGTAACGAACACTGAATATCCTTACTCGTACGGAGTACTCCGTACTCGTCGTATGTTCCAGACGAGTTATAGCGCGGGTTTCATTAGCTTTGCAAAATTTCTATCGGAACCATTCCGTCCCCAATCCAAAAAAGGCCATTAAATCTCTACGGATTTGCCATTACTGCAAAGTTGAAAAGCCCAAAGCCTAAAGAATCTCATCATGGCAGATGCTAGATGGTTTCTGTCCGTCATGTCTCAAGCGTACACTGCAGCAACACCTATACGACCATGGCTATCCATACTTTCGCCATTTGCTGCTGCATCGCGCGCGCTCTCGACCTCTCAACGTGCCAGTGCGGCGTCCCCGACTCGTTCAAAACCAAATCAGAGGCACAGAGGCAAACACCCATCAACAGAAAAGGACCCGAAAATTAAGATTCTTGACAAAGCACTCTATAAATTGAAATTTGTTCCCCCACCCCTGCGTATGGGGCGCAATCGATATCTACGACATTGGACGATTCACCGCGCTTGGCTGTTATTAAGACGCCAAAGGCGAGAGCTGCGAGAACGAGAGCTGATGAAGCAGCATCAAGCTATGGAACATGCTTGCGAAGAACTAAGGAAAACATGTGGACCGGGATATCGCAAATTTGGTTACCTTTATCGTGTTGCGATGGAGAAAAAGGGCATATGGCGACAAGACGGCATACCGATTGAATATGCACGACCACAAACGGAGACGCCGGCAAGAGTCGCATGGAACCATGAATGGAAGAGATGAATGCTTAGTGGACTATTTCGGAGCATGTTTCTTGGGCTAGGGACGGCGTTACTCGTAATGCCCACGTATGGAAAAGGTTACAACAGAAGCTTTCGAATGGAAATTAATAAATGAAAAAATGACTGCTGGCTTGCAAGAAGAACGTGCAAGAACAAAGGACACAGCAAATGTTCATTACAATTTTGAAGGGGAACCCCTATCTTTTTCACAAATCATGGTGATTTGCACACTTTAATTACACCTGATAGTTCATCGTAACCATATAAGAAGCAAAACAAATGTGCTCCTAAAATGCGAGTTTGAACAGCATAGCAAAACATGAAGAGATGTGGTGTCATGGTTTCGAACGATTCAAGCAGACGCAGGGAGGGAGGCTATCAGCGGCCACGCTGCATCGTGCGGTGAGCCCAACTATAACTTATCCGCATAATCGCGACGGCGGTTCAATTAATTCGTATTTGGTCGAGGGAAAAACGGGTAGTTTGCCATTCCAACTGGCGAGATTGACTAGAGTCGTATCACAGACAAGACTTTTTTTGGGTGCCAAGGCTCGAGAGTCGACGCCGGACATCAAAGCATTGCCGTCACTTTAGATCATAAAATAGAGCAGCAACCGGCTCCTTCGCCCTTGTCGAAGGTCAGGAGTGCTGCTCGAGTTGCCGCCTCAAATACATCGTCGACACCTTCCCCAGATAAACTAGAACACTCCAAGTATTTGCGCGCACCAATTTCCTTCGCCGCTAATTCGCCCTCGTGCTTTGTCACAAAACGCTGACTTTTTTTTCGCATTTCTTCTATAGCGACTGGGTCTTCACGAAGATCCTTCTTTAAGCCGACAAGAATAATTGGCACGCCTGGGCATCTCTCCGTAGCCTCTTCAATCCACTAAAAGTCGAAATCACTGTTAGCTCTGCCAAACTTCCCGCTTCCTTAAAAGTTTACCAAACCAGACGAACAAACATAGCATGTAAATAGCACTGCAACAATCAGTCCAAATGGCAAAACTGCATTAACAAGACAAACCTTGTGCTTCACGTTATCCAGTGAGTCTGGAGTATCGACTGAGAAGCCTATCAAAATAACGTGTGCCATTGCATATGCAAGTGGACGCAATCTCTCATAGTCTTCCTGCCCGGCGGTGTCCCAAAGCGCAAGCTGGACGTTCCGCCCCTCAACTTTACAATCTGTCACATAATTTTCGAAGACTGTCGGGATCTGTTGGAAAAATAGCCGTTAACACTTTCACCCATCAACATCAAAAATCCGATGACACTGGCTTCCCATGATTTGCGTTCACAACCGAGTTATGGAAATATTCTACTTACGTAGTGCTACAAATACAATACGTTAGTCCTTACACGATGGGTAAAATCAATGTTGGAATTGCAGAAGATCACGTACTGTTGGAAAATAGCCCAATGTGAAAACGCTCAGCAGACTGGTTTTTCCGCAAGCTCCATCACCAATGATGACCAATTTCCTGGCAATCAAATTCCCGTTAATGACAGATTCGGCAAACGAACGATAAGTCTGATAGTTGGACAAGTTGCTAAAATCTACCTTCGGATAACATCTCTAGCAGCGCTAGAGCCTTCCATAACTGTCCAGGTAGAATATTAAAGGTTCTCGTGATATGTCGTTGATGTAATCAGTGTCTTAAGCGATTGACGTATGTTCGTGGGGAAAAAGGAATGCCCGGTGGCCAAAATCAATTCGCGGTGGGAAGATCAAAAATGACAATTTCGGTAGTCGTTAAATGACAACCGTGATAGAATAAAGTCGGGAAACAGCTGGTGAAATCACTGTAGATGGCAGAAAGAGAAACGATGCAAACTCACCATCGCCGTGCAGCACTCGTTGTAGATTTATGAAATACCAAGCTGCGCCAAATCCGTGATGTTTTATGCCAATCGGCACCTTAAATTCGAGTATTTGCTACTGTAATCGGCTTACTAAAATTAGAGCCACCGCCACCGCCTTCAGAGTAATACCGTAACTGCATTCGTACGGGAACACAAAAGGCTTACCCCACCCATAACGAGACTGCTAAAGGCGCAACTCTCTTTAGCGAACTTCGTCGCAATTTCCGCCCTGTGACTGCTTAATTATTACGTATGCTGGGAGGGGAGTGCTCGTATGCATCAACATGTCAAGTTCCCCTTATAATATGGATATACATGGGATTGAGCAGGCATTGAAAATGGTTGAAAAAATAGCTGCCAAAAGGTACACAGCTCTGGCCTCTATTCTTTGTCTCTTCAATAAGAGTTTTACTGAAACCTGTAGAAGTCGAGCAGAAAAGAAAGCTGGGTCGTCGGCATAGAATGCCATTTACAATTACTCGTATGTCGGTTTTCAGTGAACTTTTGTTTGTGGTATATCTATCACGTGACTGTTATTGTACCTGGCAACTGTGCTAGTTGCCACATGTTTCCAGTATGTACTTACCTTTGCAGGAAAGAGCAAAAGGTACCTATCCGAAACCTCCATTTTTAATTACTACGTAGGTGAGAACAGAACAAATGGGGATAATGAACCTGGATGGAGAATTAACCAAACCTCAGTACTCGTAAACTAAAAATACGAGCACATCCTCACCACCAACTTCCGACGCAATTACCATGAACAATCTATCGCGGAATCCTATTTCATAGTTTCCGTACGAGACAAGTACTTTTTTCTGCTGGCATTTACGATCGAAGACACGCATCTTGGCATCGTGTGAGTTTCGTGCCTTTTAATTTGAAGCAAGATTTCTCTGTCGAATTTCTTTGTTGCCCCCCTCGCCTACCCTTCACCAAATACTACGACACGGAGTCGGAGCTACGCAACACGAGCTGTACCTAGTTCTGATTTGGTCGTTTTTATTGATTGCTTTTCTGAAGAAATGCGGATCGCCCTATCTGCGTCGATGCCCTTGAGTGCTGATTTTCCCAGGCTTCCACGTACAACAGACAACGTGCCTACAGCCATTCTGCTACTGTCTTCAAGCCTATTTACTCTTCTGTCGTTGCACTACACCCCATGCGCCTGCCCTTTGTCCAGTGATCTGGTCTAGCGACTTTTGAGTTGAGTAGCCATGAAAGGAAACCGCCGGAATACGCCTTTGCCAGCGTCCGCTGAAACGCCTTCGATATCTACAACTGGCACGGCCGCTCCCTTACCGCCACCTCCTCCGACTTCACCGACAGCTAAAGGAACGGCAAAATATACCAATAAGGACGGCTCAAAGTTCATTACTGTTCCAAAGTCAGCTACTTCTGAGTCACTTCATCTGTCACAGAAGTCTTCGTCGGCCGCTGCCGCTGGCACCGATGACAATGCTAAAGCAACAATGAATGACAGTATCTCGCCTGCTGATTCTGCACCCACCGGGAACCGAAAAAAGGCGAAGCGCAGAGCCAAGGCGGCCGCGGCACGTGAGAAGTTTGGGCCAGACGAAACGCCGAATGGCCAGACTAATGGGGCCCAAATTTCTTACCTTGCACCGAATAACCAAGCGTCGGGGGACTCACATGCTGTGCCATCAGACGATGAGGCAGGTGACAGCAGCGAAGGGGGCGATCCTAAGAGGGACGCACGTTACCCCTCTGAAGCAGATAACCAGTCATCATTAGCTGAGATGAGCAAGCTGAAAAAGCCCAAGAAGAAGAAGAAGAAAAAAGACGATTCGGCGACAAATGATGGCGGCGTGAATAACAATCTAACTGCATCAGCACTGCATGCAAATCGCTCTTATTCTTTGGCATCGAAGGAAGAGAAAATATGGAACACCAACTCCCAGGAGGAGCGCCGTCGGATCAAGGAGTTTTGGCTCCATTTGAGTGAAGAAGAGCGTAAGTCTCTTGTCAAGGTTGAAAAAGACACGGTGCTCAAGAAGGTGAAAGAGCAACAAAAAGTGACATGCAGCTGCCATGTCTGTGGTCGAAAGAGAACGGCCATCGAGGAAGAGCTTGAGGGTCTCTACGATTCTTACTATGAAGAGCTTGAGCAATTTGCGAATGACCCCGCGGGGCAGAATAGCCGTGGTCCTGCACTAGTATCTGCTTCATCTAGCCAGCTGGGGCCAGTAAGCGGTTTGCGCGCGCCCGCTCCTGCATCGACTTATGTTGGCAAGCAACCGTCTCGAGGCCGGATAATCGAGCATGTTGGAGATGTTGACGGTGAAGGTGACGACGACTTCGGTGATGACGACGACGGAGTTGTCGACGACGATGACAGCGAGAGTGATGAACAAGACATCCCACAAGACGATATGTCCAGAAGCTACGCGGCTGATTTTTTCAGTTTTGGTAACTCCCTTCAAGTGCATGGTACGGCAAATTGTCCCTTTTCTTTTTATTTTCGCCTTTTTAGTTATCATTGATTTTAGATCTCGATGTCTCAAATCAGACCACTAATGCGTGACTCTAGGCGGAATATTAACTGTTGCCGACGACCTGTTGAAGAATGACGGCCGGAAGTTCATTGAGATGATGGAACAACTTGCAGAACGCCGGATGGCACGAGAGGAGGACGCAAAAGACCAGTATAAGAGTCGGGGCGGTGCATTCCCCCAAACCGGGGCAGATGGTCCGTACAGCCATAGCCACCAATCACCTTCGGAGGAAGACAGCTATGGACCGGAAGATGATGAAGACGACGGCTACAATAGCCAGGACGAAGATTCCGAGGATGGAGAGGTATGAAAGAACGAAAAAGCAACACCCCTTTTGACGTTGTTTCTTAGACAGCACAACACCTTCACGGGCAAGGTGTAATACCGTGCTAACAAATGGTCTGGACAGGACACCATGACAGAGGAGCAACGAATGGAGGAAGGCCGTAGGATGTTTCAGATATTCGCTGCTAGAATGTTTGAGCAGCGTGTACTCACGGCATATAGAGAGAAAGTTGCAAAAGAACGACAGCAAAAGCTTCTTGAAGAGCTGGCAGACGAAGAAACACAGGAGTCTCAGCGCAGAGCCAAGAAAGCCAAAGAAGCCCAGAAGCGCAAGGACAAAGCAGCACAGAAGAAACAGGCTCTTGCAGAAGAAAAGTCTCGCAGAGAGGCTGAGAAGGCTGCTGAAGAAGAAGCGCGTCGGAAAGCCGAAGCAGCAAAGGCCGAGGAGCATCGACAAAAGATGGAAGAAAAGAGGAAGAAACGCGAGGCACAGAAAAAGGCCGAAGACGATGAGCGGCTCCGTAAAGAAGCTGAGCGACGGCGGCGCATCAACGACCAGAAAGAGAAGCAAGCCGAACAAGAACGTCGGGCCCGCGAAGCCAAAGAGCGAGAGAAAAAACTCAAGGACGAAGCGCGGCAAAGGGAAAAGGAGGCACAGGAAAAGAAGGAGCGAGAAGCGCGCGAACGAAGAGAGAAGCAAGAAAAGGAGAAACGCGAAAAGCAAGTCAATGCTCCGCATAAGCAGGACGAAAAGACTGCACAAAAGGCTCCACTGCTTCCAGCTGTTCCAATGTTACGGACAGGTGCAACGCCTCCAGTTGGCACATCGCCATCCACTTCTGCAAGTTCTGCATTGGGGACGACTACTACGGCAGCTGCGCCCATACCAATCACGCTTCCAACTAGGCAGCATCAGCAACAGCAAACACAGCCGCAACAACAGTCGCTTCATTCTGGAGCAACTCCTGCTTTACCGCACCAGTCTCCGCAACTAGCAGGTTTTGCTCCTCCTCAGGTTCCCATTACCACACCAGCCCTTCCCCTGGCTCCGTCATCTCTGCGTGCCCGGCAATCAACTCAGTATGGGGGAAGCGCGGGTGGGAGCCAAAGCGGGACTGCATCCAGGAAAACCTCCTTGTCGGGTAATGGTCAAAGCCAAAGTGCGTCGCCAAAGGCGGCAAACCCGATACAGACCAGTCCTATTGCTTTCGTGGGCAACAAGGTAGCACCGAACCTCGGGTCTTCGAACCAACCAGTCGGTTCCCAGAGCCAGGGCAATGTCCAAGCAGCATCTCCATTACCTGCAGCCTCAACTAAGCCGGGTATTGGCCTGCAAGCCAGCTCGTTTCCGACGGCCCAGGCTGCCATGGGTGTCCATCATCCTTTCGGGCTTGCCCCGACTCCGATGTCTCCAGGGCTCAGCAGCATCTCTCAGTACAACGCAATGGGCACTGGCAGTTTCCGGGGTTCAGGGCCACCGCCAATGGTTCCCATGAGTCCTGTTGTCGGCGGGATCGGTCGAGGATTTGGGACAATAGTACCGCCGCCTGGATTTGGTCACCATCTACCCTCCGAGCAGATGGTCAACCCAACTGCTCCTGTTGGTGCTTTTTCGGCGGAGAAGACGGGCAATGCCATAGGACATTCAAGGCAGCCTTCCTCCGGGTTTGACCCTGGATCGTCGCCCATTCCGGCAGCGCTGCCCATCTCGCGCCCAACACCTATTGGTCGTCCTAGCAGTGTGGTTCAAGGTCAGAGGCCTGGTTCTGGATCGCCAAAAGCCATTTCACCGGCCGGTAATCATGCAGACAGCTCTTATCACCTTGGCTCGAAAGCATTACTTGACGGTTCGGATTTTGCGTTGGATGACTTTTCGGCGCGAAGACCGGCAGCCCCGGCGCTGTCGACGTTTGTGCCATCCTCGACCTCATTTGGCTTTGACTCGGCTTCTCAGTTTGTTCCGAATCATCTAATTTGGGGTGGGCTGCCGCAACACACCATCCCAAGCTCGTTTGGTAATGGGCCACCACCAGGGTTCCCGGTTAACAGTGGCATGGCTCCGGGAGGATGGGGTGCGCCAGTGAACCCCGTGCCGTTTCCGACGCATGGTAGCTTGGGGCGGTCTTCACAGGCGCGGTCGATGACGCTGCGGCAGCTTCTGTGCCGAGTATGCAAAGAGCTGTCTGACGCCATCGACGAATTCGCTACTACGGACGGACCACGGAACGAGAATTTTATTCCCATTGAACCGGTCAAGGCCCGAATCAGCGCCCTAGCTCAAAACTACATTGACCCCGTGCAGGACTCGGAGCTTGATGTAATCTACGAGACCGAGGGAAATAGCAACAACGGTGGTGGGAACTTCGATGTGCAACGGAACGGCAATGGAACCGTGACGGCGATTCGCTGGATACCGGATACGGGTATGCCGCAGCGAAGAAGTTTGGGCGGCGACATGGCCAAGCCTTCGGTGGGAGGACCAGGGGACGGGGGCTCTGGGCCTATTGGTGCTGCCTTTATGCACTCGCTTAGCACTGGTTCATAAATAGCGGTCAGAATGACATGGAAGCTGTAGGATGATGGAGGCTTACCAGAAAGAGAACAAAAAAAAAACAAAAAAAAACAAAACCTGATGTCTTTGTAAGAGTCCCATTGGCCAGCATGCTATTCCGGGAGGACGGCCGACCGACCTGTCTGACATCATTGTCGCTTCTTTTTTTTTTTTTTCTCCGTCTTGTCTCTACTGTTCTGTCCCTGTCTAGTCCAAAAAAAAAAAAAAATTCTTGTTTGCCATATTTTTGATGACACCTCGTAATGGCATATCGTACGAAGACGGATGTTGCGTTTTCCTCTGGCAACGGGGGGTATCAACGCAGTCATACGGCAGCCTGTGAAGAAATATTTCGAAGACACTGAGACGGCTAGAAAACTTTACAGATGGGAGAACTAAACCATCACGTCGTCATCATACGTGCCCACTGTATCACATCTTCCACATTTACGAGTAGTGTATTCGTCTGTCATCCGACGTGCACCATAATACTTTGTACATGGTAATAATAGCAGAGTCTGCGTGTCTTACGAGTTATACTCGTACTCGTACTCCTTGGTCCGATGAGGCTGACGGCTGATATGCCCCACTCCTTCCCAACGCTTAGCATTTGACGCACTTGAACTGAAAGGGGCAGTGCTTGAATGCTGACAAGCCGCGTTAGAAGTATTTCGACTGCGCTCCCTCAAACGAGCATAATTTAAATATAAGGAGGAAGAAAAAAAGAAGGCCGTCGCTTTTACTATACAATACAAAGTATTACTCAGGTGAATATGGAGTACACTGAAACCCCAAACTCGGAGTAAACTCCCACAAAAACCAGTCGAAAAGTGCGAGGGCGAGAAGGGAGGGTTGTCGGTTGCGTTGCTTTAGCTTTATCCTTACGAGTAGGGAGTAAGGATACTTGGTACAAAACAGCTCTCTCCAGTAAAAGGTAATATTACCGTGTATTAATACTGGCAGACCCTCGTTGGCGCCGACGAGTGGGGGGGGTGAGGCGAAGCGGATCGCAGAGGCGGTGCTCTTATGGAGTACGAGTATGCCTACGGAGTAATTATACTTACAGGCGTGGGAGCAGAACTGTAAAAACCGCTTCTCCACCAAGCATCGTGCATTCCTCAGACTGCGCTGGAGTCTGTCTCCAGCCCAGGCGCGCCAGTTCGCCCTAAAATAAGGGGGTCCCAGTTAACGGAACACGGTCTTTTCGCCCATTCTTATCTGTGCCTCTTTGCATCGTACCTTTCTCGACTTTCTGATTTTTCTAACGTCTCGAGTCGGTTGGTGGTTTACCTCGTTTCCTTCCATCTTTCTCATAAATTTGTGTCTCCGTCCTATCTGTCGTTTTGCTCGTTTGTTGCCCATTGCTTTGGGGTTTTAAATAGCGCTTTAGTCCTTTCAAAGCACAAGCTGTATATCCCCAGGCCGGCCGAACCAAGACAAAAAAAACCATCAAAAAGAAGATATTTGTTATTTTTTACCTTTTTTTAGTTTTGCGTGTTATTTTTATGTTGTTTGTATCTGACAAGCGACTCACGCCGTCGGACCTGCTCTGCGATTAAATTTGGCAGGACAAACAAGAATCACACACAACAGAACGAGCAACTGGAGGCAACTTTTTAGTTAGGAAAGACAGGAAAGAGGGAACGCCCACGGTTTTATCAGATCGACCGGCATGCGTTTCACAGCATATAATTCCACAGCAGCTGCTGTTGCAGTGCTATTTCTATCCCGGACCGGCAGCGCTGCGTCTTCTCTCCGGTCTAAATGTCTGAATTCTCAGGCTGCAGAGCTGGCGCGCCTAGCTGCCTGCGGTCACGCCGGAAGTCTACAATATTGCCTCTCGAATCGTTTGCCGCGTGAGGACGTAGATTCACTGACGTCCGCTGCTGTCGCGCAGTGCTTTGTGGATGCTGGCTGCACCGCCGAGGAGGCACAGATCGAGGCTGAATGGACGCTGCGGCTATGCGATACGGCTTCAGCAGCTGGTGGTTTGGGAGAGCTGCGTCGTCGCCTGCCGAAGGATGAGGCTACGACTGATGCCACTGAAGAAACCACCACCGTCGAAACGACGAAGGCCGTTGCAAAGACAACAAAGACGACTGCGACGCCTGTTGCCGAGACTACCACCGCCACTACCGCCACCACTACCGCCACCACTCCTACGACCACTGCTACCCCTGTTGCACCTGAGACGACGGTCGTTTTTGTCACTGAACCTTTTTCCTCCTCGACTCTTGAATGCTATACGACGACCACAACCTCCATCACCATGTGCCCCGTCCAGTCAACCGGTCCAAATTCGGGCAAAGAGACGCTTGCCTGTTTTCCAACCACAACTACCTATTTGGCATGCGCCACTGGCTTGCTTTGCTCCAACGATAACCAAGGCAAGCCCATCTGCCTGAAGCTTGACAACAAGCTAGGCCTGGCAGGCATTATCATCAGCATCGGCTTTGCCGTTGGCATCACGTTTGCCGCCTTTGCCATGGTCTTTTTCTGCTGCCGCGAGCGTCACGAGGAAGCCCGGATTGCGAAAGCTGCCGAAGCTGCTGCCATTGCCAAGCAAGCAGCGTTGGACAAGAAGCGGCCCAGTGCCGCTGTTCGCAACATCAGCGCCCACAGTGACACGCAGCCGTTGATGCATCAACAAGATCCGCCGCCGCCTCTCCCTAATATGCCGTTTCAAGGCCACGGCGCCCCAGCCAATGACATGATCGGCCACAATCCCTTCGCCGATCAGCACCAGCTGCGCTAGCAGAACAAGAAGGTAGTCCACATCACAATCATACTGGATACAGCTCACAACCACACTTGGCCGGCTAGTGGGACTTTGGCTACTCATTTTTCCTCAATGGGGGGAGGCATCGGGCTGTCTACGATGCGCGAACACCGCGAGCTGGTTATTTGTTCGTCTGGTTGCAACAGGGGTGTGCATTCTTATTGTAATGACACACTTATTTTTCTCAAAATCGAAGTCTGCATGGTTTCGTGGTTTTGTGGGGGGTCTTTTTTGGTTTTTTTGGCAATTTATGTTTTTTTTTTTTCAGTCCCATAGCTTCATGATACCGCAGCTTGTCGACTCTGACTTCAAAAGGGCACGACGGCATGGGGTATCGTCACACTGTATCACATGCATTATCTGTGCGCTTCAATGAGAGTTGATCCCTCCAGCAGTGTGTGTTTATGGACAGCCCACCTATGTGGTACAGGAATCTGGCTACGCTTTTCAGGCGGCTGGAATGCCGTTCACCGTGCTAGGCCCCATAACAGAGAACAACGCGTTTTCATGAAATCGTTAAGCGAGGCTACGGTTTTTATCAATGTCTTCCTTTTTTCTTTATTTCCTTTCGGCTGAACTGGTCGAGTTGGTCACGTGTAGAGTGGCCTTCATAGAGCGCACCTAGCCGTTCCTTACAAGGCTAAAAATAGTGACTAATCCGAATGTCTGTGGGGCATGGGTGGCGACTACTCCTACAGACTCAGTTTCCTGCTCGTGTAAAAATAGCAAGGTGATGGTAAAAAAGGTAAAGGAAGTGGACATGAATCTCAACACTGCAATCAAAGCATAAGAAGAGCGCACACTCTTTTTAATCAACGAAGGCCAGACATGGATTACCAGAATCGTGCGGGGTCAAAATTTGGTGGCGGAGGCGTTGCCTCTCACAGCGCAACGAACGCCGACCGACGAGAGCGATTACGAAAACTAGCATTGGAGTCAATAGACCCGGAGAAGGACCCTTACTTGTTCAGAAACAATGTTGGCTTATACGAGTGCCGTCTCTGCTTAACTACGCACCAAAACGATGGGTCTTATCTTGTTCACACCCAAGGCAAAAAGCATCAGACAAATCTTGCTCGCCGTGCGGCTGAAGACCAGCGCAAAGGCCCTCGACGCGATATCGATCCAGCAACGGGCCTTCCTATCGGTGTTGCGGGCGCTGGATTTTCAGCTCTTGGGTTTGGAAGCGACGGTAAAAATGCCGCCCGCCGCCAGGCATTGCGCATCGGACGGCCTGGCTACAAGATCATGAAAGTGCGCGACCCGGTGACCCGGCAGCTAGGACTACTTTTCCAATTGCAGTACCCAGATATTGGACAAGATGTGAAGCCACGGTGGCAGGTAACGAGTGCCTTCAGCCAACGCGTTGAGGAGCCCGATGCCAAATTTCAATACCTGCTGGTGGCTGCCGATCCCTATGAGACCTGTGCTTTTAAAATCCCTGCTCGTGAACTCGACCGACGTGACGGGCGAACCTTCGACTACTGGGACCGCGATGCCCATGAATACTGGGTTCAGGTTATGTTTGTCACTGAGAGAGAAGAGCAATTCAATGCTGCTCCTGGGTTAATGGGGCGTCCATGAGTGCTTTTGGGAAGACTTCGATATGCAGAATAGATACCACAAATAATCAAATTGTGCTTTACTTATCAAGGGATGGCTAAAGAAATAACGCCGTCCTTTTGCCTCAATGCGCAAACCCTGTGGTCTCGTTACTGTGCAAGATAAGACTCTCGCAAAAAAAATGCTTTCCTTGATTGACGTAGCCCTCTCAACGTGGCCTGTGTTTGCAACTTCGCCGGTAGTATTGAATTCCACGTAGCATGTTGGTTGTCTAGTGCTACGCAATATCATCTGTTGAGTATTTCACCAGAGTGCTCTGATGTGGATCAAAGATCTGGAGTCAACCTTAACCGACGCACTACCTAAAAGCACCCAAATGTGAATCTACGTGCTTTGTGTTATGAGGGCGAGGCAGGCATACTGGTGTGTATGTCAGATGCCTCCGTTGGTTATGTACGATTCCCCACATCCATAAAAGCCCCGAAAGCAAAAGTCATGAATTCCAGCCGCTGTAATGCATGGACAGAGTTATGTACCAGGTTCTTGGTTCAATAAAAAACAGTAGATTGGTGGAAGTGCTCAGATAAGCTATTCATAGATAATCGCACTTTCATTCTCGTGTTTCCTTCTGTTTCCTCCAACTTTGGAGAAAAATGAAAACAAAAACAAAAACAAAAACAAAAAACTAGACATCAAAAAATGGCACCAACGATAGGCAGATACCAGGATGCTAAAAAAAAAATCATGATAAAGCCATCTATCTGAAATTATTGTCGAATCGCTTAAAAGTGTATCCAATAAAAGGCAAGCTTAATTCCGGGGTCTCTTCTTGTTGCTGCTGTCGTCCCTGTGCAGCTTGTTGCACCCTCAACAAAGTAGCGTTGTCGGTCTGATCGATTTCATCCGTAGGGAAGTATGTAGTGTCGATGTTGGAGGTCAGTCGTGGTTCAAAAGGAGCTCTAATCCTGCGAAGGCTTTCAAACTCGACACCGCGGAAAAAGGCATGGCTTTTAATCTCATGAGCTCCACCACGGCCAAGTCGGTTCTCCGAATTGCATATGAGACTAGAACGATTGTTAACATGTGTCAAATAAAAACCAGGCTTTCCGAAATCTAAAAAGGGCGTAAAAGCTACAAGCAGACATAGGGAGAAAGCAAAAACAACTTCTGGAATGTATACCTTCGGATGAGTTTCTCTGCTTCCACTCCGAGCTGAATGTCATCGGGGAAATAGAGACTTTGCCTCCAAGTGACGATTTTGTGGTATGTGTCATGACGGTCCTCGGCACAAAATGGTGGCCAGCCAACCAGACATTCAAACATGATGGTTCCAAGAGACCACCAATCACAGTCAAAGCTGTAGCCGTGGCCAGTGAAAATCTCCGGCGCGATGTAATCCGGAGTGCCAACGGTTGAATAGGCCATCAACCTGCGAGATCGACGCCAGTCATTAATCTGCGATCGGTTGCTGACCGTCAAGTTGATTTGGTCGATGGCCACTGAGTTTCGATCGCCTCGAGGACGGCTGCTCTTGCCCTGCAGCAGTTGTTGATAATAGTTGTTGTCGTGAAGTTTATGGAAACCGGTCGAGAGCCCGAAATCCGTCAGTTTAACGTGGCCTCCACGATCCAGAAGAATGTTATCCGGTTTGATATCCCTGAAGAAACAAAAAGCAAATGTTAGTTCCGCAGCTGTCAGATGACTGTTTTAATCTCTTCTGGGTCAAAATAGAGAATCAAGTTTGGATTGCCTCCGTGAATCCAAAGCGTTTCATCAACGTACCGATGAATGAAGCCCAACTTGTGGACCGCCTCGATAGCTAAGACGATTTCCGCAATATAGAACCGCGTGATGTCTTCGGAAAAAATCTCATACTTGATCAACATAGTCATCAAGTCACCACCCGGAAGAAACTCCATCAACATATAGAGAAAATTCGCGTCTTGGAAGGTTGTATATAGCTTCACCACCCACGGGCTGTCGGATTCGGCCAAGATGTCTCTCTCTGCGCGCACATGGGCGAGCTGGTCCCGCTTAAACATTTCATTTTTGATCAGTGACTTCATGGCGTACACTTTGTTGTCGGTTTTCTTCTGCACAAGCTTGACTTCTCCAAACGCGCCTTTGCCAATGATCTTGATGGTTGTGTAGTTCTCGGGTTTGTCCTTGGTTCTCAGAAAACGTAGGTATGACCCTTCTCGTCGTCCTGCAGTCGACCAAATCTGCTCCTTTCGCGCAGGAGTCTGATTGGGTTCGGCGAGCTTTTGCTCCATTTCGCTTTGTCTAAGTAGAAGAATTTGGGTTAAAATACCGTGGAAAGCACAAAATAAAATAAAATAAAATAAAATAAAAAGCAAACAAATCTCAGCGCTGAGGCCAGGCAGAGCTTTGGTAAACATAACCTACCTCTGGTTTCTCTCGCGAGCGCGCTTGACGCTGTCTTTGAAGAAGTCGGCAGCTAGTTGGGAGCACTTCTTTTGGTTGTTGTTGGCATTCGGGCCATAGCGATCTGGATTTCGCTCTGGGGCAAGCTGAAATTCAAGTCTGGTAGAGACGATTACTTGTGATGGCAGGGGAGCCGCTAAATAGTTTCCATAGCCAGAAGAAAACCCTGCGGCACCAGCTGTTCGCGGCCGCTGCGACGGCATGGCACCGCGGCCATTGTAAGGTGCAACGCGTGCTGCACCTCCTAAATTCTGGTGTGAAAACTGGTGGGCGAGGCCAGTGTTCGGATCAGTGCTAGACACTCCAGAGTTATTTAATCTGGGCTGGTAGATGTTGCTTGTGGCTCCTGAAGTCGAGGTCGCACCCGTAGGTGGATTTCCGTTGTTCAGAGCATTGCCACTGCTATACTCTGCATTTTGGGAACCAGCTTGTTGTGAAGAAAACTGAGACGAGGAGAATTGGTTCTGCACAAAATATCCAGGCGAGGCGTAGCCCGGTTGGTAAGGCTGCGGGGATTGGGAAGCCGAAGCACCAACATTAGCAAACGGCTGCTGATGCTGCCCAGAGATGGGAAACACTGGCTGAGGGAAAGTGGACGGTGTGGTTGGATAAGCGCGATCCGTAGACGCCAAACGGTCAGCGTTTCCGTTGCTGTTGCCGTTGCTGCTGTTGTTGTTGAAGTTCAGGTACAGGCGACCGCCTTGGTTATCCATCATGGCTATCCTTTACAAGCCTATTATCGCCGGTCTCGTAAGGGTTTTGACGGGAACAAAGATAGCTTTTTGGACCCAAGTCGCATCAAGGCCCATTCATTTGTTGACAAGCTGCCGTTCCTCGTGCAACACGCGGCAGAACTTGCAGGCTGAAAAACGAGTCTGCTACTATGAATACAGATATGTCTAGTGCGATACATCACTTAGCATTTGGCCCGAGTCAAACATAGAAACCTCGTGGTACGATGTTCGTGATAATAAAAGAAAGAGTAAGGTGACAAGACAGACGACAGACCAAAATAGAGAACTTCCGAGAGACGCTGTCCATTTTACTTACATTTGAGCTTTGATTGCAAATGAAGTCAGTCTGGGGTTAAACAGTGAGAAGATAGGCCCAAACCGGCTTGCCGCAGACGTGGTGCGATCAACTGTGCGATGATCTAAAGGGGAAAGCTCTGTTTGGTATCGGCGACGAAAGATGTCCTAGTTGACAAAATCGGACAATTCGTGTGTACGGAGTACTCGTACTTCGTTTGGGCCTTTAATTTCTTTCTTGGAAAGTTTGCTTGAGGAAAATGAAGCAACGGCTAAGAGAGTAAAAACGGCCATCCTTTATGGCTGCGGACCCTGACACACTTAAATAGGCCACCCGCTAACCCCTTTGTTTCCCCCCCTCCTCCCCTTGCCCACACCGCCAGCCCCCCGCTATGGTTTCCGCACTCCGCACGTCGTAATGATACATACTCGTAGTAATACAATGTAATACGTACTAATCTGTGCACTGTAATGTGTTGTAGCATTAGCTAGCAAGCCGAAATTGTGCAAAACTCCCTGAGCTGGGGGTATCCGAGAATGAGTTGTGTGGATTATGGTCTATTGGTCGGATTTGTGCTTCCATTGCAATATGCTCGTACCAAAGCGTTTGGTTCATGATGTGTAGTCAAGTACGAGTACTAATCTGGTGAGACCAGATTTCGCAATACATTCGGGCTATAGCAACATGTCAATGGTCTTATCGCATAGTGGTTGTATGAGTAGCTGTCCGGTTTCTGGGCGTCAATTTTCGAAATTACCCAGCTTCCGCACTCGCCAGCTCTCTATTGGGGCACATCCAAAGGAGCAATCTTGACTTCCTAAGCATATCTGTTTTCTTAAGCGAGAGGTAAATTTCGATTTCTTTAGAGGATCGAACTTAACTACGTCGTTCTTATCCAGACAACGCATTTTTCGCTGCGGTTGATGCCAAAGAGAAAGTCAGGTGACTAGACTAAGGAGGCTGCGATTTTGCTTAGATAAAATAGGGCCAGAAAAAAAACTTCAATTTTTTTATGCCTCCAGCAAAAGTAGAGGCGAGGGCTTGCAGACAAGCAAATAAGGCGGACCGAAAGAGCGAAAGATTGCCCTTAGATGCGAGGTGGGCTGGTCCATGAGCAGATGTTTTTCAACTTTTGCTTCAAATTCTTGTCGGCAAAATGACAGATTTGAAAGATGTGAGCATTGTTGTTTTTCTCGTCTAGTTCGTGCGATACCACGCTCTATTGGACGATTCATGCCCTTTACGGCAAACCCTTTATTCTAAGCTGAATGAAACTGACATGGATTGCTTAGAAGGGAAATCCTGCTCTGAGGCTTCTCGGGATTCGAGGTCTACCAAGCAAATTACCTTCCCGCAATTGGTTAATATTCTGGGGTTTTGCATCCTCGTTCACCGCTGCAATAATATATGACGTTCGCGAAAAAAGAAGAGCCACGGCGCGATGGGTAGCAGCTGTTGCGCCCCTTGCTAAAGAACCTATTTCAGACCCCAGCTCTATGCCTCGCCGTGTAACTGTGTATCTGGAAGCACCACCTGGTGATGGCCTACGTGTGGCCCAGGACCACTTTGCTGAGTATATCAAACCGGTCCTTGCCAGCAGTGGTCTAGACTGGGAGTTTGTGGTTGGTCGACAACAAGGAGATGTCCGCGCCGCTGTTGCAGAACGCATAAGGCGTGCGCGAAGAGCAGCCGCCCGAGATCTAGGAGAGCCGAGCACAGACGACGCTCCTCTAGATGAGGATCTAATTGAGTCAATTCGGAGACGGAATGGCATTAAGGACTACGAAGGAATAAAAGGTGACATTGTCGTTGGTCGACACACCTGGAAGGAGTATGTTCGAGGCTTGCATGAAGGCTGGCTAGGGCCACTGACTCCTCCGCCTTCAGTTTTGAAAAACGACATAAATTCAGTTGGCGAAACCCCGTCCTCCAATGGCACTGATTCTGAGCCAGCTGAGACGGCTCATGAAGAGAAGGTAGAAGTGAAGCGACCTACGCGACCACCACCATATATAACTCCGGAACAGTACCCTGTGAGCCCGCTGCCGCGATTCATTCCTGCTGAACTGGGACCCAGCGCTCCTGTAAATTTTCCACATCTTCTTGGATTTTTGAACACACCCACGCGGCTCTATCGATTTTTTAATCGAAGAAGCTTGGCAGACGCTATAGGCCAGCAGGTTGCATCGGTTTGCTTTTGCACGTACCGCGAGTACAAAGAGACGGCCGATGGGTTTGAACAAGAAAACGTCTTGGCACATGAAGAGCAAGATTGGGTGAAGAGTGTGTGGAAGGAGGATGATCAAAGTAGTCCTAGCGCAGACACAAGCCGAGACAAACCGGTCTCGGGTGCGTTGACAGCGCTTCCGCCAGGCAGAGAAAACGTGTGGACGTCCCCCATTGTGGTCGATTCTCGGATTGCCGTTCGGATGCGGCGCTTCACCCTCAACGAAGATGCCCTAGCACGAGCAAGAAACATCTCAATCCCAGAAGAGCAAGTGGAAGGCTGGACGAAAGGAAAGTTTCGACAGCTGGGGAGATGGGTTGTTCAAAAGTTTACGGGCAACAGGCCTGAAGCCAATGTTGGAAATCTAGACAGCGACGAGTAAAGAAGCACTATAGAATGTACAGTAAGGCATATTAAAACTCTCCAACTCACTTTGCTTGGGTTTTCTCTTGGGAAACGGGCTAGTTCTTGGGGAATGGAAAGCAGAACGAAGCTATTGCATAGAATCAAAATAGGTTGAATATTCTTCGTGGCGAAGACAACGTCATGTCCATAGAGAGGTCAAATTAGGTTATGAAGTTCAATACATCCAATAAACTGCAAGACGTCTATTCGTGGCAACAAGCAATGCCATCTTCGGGTTTCGCGAGCTGACGTTTGACTCCACAAACCATCCTTACAACAAAAAAGCCTGTCAAGCAACGCGGGCACCAGGGTGGAGAAACACTGCAAGGCTGAGCTTGAACACATACAGCTCCAGCATCAATCAGTCTTCGTCTTCATCATCCGAACCATAGCTCACCAATAAGCTTGGCTCAGACTTTGTTGGTTCCACCAAAGCCTTTTCCGCCCTTGTGATAGTAGAGCCATTCTCCTCAGTCAAGACTTTTGTTTCGTGCGCTGTACTGGTGTTGCGTTTCGGCATACTAGAGTGTGTGCCATCGTCTGCTTCTTCTTTCTCTGTCATCTTTTGAGCGGTAGGCTCTATGCTCTTTCGCTTTAGCCCTCTAAATGCAGGCGCTTTTTCGTCTTTCCGTTTTCGTTTCCGACCGCCGATGCTAGTGCCCACACGCCAGCCTCCCTCGTCGAGATTAGCAACATCTACAAGGCCATACAGCTCGGCATCGGCTGCATGTGCAACCAAGCCATCGGTAGTACTGTCGTCGTCTGTTTGTTGTTTTCTCTCTTGAATTTGTTGATCTTGCCTAAATTTCTCTAGGCCTTTTTGCATTTCTTGCTTGATGCGTTCTTCATCAGCTCTCGATGACGCTAGAATGCTCTCCAGAAAATCGGCCTCGTCCTCATCTAAGGGCCGAAATTGGTTCTTTAATCGATGCTCTTCTTCAAATGCAGCATCTTTGGCAGCTTTAAGTTTTATGGACATTGTGCGCAAGGCCGTGGCGCTCATTGTCGCCAGTTAGCCATTGGTTAAAAGCGAAAGGCGCATGCAAATCGTCTCGATAGGTCCTTTACCTTTGTTCGCTTGTAAAATGTCATACAGGCTCTTGTCGCCAGCACCCGCGCTGGATGCTCTTTTCGCAGCTTCTCGTTTACGCCGGTTTTCCTCGAGCTCCCGCTCCACTGCTTCCCATTTTGCCTGGTTTGCGGTAGAGGACTGGCTCTTCTCCAGAGCCTCAGTAGCAGTCACAGTCTTCCCCGTTACGGCATCAACAGTTCCGACAGACACAAACCGAGAAGTCATATTTATTATGACTTTGGTCTCATAAATCAACCAACGAATGAAATTTGCTTTGTAGCACGATCTGTCGCAGCATCGCAGGTATACCAAGCAATACAAAAGCTACGTGCGATGAAGGGTAGAGAGGCAAGCTTAAAGTTTACTTTGGTTGAATTACATAATACTTTTCTAAGGCAATTCAGCAAAGCAGGAAAAAAAGACAGTGCACCAGCTAGTCCAAAACTCCTTACTCGTAAACGAAGGACAATCAAAGCAAATAGCTATGCCATCTAGTATTATCGTTCGACTAGCTGTAGGAGAATCTCAAGTTTCGTTAATCCAAAATCATTTTTTTATTTTGAAAATGGCATTATTTTTTTCGTTGTTTTCTCGCTGGCAATGCCAAAACTTCCACCTCAATACCGACATGTAACAAAGCTCTGATGGAACTTAGCTATGCGTGAAAATAAGTGCATAGAAATATCCATAAATGTGTCAATGTAAGAAACGAAAGAAAGCCACCAAACAGCCCCATTTGAAAGACCTGAACCATGCAACATAAAACAATAAACGCGTGTCCCAGGTTTTGCCAAAACAAAACAAAAAAAAGAAAAAAGATAAGAACCACACCAGTGTACCATAGATCCAAAAACAAGAAAGCCCACTTTTAGTGTGACAAAAGCAGACGAGGAGCCAAAGCACATGAACTGAGTCTCTCTGCACAAGAGCTTGTTATCAATCTCAGTGCTCAACCCCAGCACATTCAATTCCAATAGATTCGGCGATGAGCTTTCGCTATTTCCCACAAAGTCGTGTAAAACAAGTCCTGGTATTGTGCCAATCGTCTTTCATTGGAGAAATGTTTGCGGCTTCAAATGTTGGCTCATGTTTTTCTCCAAATCCAAAAAAACCCCAAGCAGTCTATAGCTTAACAAAATGCAAGAAATAAAAGAAATGCCGTTGTGGCTAGAACAAATAACCCTAGTACTTGTGTACCAGAGGCTGCGCCAAAACTTTTGCGGTAATAAGAAATCATAATATGGTGTGGGTGGTTACCCCGTTCATGAAAATTTTGAAAGCCGATGCAAAAAAAAAAAAACCCGTCTAGCAGTGACAACTCCAAAATATCCCAACCGGTTATTAGTCTGCCAGTTGAAAGCAGAGAAAGTAACGAAACGTATGAACGCCATCAGATGAAAAATGTGTGGCCATGACCGACGAAAAAAGGCACAACAAATAACGAATACCGGTCAAAGATGCAAAGCTCCGTCCACGATGAGCAATGCATTCGATTCACTCGGGGAAAAAAAAATGGACACAAAATAGGAAAACATGTACCGTAACCGACTGTAGTGCCGAATCAAAGCCAGAAGAAAGGTTGCAAATTTTGAACTGCAAGTTGAGTTTAGCCCCGAAAATATCCAGCTTTTGTTTAATAAAGCTTATCAGAGTTGCATGTTGCAACACGCCAGGTTGCAGCAGAGGTCGAGCGTTTGTTCTAGCCCATAACAGGTTGTCCGTAGGCATGAACCGCATTGAAGTACGGTAGCTGTCTGGTCGCGCGACCATGTGAAATGCAATTCGTTTCGTTGCTCGTATCCGTGTTGTTCAGCCAGATACTGTGGCCATATAAATTGTACGTAGGCAGTTTGGCAACATTTCGCGAATGAGTTGATGCCGAACTTGGGGGCGATTGATAATTTTGGCGACAATATAGGTTGGATGAAGCATTAACAGCCTGTGGAGCTTGCTGACCAAACCAGTCATTGTACTGAGTGTTAACCAACGCAGTTGAGTGCATATAGTCAGGAGTACCGTAACCGGAATCCGGAGGAGTCAAAGGAGCACCGGACCATGGGTCTGCCGAGGGTTGATAAGGCCAGGAAGGCTGACGGGCACGAAAACTAGCAGGCAGTGGCGGTTCACTTCGCTTGAGCCGAGACCAACGCTCGTACTCCGCAATTTGCTGCTGATGCCAAGTCGCATACGTCAAGGTACAGCCGTTGGTGGCATCCGAATCGGAAGCAGCGGTAAGAAGCCTGTCGTGTGTTGCAATGGCCTGCCGTTTCTTTACAGACTCCCACTCACTCCAGCTGCTGATCCAAGCAGTGTAGTCCTCACTCCGATCCAAATTGACATAAAGACGCCAGTTGATGGTTTCCATCCATTCCCGCTCTAACTTGTTCAGTTCGTGAACAGGGATACCGCTGACGTCAGCCCAGGAGCGGTTCTGAAATGTGTTGTCATCAAGAAACTTGCTGCCGAGAAGAAGTGCAACCGTTAACAGGCGCCAGACATAGCCATCAGAAATGGGAATCTTCGTCGTCGGGTTCATCATGTTGATGATGTTGATGCGCTTTGCCAGATAATTCATACCCAGCAAGATAGTAGTGCGTGGCAACCGTGTCGATGAAAGAATTCGGCAGATGAACTTTCTAAATGGGTCTGTTGATCTGCATGAGCCCACAGCAAGGCCAGCAAGACGCGTCGACATCTCGGCCACGTATTCGGCCATCAGGTCGACATCGTAGTCCAAAACAGCACAAACACCGCCCGGCATCTTGACGAATTATGATGTTGACGCCCTTAATGACCGTTAGTCGTCCGCTTCGAGCACCTGGGTAGCAAAGGCTGGGCAGTCAGTGGACAAGTCCACTTGTCGCCGGCAACCACCCCAAGGCTGGAAGTGCCCCGGAGAACAGAGTCTTGAGGGGTACGAAAAAAGCACTCCTTATGCCAAAATCTGAGCCATAGAGAGAAACACGTTCCGCTGCCGATTTTAAGGTGGGAAGGCAGAACAAAACCAAAAACCAAAAACTATCGCAATCGATCCTTTTGTCGCTCTAACAATGCCAAGTAGCCGGAGTAATGTGGAACAAGAAGAGAATCTTGGCCTCTGCAGTAATGTTGACCAAAACTCCAAGATTTCAGCCGATCCAACGAAATTTTGTCGCGAGCCAAAGGTTCACCACGTTTCCAGAAAGTCGCCAGGTGATGAAAATGATGTTAGGTTAAATCGAAACGCAGTTGGAATGTAGCGCTTCGGACGGCGTTGAAAATCTCGTCGAATGCGTTTTTAGGTATCGAATAAGAAAGACTGAGATTCCAGCAAGGATAGTGATAAAAAAAAAGAAGAAACAAAATAACAGACGTGAGATGAAAAGGCGAACAAATTGAAAAATGGTGTGTGTACCAGCAGGGTTGAACACCAACACAAAACTGAATTTGGCTGTTGTTAACAGTGGTAGAAGGCAGACAAGAACATAACAACGCGTGGACGAAAAGATAAAAGAAAGAGAAATAGGAAGGCGGAAAGGAGAGAAATAAGGGAAGGAGTGAGGGGACGGGAAGAAGTAGGAGAACAGGTAAGGAGGGTGAAAAGGGATTAGCGAGGCGAATTGGGATGGAAGTGAGGAAGACGGTAAGAAAAAGAGTCGAGAAAAGATGAGAAAAGACGAGAAAAGAAGGACAAAAAGAAAAAAAAATATGGAGATGCGGAAAAATGGGGAGTTAAAAAAATTATTATTTAGTTCATTGGGGCGATGTAATACGTACGAGTATTACGACGTACTCCGTACGATACATCCCATCGTACTGAGTACGGAGTATGGAGTAACGAAAACACTCGAAGTATCCACCAAGGGTGACGACCAAGTTGGGTGGCGGAGTGCTGGGAAAGTGGTAGTGCAGTGAGGATGGCTGAGATTGGCTCCTTTTTTGTCACTACTTCCAAGAATGGGGGTGAGGAATCATAATAATAAAAACCGCCCCTTTCCTCATTCATTTAGCCTAGCAGAAAAAACATAGTCCATCTGCAGCGCAGGACGTGGTGGTGTGTGAGAAAAGTCATCCTCTGCGACGTACCACGAAATGAACACGGGTATGAAAGGTAAAGGTAGGAAATAACTCAAAGTAATAAATACTCCGCAATTCGTACGGAGTACATAGTGTGTGATGTGTTTATTTGGGACTATGTGCTCCTTAGGCGGGGCCGCAAAAAAAACGTGCTCCGTAAATAGGAAAAGTACAAGTATCCATATTACTCCGTACTCTGTACAAAGTATTTCTCTACAGTAATGATCAAATGATGAGTGTTTTCCACTGTTAGATTACGGGAGAGAAGTATTGCCACATTGGTAAGGCTTGCGTTGGACCACTGACAATGCAGGGGATTAGACGCTTTTCTCCATTCCAGACAGCTGTATAAAAAATACATGTGTTGTATGGTATACGATACATGAAGTGTTTTACGAGTAATACTTGCCACCATACTCGTATTCCATAATAACCATACTTTGTACTCTTGTATTACAGGGTCCGCGTAAAGCAAACTTATGAGTATTGGATACTCGCATGTATCCTTACAATTGTCCGCTTTATGCGAACACGTAAAACATTGTAGTTCTCGTTACCCTTGGGTTACGCCTTAAATGCTTGTAAGAATGTCCTTGGGCATCTTCAAGATCGAAAAGTGTGCGTAAATCAGGGTATATTACAACTTGACATTAATTGTATTAAAGCTTAACGCCTTGTTTTTTTTTATTCCTTGTTTTGCAATTGTCGCCTTGGAGTAACGGATCACCTGGTAATCAGGCACATCCGGCACGCTGGCCGATACAAAAACATTCTCCTTGGGGAAATGATCGCGAAGCAGCGACACAGACCCTAAAATTTTAGGTGTGGACAAAAGAACTATCTGCTGCGTAATGAATCTAATGCTAATGAACATCATGTTTCTTTTCAGAGATTGGGGCCAACCCAGCAGAGTTCCGCAACGCGGCTAGCCGGCCTTGGCGTAGAGACTTTCCTTTTCCATGTTTCCCGCCTTTCAACTCTCCGTGCTCACCCGCACGATGCACCATCTCACAGGCTCATCCTATCATCTGATATGTGTTGAAAATACTTCAATGCCATTCTCTCTAGCTTTCTGTCTGGACTAAGAGCATGTCAAAAGATACCACAAACATCACAAATAAAGGCATACGAGTACGGCATATTATGGCGTGGATGTATCGTAAAATAATAATTACAACACACACAGATTCCTATTTTGTACGAAGTAATACCGCCTTCTCCCTCGCATTTTCATTATGTTGGAGTGCTCGTACTGGAGACGCGACGAAATGCAACTTTTTTCCTCAAGCCGTGCTTATTTTTTAATTCGACGGCCGTAAAACAGCAAGGAGAAAGACAAAAAAAAGGAGAGGACTTCAGATGAGATGGGAAATTGGAGGGTAAATATAAATAAAGCAACATTTGCCATAGTAAAGAGGCTTGCTTTTCCAGAGACAAGAGAGAGACAGTTGTGCGGCAGAGTGGAAGACATTCAAGCCATGCTTTATAACATGTTTGCACAGATACAGGAAATTTCCATTACAGGAGGCCGTGCCAGTTATTTCCTGTTCTGGTGGCCTTGACTTTGGCAAAATCAACTTGCGACGCATAGATCCAGGCATAGCAATCATAGCAATCATAGCAAGATAATACCTCGCGCGCCAATGCTAACGTCTTAAAGCGGGCAAGTAAAACCTGCAGGGTTTTCAAGTCTGCAAACTGCAAACAGTTTTACGGAGTAAAACATGTTCTCATCATTTATGACTTTGTATTTTGTGTGGTGCAGATCGCCTTCTCTCGTACGGGCGGCGGTAAGTTATTCTTTTGTAAAGGGACTTGCCCTGTTGGAGTGTGTATGAGTACTTCCCGGAGCGGAATATCAAACAGTCGCGACTTTACAAGTGCTCCGTAATACCAGCTCGACATTTCGTCACTGGACTTCTTCCTCGTAATACGCCGTATTACAGAGCCCACGCCGACTTACTCGTACGAGTAAAAATACTCGTATACATGCATTCTAAACACTTCTCGTTTGCGACGCAAGTCATTCTTTACAATGTATTAATACTCATACCGCTTTTCGGAAAGGAAATGCCACAAAAATATGGGCAACCTTTTGAATTTTGAGGTAATAAGGAACGAGATGAAACCACTGATTTGGCAGTGGTCCAATAATACGGTACGGTGTCCAGTGGAGCAGGGGCTACGAGTATCCATACTCGTAGACTATTTTTATTGAGGACGGAAAACAAGAGTTCGAAAAAGCCGCCTGCAAAAGTGATGTGTGAAGAAAGCGGTATACGTAGCGAGAATAACTGCCCACCATTCTACGAGTACAGTGTGTGTCCGCTGCGACAACTGTCAACACTGTAACGGAGTACCGGTTTATTGGATCCCTTCGTGCTCACTTGCTTTGCTTCCAGATTCTCTTACCTCGTTTACTCGTAATAAAAAAGGCGAGCAGGGTCTTCGTAAACCAAAGTGACAAAGTATTATTACTCCGTATTAATACTCCATACCGTATGACAACGCAAATCCATCGAATAGCATAACGGGTCTTTCCGCTGACAAATGAATCTACTTGTACGAGTATTGCACAGTACGAGTACGAGTTCTTTGGACACTGAACATCATACGGGATGGATACTCGTAAGTACGACGTTAAAAAAGTGGTGTCACAACACGAAGTGATAATACGCCATAGCTTGGGTGCGAAGAACGGAGGGAAACCTGCGAAGTTGTGTTAAAAGCCGCGATTAGCCAGTACTAGGAAGTACGGCATATTACTCTGCAACATGAAGTTCCTGGTAGGAGTATGGATACATCGGGAACTAACTGTGTTCCTGAGCCGAGATGAGCGCGCGGAAAACGTGAGGTAAGAAACGTTGCCGTACCGCATCTGGAGCAGAACTCCGAACATCGTACTCCCAGTGATCCGGTTCCCCTCTTTTGACTGCAACTCGACCGTTCTAGCATGGTTTTGTTGCTTGGCACTAGAAAATTTTTTACAGAATTCTGCCCTCGTGATTACCCAGAAACCAGCTTCCAGGCGCCACACTAATTGGTGCTAAAGAAAGTCTCAGAAGCGTTGCCGTAGTCGGGAGGATTTAAATCAGTCCAGATTTACGAGTATGGATACGCCGTACTTTCCACATGGGCTTGAGATGAGTGACGTTGCGTGCTATCGGGAGGGAGGGCCGTGGATTGCCACAGTGCTCTTCTAGCACCTCGAAATTAATCCCATAGTATCCATATGCCCTGAAGGTTGGCAGATTATCCTCTGCTGTGTCCTCGATGGATGGCAGGTTGGGCTACCGCACTTTCAGATTTCCACCACCGTGTTAACCTACATGGGACTTACGAGCACTCCGAATGTAGCAGCGACAACGGCGTACAGAAGTATCAAGCTGCATCGAGTGGGGAAACACAAGCGGGGAGAAAAACGTCCTAACGCACATCTTGAAAGAATTCGAAAGTTGTACGAGTATCCATATTATGTATCGTACTGTACGGGGTACGTATTACGAAGTGGCTGTGAATTGCTGAGTTGTGGGCAGCTGGGAAAGGAAGTGCTCTTGCGGCATGTTTCTGGTGTGACCCAACAAATTTCCCAAAAGAATGTGCGATCTGGTCACGAAGAAAAAGTTGTGGCCTGAGGACGCCGGCTATGCAAAGGCTTCCGGAAACTCCTATGATGGTTCATACAGCGAGATGAATATGAGAGATGAGAAGACAAAATCGAGCATTCTGTAAGAGCGTCATACTTTATATCCTTTCTTTTCTCTTTTTGTAGAGGAGTATGGAACGGAATAAGGATCAGTTTAAAAAATAAAAAAACGGAACGATAGTTTCCGTTGGGATATTGGGACAACTCAAACTTCTTCCATCTGTATATTGGCCCGCGACTGTGGCAGTCGAGTGTTTGATGAGGCTTCTTTATTTCCCCTTGTTTACTAAATGGCATGAATGAATACCGCTCTATTTCGTAAATCATAATACGCCTGACTGCTTCACTTTGACTCTGTTATGATTTCCACACAAACTAGAACTCAGCGAAATATCTTAGATGAAAGTGTTGCCCAATACTTAAAAGCGACCCTTTTTTTGGTCGAAGTCTTCTTCAATCCCAAATTCACCCAGTGGATATAGCGAGCCAATAACGCTGATAGCGACAAAACATCCACGAGAGGAGGCCCTCCACGTAACTCAGGAGTTGCTACTTTTTCTTTTCAGCCAAGAAACCAAAGTTAAAAAACTGTATGCATGCTTGGTTTACTAGATCAAGATTTGAAAGAGACTGCAATCTTGCATGACCACGCCATTATCGCCCGCTCTCTTTCCATGTCCTTTTCCTGAATCATTTTTCAACTACAGATATGGGAGAGGGCGGCTTAAAACCGTTCTATTTATTTAAAATCATGTTGGCCCATCCGAAACTGCTTGAAAATAGAAAACACGAAGAACATCACAGAGAAATATCAAGACCCAAATGCTACAGAGTCATGGCGTAAGGCACAATAGCCTTGTCTATGATTGGTGACCGCCGACACATTGCATCTGCTTCATCTCCCCACTTGTCCGTCCAGTTCATCTCGTTGCGCAAGGCCTTGTCAAATGCCACTCTACATTCCGGCGGCAAAAGATTCTTAATATCGTCAGAGACAGCAGCCAGTCCTCGAAAAGGTGACAGAAAGTCGTCTCCGCCATGGAGTTTTGCATCCATAGCCAAATGGTTTGACCTTTTGTATGACGACGCCGCCACACCGCAAGGTGGCGTTTCCAAGTACATGTCCGTTACAAGAAAATTGCGCTGTACCTGGGAAGGGAGCGGCGGAAAAGCGGATGTGTTGAGTGCCTCTTTAGCTTCATCCTCAGGTGCTATCTGCACCGCACGGGCGTGCGTCGGTTGCATGATACTTGGCTTTTGCATTATATTGGTGTGAATGTCGTAGACACCATTTAATGTTGATAAGCGAGCAGCCGCAAGGATGCTGTTAAACGAACTATGAAAGGAGGAGCAAATCCATGTCAGCGTAAGATCAACTACTGCGTACAGTCATCTGAGATGCCACATCTTCGTCCCTCTAAGCCTTTTAAAAAATAACAGCCACGACTGAACAGTTAAGACGTACCTAGCTTCTCGTGCATGTTCCAACTGCCAGTTGACGTCATTGACAGCAACTCTGCGCTTCTTGCTTTCTGCGTGTTTAAAGCTCTGCTGCGGAGCGGCTGGTGCATTGGAATGATACACGGCGCTGGCTCCGTGCCACGCAACGTATTGATTTTTGTTGTAAGGCTCGCCAGCGATGTAGTGATCGTTGGGGTCGGCTAGCTCGCCCTCGATAACCCCTTCTTCCCGCGCCTTCGCGACTTCATAGTCATCAATAATACGTCTTCCTCCAACAACAATCAGCGCGCCGAACTCCCGAAAAACTGAACGTGCCGTCACAATCCCTATTGCTCGGCCTTTGTAACTGTGTGGGATGATATCGCGCTCAATCATATCTCGCTTCTCCTCATCATCGACAATAATTTTGTAAAGCCGCCGATGTTTTGTGAAGAAAAGATACGAGTCGCGGAACCCTACACAGCGTGCAGGTTCCGTTGACAACATATATAATCGGTTTCCTCGGCCAGCCACTGTGAACGTCCGACACCGATACTCGCGTCCACCTAGAAGGTTGCCATCTTTGTCGACCTTGGTCTCCCCTTCTAAATCAACCGGTACGTCAACCTCATCGTTGACAATGTTCATGACATTCCCGTCCTTGTCGATTGGTTGTTGGTGAACCTGCTGCACCTGTCCTTTTCGTCCACCCCGTCCTCGCCAGCCACCCCGTCCCCGTCGACGCGGCGTAGCTGCATCCGTCTCGCTCACGGGAACTTCTACCATCTGGTCCCAGTCCGCTGGACGGTTTTTTGGCGGCCGCCCTAGACGTTTACGCCGCACCATTACGACTGATCGATTTGGCGATGGTGATTTCGCTGAATCCACCTCCGCGTCTGTGCCAAGCTGTTCGTCGCCTCCTTCGCCGTCCGCATCACCGCCATCGTCGTCGGCGTCTGCATCGTTTCCAACCTCTTCTGTATCATTATTTGTCTCCCCAGCATCAGTCTCCTGCTCTTCTGCAATACCTCTGCGCCTCGTCTCAACCTTTGGCTCTGTTTCCCGTTCGACAGTTGCAAAATGCCTCGGCGTTCTCTCTGTTTGCAAAAAGGCAAAAAATTAGCATGCCAATCATTTCGTTAAAACGTGCTAGATAGCATCAATCAATCAAAAATAAAAAAGGGGACAGCCGTCGAGTTCACGTACCCAATGCAGCCGCAGCACGCTTTGCGGCAGCCCGTCCAGAACGTCTACCAAACTCTACCATTTTTGAACCTTTGCCGCTAACAGTAAAGAATTTCTTCCGAATTAAAACATAGCAAATCAAAAACAGCTGTCTGTAATAGATATCGATGACTATCCGGTTGCAAAGCGTAAAGAGACAGATTGCTTCAGCACAAAAGGACGACACATAAAAACAAAACTTTGGAGGGCGATAATTATTACGAGTAATGCATCGCAGTTGTTTGACGCGCCCCGAACCCAGGTATGTATCCATAATACGACGTACGAGTATCCATACTAAGCAATTAAAGCGAATAACGTGACGTATAAATATTCATACACACTGTATTATATGCACTGTGTTGTGGCAGGACAAGCGCCAGATGTATGGATTACTAGGTGAACACGTGAAGATTTCCAGAACTTCTGCCATAAAGCTAAGCAACTTGTAAGGATATAAGACCTCTTTTCTAAACTTCAGTTTTTTGTCCTTGGCTTAGGCCTGCCCAAGAAATGCCTTGCAGCTGTGAGAAGTAATAAAAACAAAAGCCAAAGACAAGACGCCAGGTTTGCAAATAAGAAAAAAAACATGACCATTGGTTAACTGGCTGTAAATTCTGTAGCAATCTTGCCGGGTTTTAACCTTCAGCAGAATTGCCAATAGCCGCTTCAGCTCGCGGGCAAGTTGTCGATATTCCCGTTCCAATCGGGCTCCACAAGCTGTTCCTTCACATTGTATAAAAACCGATAGGCCGTCTTTATAGTTCCATCGCTGACACCAGCCGTATTCGCAATGTCTTTGTATGAACGAGGATCTTCCAAATACTGCCCTGCGAAGTAGATGCAAGCGGCAGCCACAGATAGGGGCGAGCGGCCTGCTAAGTCAGGGATTGAGCTGGTTTTGCGGGCCAGGGCTTTTGAAATCTTCTCGACGCGAGGTGTGTTACGGAAAGCCAGTAAACTGCAATAACGAGTGCAGAGCTCCTCTGCGCTGGTAGAACTGGACGCCTTGTAGTCTTTGACGCCTTGCGCGGCACTGGCAGAAGGATTGCGCTCTTGGATTTTGGACAGAAAACTTTCGAGTGACTTGAAGACACGTCCAATTTCTTTCTTTGACACACTGGTAATGGCATGGATCTCTCGAAATGTGCGAGGGACGCCACATTGTCGACAAGCGATAAAGACGCAACCAGCAATAACGGCGTCGCGTGGCTTTCCTTTGAGCTGCCCGTTCTCGTATGCTAGTTTATATATGTGCATTGCGGTTTGGCCTACTATGCTGCTCGTCTGCATCACATCAACAAGGCCACTGATCGCTCGAAAACCATCTTGAAGATCGTTATTCAGCTTTTCTGATTGGGACTTTTTGTTGATGCTGTTAAGCTTTCCAGCCAGCTTGCCGTTTCCCGCACGCATATCGACTTGGGTTCTCAAGCCCTCGTCATTAGCAAGCGAGTTGGCAGTTTCGCCGACACGCGACGGATCGTCATTCCCTTGGTCATCATTTGCAAAGGTTCGCCACTCAGATCGATTATCGATGATACGAGGCCCGACAACGAGTCCACATGAATCGCAGACCAAGTCCCCGCTGGAAAACTCTTCGACCAAATTTGGCGGGTACTCTTTGCAATCTGGGCATATGATGATATTATCAAGTTTCTCCTTGAAGGGCTCCTTGAAGGAACCAGAGGTAGAGTCGGAGGCCATCGTGGCTTTTGAAGCCGAAGGTGGACCCGAGCAGCAACACCAACGCTGCGTTCCAAATTGTCCCCCCAGACGAGCTCAAGCCACAGTGACACAGCGACTATTCTTTACAAATATGTCGATTCGTTCGACTCGATCGTACTCCGTACGTTGAGAAAAACCTAGGATCCGACACTTTAGCAACCTGAAATGAAGTGGAATTCGAACCCTTTTTCTCCCAGTTGAAAATAATATCTAATTAGTTGAAGTCGGCAGCGACGATAGTAGAGTCAGCAGCGACAAACGCCCGATAGCATGGTTGCTAAAACTAATGGATTAAAAAAGCGACGACAATATGGGATTCGAGAAGTTAGTATCCCATACTCGTCCCTCGTAGAAAGCTGTTTAATCAGCATAGAAGAACGTGGCTTGACTTTTGTGGCGGCTTGACATTGATTACAAATACACAAATAATCAATTGATGTCACGTGTAAAGATTAATTAGATAAGCGGATTTTCCGTTAGACTATGATACCAGGTTTAAAGAGCTACTCGTATCCATACGTCGACTGTTTTCTGCTAAATACGAAGGAGGTTCCTTTAGTGATGAAAATAAACTCCTTTTGTTTCTTTAATTTCGGATTTTTTTCTTTCCCCCCTTTTTTTTAAATTTTTCTTTGCTGCACAACACCCTCTTCATCTGAAATCGGGACCTTTTCCACAGTAGCCTCTACCTTTTCTGTCATGAGCTCCCGAACACCTCGCAAAAAGCAAACCGAAGCTGTGGCCAACACAACAAAGGGGATAATGCTTGACCACGCCAGCCGGTAAGCATGGGCATATTCCGCTCGACTGGCAGCTATCGCAGCGTCCCAGACCGCTGCAGTGGCACCGGGAATTTCAGCTCCCCCATTTATGCCGATTTCTCCAGAAGAAAATGCAGCAAGAAGCGAATCAATGCTTGATTCAGGCAGACCCGCATTGATAGCCGCCCTAGATACCGCCGGAGCGTAATGTGAAGAAAGACGGCCGTTTATAATTGCATTTAACACTGCTGAGCCGAATGCACCGCCAATGGCACGAGCGGAAAATGCAAGTCCTGTCGCTGTAGAGAGAAAGGCGTGGGGCGCAGTAAACTGAACGCAAGCCACAAGTAAAGTCAGCGGACCCGACTGTCCTATGCCTGATAGAACATTGAAGCCGATTTGCTGGGAGTTCCAGCCTGGTTTGATAGTGGAATAGCATATAGTGACGGCAAAGAAGATGACAAAAGTAACAATCAGAGGCGACTTCATGTCTTTATAGCGTGTAGCATAGAGTGTAATCGGAACAGAGGCCGCAATGTTTGGAAGGGCAAAGCTGAGCTGGCGAACAGAAATATGCCATGAGTCGGTTTGAAACCCCAGGTTTAGAATAATTTGAGGAACGATGGAGTTGATGGCACTGTAGAAGATCCACCCCTCAACAGCAAAGGCAAATACAGAAAGAGCGAAGTTGGCGTTTTGCTGGAAGAACACATGGGCCAGTAGTCCATCGGAGCGGCCTTTCCATTCTTCAGAGTGTCAGCAGTTCTGAACTATCCATGATCGGTATTGGCCTTGATTATGAGGGTACATCGAACTCACCGTACAAGGCAAACAGCACAAGCAGGACAAGCCCGACAGCGAGCAAAGCGGCCACATGAGCATTTGACCACTTGTAAGCCCCGCCTGCCCAGTCAAGGGCGAGGAGCATCAAAGTTGCGCTGCTTACGAAGAGCAAAGAGCCGATAGGGTCGCAGGCCCAAACATACTCCCATAGAGTCATCTTAGGGAAGTCTGCAGATTTAGGTGGCCAGTAAAACAAGAACAAGCCCGCAGCTGTTGCACCATGAAATGCGGCTTGCATCCAAAATATATTTCTCCAGCCATCCGCATTGACATTTGTCACGGCGCCGGCTCCGACTCCGCCAATTCTGATGGTTGCATTAGATTGGACTTTAGCCACATCGTGAAAACGAGTAATAGAGGAAGATACTTACATGCCACCAAAGCCACCACCCAGGAAAGCAAAGCCATTTGCCAAAGCTCTGTATTTAAGCGGGAGCACCTCAGAAGGAATGGATTGAACAATGGAGATCGTGGACAACGTGGTTCCAATGAGAATGCCACCACCAATAAGCATACTCATAGAAGTAGCCTTGGCTGACACAACGGCGCCGACGAAGGCTATAAGTGGCGGCAATGTTGCCAGGTACTTGCGATCAATTACATCCGACAGGCGGCCGACAATTGGCGAAAGCACACTTTGCATGAGAAGTGGTCCCTGGATAATCCAGCCAGCAATTGAGGCATCACCTAAATCGCGTATAATAAAAGCGATTACCGAACCAGCGGCAACCACCACAAAAACTTGGCTCAAAATACTATGCCACGAGAGCGAAAACTCATGTCAGTTGGAGGATCAAATCAAGAAGAACTAATACTAGAAAGATAAGCAAATTGCTCAAGGCTGACTCGGACAGGCTCTTAAAACTTACGCAAAACAAGTGATGAAAACAACAAGCTTGTTCCCAATGTTAGCCTTATGAAATCATGATTTACAGTAAAACATGGCGAAAGCTTACCCAAGATCGCCAGCTCAAATCGATATGGATGGCATTGCTAACTGCTTCCTCTGCGAGGGGAACAACGTCAAGCTCCTTCGGCTGATGCAAATGAAGATGTCCATGCCTGTTTTCGACATGCTCTCCGTCTGCCTTTGTGGCTGATTCAGACTTGTTCTGGTCAGTTGCCATATTTAGATCGAATGTGCAAGTGGATGGACAGCGTGAGTGTAGTCAAGCCAAGACGTTTTGTAACCTGCCTACTCGTAGAAAGCCTGGGACGCTCAAAAAGCAAAAACAAACACACCCACCTGCCGCGCATATATTTATATATGTATGTGTACAGCGTAGAGCTTTATAATACTATGGGACATATATTGATTGCCGGAGCAGTCATCGAACTGTTGTATGATTTGTCTAAAGGTGTGTCGACTAGGTGGTGTAAGCTGAATGAAATAGCTTAATGCACTCCGCCTTTGGACCACTAGAAGGCTATCTTGGGTTAGAATTGTGAGAACCACAACAATCATTCAGGGGTGTGGTGCGCGTGCGGTGATGACCCGTGACGATTTGAATCACAGCGCTGGGCATTCGGTAGTATCTTACCAGCGGGGTTTTCTGACCTAGACGAATGGCCTGGCTCGGCAGTTGTTGAACCACAGCGTTATTCCCCGCCGCAAGAGCTGTAAGAGGCCCCCGCCAGTGCTTTGTTTTTTTCGCACAAAGTAATAGTAAGTATTTTCAACATCCTAGTTTTTAAAGTCACGAATTTTGTGATTTATGATGCGAATGGAGACGGAGCGGAGCCTTGAAAATCACAACCTCCTCTCTTGAACTTATCTGACATGGAAACAGCGAAGAGCCGGGAGTAATAGTCCGTATTACGGGGTAATATGCCGTTTATGCAGACTTGCCAAGGGCCAATTAGGTGCGAGGCCGAGACGCGGCAAAATCCTCAGCTCTCACAGGCACGTCGACACAAACAAGAGCTCTCTACTCGTACTTCAACTTTTCAGAGAATGAATCCACCACCAAGTATCTTATTGTTTTGCAACTATTTACAAGAGCAGCAAAATTTACAGGGTAGAGCTTAGCCATTCTATATAAGGCTCTGTGCTGGTTTTACTTGCGTCGCAAGGCAGCAGAGACGTGATACTCCATTTCCTGCTTTTGTGTCTCCAACTTTGCATAAAGATGTACCGTCTCACCCAAAGTAGTCGGGGCTAGGGGATGTTGTAAAAATGGCTGCAGTTCGTAGTGATTGCCAAAGCGTCGGCGCTCTCCAAGTTTTACATAGTCGAGGCGGCTGGCTTGGATATCAATGTACATGAGTGATGCAACTTTAGGCCTGATAATGGTTGTCCACTAAGGTTTTTTACCTGGTTCGAGACTGCTAGATGGAAGCTGTGTAAAAGCGCGGGATGGAGCTGTTTTGACTATCCCCACTGCTGGCAGCTTTTCATGTTGGCAGATTCTGTGCGGGGCCAGAGGCTTTATTTAAAAAAATAAGCGGAAAAGCTAATATCAAAAAGCAACTTGGCGCAGCGGAAGCGCGCCGGGCTCATAACCCGGAGGTCCCTCGATCGAAACGAGGAGTTGCTAAAACACAAAATAATTTTTTTTCGTCTCTTCTTTTTTTTTTTTGGTGTGTTTTTCACAAAGAAAACATAATGCACATTTTTTTTTTGTAAACAGATTTATATTTGTCCTTCGCTGCATGCCCTCGCTACTTAATCTTTCTATTACGAGCAACGATTTTTCACAGTATCATCTTGCCAACACGAAGTGATTTTGGCACTTGCCAAAATTTTATTGGTCTACTCGTATGGCTAATTTTGACCTCAGCCCCCCCAGAGCTAAGATAGGGGGCGTTAAATTGCTTAAGCTCCTCTTCTACAACGCATCCCTGGTTTGAATGATGTGTGGCATATATGCTTCGATATCCTCTGTCGCAGAGGCTGGCAAAAGTGCCGAGTGCCTCATTCCAGAGGGACTCAGTCGCCTGTTGTGCAATCGCGGGCCAGATTATTTTGGCCATAGTCATATTCCGGAATTCGCTCATGTCACAGAGCAGAAAACTGACTGTCGTGTTCGATTGTGCTTCATCTCAACCGTTCTATCATTGAGGGGCGATGGCGTTACAGAACAGCCATTAGCAGACCACAAAACCGGCTCACTTCTTTGCTGGAACGGAGAGGCTTGGAGATACAATGGAACTGATATTGCTGGCAATGACGGCAAAACAGTTTTTGACATTCTTTTAAATGCGCGACAAATCGCCCAGCCAGGCGATCATCTACACCTTTCCGATGACGAAACTAGTTCAGTTGTTATCGATGCTCTGCGCTTGCTTGAGGGGCCTTTTGCTTTTATATATTTGGACCGACCTGCGGGCAAACTCTTCTTTGGCAGAGATCGTCTAGGCCGTCGTTCGTTAATGATACGCAGCAGAAGCGCAGGTCTTCTGGAGCAGCCGCTTTTAGCACTCTCCAGCGTGGCGGACGCGAAAGACTCGGCATGGGAGGAAGTCGAAGCTGACGGCATCTATATGGTTGATCTTATGAAGGCAGATATAGAGCCTCTTCATCCAAGGCGCTTTTCGTGGCAGCGAGGCCCTGCTTGTGAAGCCCTAGGTGTGAGTACTGTTTGCACTCTTACGACTGAGACCTGAGTTTTTGCAAAAACTATCTTGGGCTTCTCCTCTTTTTTGTTCTTTTTTTTTCTCTTTTTGGCCCGGCATTCTCTCTTCTAGGTTGCCGTTCTGGCTATATTGCTGTCCCTGGGGGTGCTCTAACCTGTGTGGTTAGCTCAATAGCATCGGCCAGTTTAATATGTCCAGCGACCTTCCAGTGGCAGGAGCTGGCCTGTCTATAGGCTCGCCGACCATTGAGGGCTTGAGGAATTCATTGGCAGCGTCTCTCCGTCGCCGTGTCTTAAATATTCCGACTCCTCCAGCTGCCACAAAACCGCAAGATGCACGAATAGCGTTCCTGTTTTCGGGAGGGCTAGATTGTGCGCTTTTGGCAAGGATGGTGCATGATATACTTCCACTCGAGGAAGGAGTTGATCTTATCAATGTTGCATTTGAAAACCCGCGAGTTGCCGCCAATCTCACCGGTCACTTTACAGATGTCTATGAGGCCTGTCCAGATAGGATTACGGGACGGAAGTCGTTTTCTGAACTGCAAAGAGTCTGTCCTGGTCGGCCATGGAGGTTCCTTACAGTGGGTCATAACCCCATTCCGGTTTGCAATTACGCCCCTATCTGTGCATGTGTGGCATAGTGGCTGAGCCTTCTAATCTAGGCAAACGTTCCTTACGCCGAAACTGTGTCCCATAGGCCACAAATCATATCTCTGATGTATCCACACAACACAGAAATGGACTTGTCAATTGCAGCCGCGCTTTACTTTGCGGCACGAGGTGTTGGCTTGCAAAGCGTTGATGCCGACGCTTCTGGAAAGAATGCTTCTCCTGTCCTTGTTCCTACCACTGCGCGAGTGCTTATTTCTGGGCTTGGAGCTGATGAGCTTTTTGGTGGCTATGGGCGCCATGGAATTGCTTTTACACGCCACGGATATTCTGAACTCGCAAAGGAGCTCCGACTTGACGTAGCCCGGTTAGGCAAACGCAATTTAGGACGAGACGATCGTGTTACATCGCACTGGGGCAAAGAAGTGAGATATCCATACCTAGATGAGCAGTTTCTTCAGTGGGCAATCCAGTTGCCAGTGTGGGAAAAATGCGACTACGCAAACCTTGCCAGTCCTACCAACGGTGGCGTGGAACCGGTTAAAAGGCTATTGCGTCTAGCAGCTTTATCATTGGGTCTGGAAGAGGTTGCACGAGAAAAAAAGCGCGCAGTATGTTTGTTCTGCATCGGCTCCAATTGGGTTCTCTTATTTTTGATGTGCCATCAAGAAGCATCCACTGACGTTGAGCCCAGATCCAGTTTGGCGCGCGAACAGCTAAGATGGAAAGTGGCCGCGTGAAAGGGACGGCGCGGGTTGTCTAGGTCTAGTGGCCTAATGCGTTGTGTTGATGATGTTGTTGTTTGGAGAGGGGGGGGGTGTGTCATTTAGATGAGTAACATTCTTCTCGGATTAAGGGGGAGAGTCGTAACAGCGTGGCAATGATGATACACAGATACTTCGGAGGCGTCTGGACCGATGTTGTTACGCCATGGCCGCCTGTGTTTTGTTTCTGCTCTATGACGCAGTAACCCTGGCTGCCTTGTGCTCGCATCTGCATATATTCCAAGCTCCAATGACGAAGTAAAGGCAAGTCTGAGCCTCCTACGGAAATTAGCGGAAGCTGATTTACCCAGTCTGCTTGGCTTTTTTGTGTTCCAGATGAGTATCGTCAAGTGGTGGTATGTGGGCTTAGATCATCTTCAGCGATTTATGTCTTTTGCCTCAACAAATCCCCTTTGATTTCGACGTAACGACTGGAAAGCGTTGCGCACTATTCTGCTGTCTTGCAAGGTAACCTTTTCAGATGATAATAGAGGACGAATTTGGCATACAACATTATCTGCGACCCCTATTTAGCGGCAGAGTCTTTTAATCCATTCCTTTTATTGGTTTCGTGCCACTTAATTACTGTGCCGTCGAATATGGCGCGGTCAAAGAAATGATTTGAGCATTCGGCTTTCAATAAGCACGCGATGTTTGTTCTCTCTCTGTTGCTGCTGTCGAAACGAGCGGCACCATCCAATCATTTTATTCATCAGCTCTCTGTTTGTGATATTTGACTTTGTTGGTACTAAGGTATATTTCCAAGGTCTTGCGGGCGACTCTCTCTCTCTCTTTCGCAACTCTCTTAATTTCCATTGAATTTAGCCGTCCCGCAATCCAGCGGCGAGACCTAAAATGCTTGTCCTTGCCGTGGCGTTTGCTCCCCTGCGCATGTCCCTTAAATTCTAAAATGTCTGTTTCTGTATATGTGTTTCCCAGCTCCCCATTTGTTTCTCCACTGAACACCAAGTACAGGCCAACGTGAGGATAACCTGGTCACCTCCGATTCTTGCCCCTTACGCTGTGGCTCGGCTTCTCCAACGACAGTTCTCGACAGCTCAACCCTTGCCAGCTCAAGACATCATATGCTACGACGGTGAACTTGGCCGTGCATCTGGACATTAGGATTAAAAAAGCCTTGGTTATAGAGCCGAACAAGGATTGTTGAGAGGACTTTAGAAAAGACAGCGCATGCGGAGAGGTAAATTCCGCTTGCATTATCATCAATTTGAATATGGACTCTTTGTCGTATGCTGTCTTTCTTTTCTTTTATTAATTTTGTTTTTAAAGGCAAAAAAAAAAAAAAAGAAAAGAAAAGAAAAATCCTAGGAAGGTTACTGATTCGTTGTGAGCCAGCCCCCACACGATCTTGTCCAATGCAAGGCGCGCCAAAAGCTTGTTGTTGGCTTATACGACACTGACCTGGGACTCTTATCTCATTGTCGAAAAGCGAGCATGCACATAGTTGGAGCTTGAAAGCGCATCGATGCCTTTCTAAGCCTTTTTTTTTTAAAAAAAAAAAAACCCACAGCGAAGTCTAAGCCAGTGTTGCAGGAGTCAAACTATACTCCATGATTTCAAGTCTTTTCTGTCATCACTTATGAGTCGTCTTTCTCTTGTTCGCTAGTTGGAGATACCATACAATCAAACGGAACTCATCGCTTCGACTTTCAACTTGCTGAATACACCCGCCCTCCCTGTGCATGAGAATGCCGGCGAACAAACGCCCAATATAGGCTGGATGAGCTCTGTTTTAGGCCCTCGATAAAGACAGTGGGAAATCTCTCGTCTATCTCTCAGATGGCAGGAAGTCCAGACTTCGTCATGGCACAGCCTCAGCCTCCGCTGAGCCGAGACCTCAACCCCAGAAGGGCATCACGATTTGTTGAAACACCGGTGCATATGCATGAATACCGTGAATACACACCTGCGCATTCATATAATGACGAAGACTTGGCGGAGACATTGGACACTAAAAAGCTTCGCGCAGCATTGCGTGCTGTGAATGCTGTCCTCCATGCAATTGGCTGCATCCTACTGCTGAACATAATGTCTCTTTTCTTGGACTACGAGCGTCGCAAACATAAATGGGACATAGATACAGAGTATGGTCGCCTTTCCCACTAAGCTCTCCCGGCGTTTTATTTTGTTGATACTGGTGTTAATGGTACTCTTGTCTAGACCCGAAGCCATAATCCTTGTCGTACTGCTCGCCGTCGATTTTCTTCTCGATGTCTTTACCCTCGTCCAGCTAAGTAGCCCACATCCAGGCTGGGCCATCATTGCGCGTCTCATTCTCGGAATCAGCTATCTTGCCATATTCATGGTCTATGTCGGAGTAGGCGACGTTTTCTATGGCAGATTCTCGTTTTGGGGCCTTCCACCTGGTTATGCAGGCCCAGTTGTGTATTTGTTCCTATGGGTCATCGGCGTGTGGAATCTCATAAATACTGCCATACACCGCCGAAAATTCGGAAGCGACTTGAAAAAATGCAGCTCAATTTTGCACCGCCGATTCATCCGCTTCTGTCGCCGATGAAATCTCTTGGACAGCAGCGGATGGCATGAAATTGATTGGCTGGCTTTCTCAACTACACCAACGGTACCTGTCCGTCGAGGCAGACACATGAAACTTTAAGAGACTCGAGCATACGCAACTGACCCAGCTGGGGCTCGACTGTACCGCAGAATGCGGCATTTTGAGTCGGATAGACATCCACGGCGCTTTTTTTGCAAGAGTCAGGGCTAGTAGCAGAACGGTTCAGTCGGAAGGGAAACGCAATCAAACAGGTAATAAGGCCCAATATTGGCTTGACGTTGGGCACTCTTAAGGAAATAAGGTGATTTTATTGTCTGGCTCGTCTTTTTCTCTGTACTCTACCTTTTTTTCCCTAACAGTTTTCATATATTTGCTCTTGTGTTTCATTTATACCGCCGCCCTTTGTGAATTATCGTCAAATACATATACCACCAGGCAGGATTCTAGCTCCCTTCTAGCTTTCCGCCCGATTTATGGGCATGAGAAAAGATATCTTTATACAAAATACAGAATTGGTTATCAGTTATCATACAAAAAAAAACAAAAAAACCATTTAGTTGCACATTTCAGTCGTGGCACGACTCGATGGATCGTATACAATGTGACTGAAAGCGTCAGAGTCATTAAAATCGACAAGAGCATCGTCCGCCCAGTCTGGCTTGAGCTTGAAATAGAGCCCGGCACCAGGTTGAGGCCACTCCTTCATCAGGCCAGTCGGATCGTCATCATCCACATCAGTTGGTGTCTCAGTAGCTGGTTTGGCTGTACCACAGATAACGCTAACTCTTGTGTCCCGCTCAGAAGTACTTGTATTTCCCTTCAAACTCCTGCTCTTCACATCTCTGCGAACTTGGGAAGTGTTGAGGCTCTCGACCTTGCCACTGCCATGATTCCGCGGCCAAGCATTTGAGACAGACGTTTGCACTTTGCGAATCGAGTTTATGATTCCATTGCGATATGCCCTATTATCCTGGGATTGCAAGACTCCATTTGACTGGAACCTAGAAGAGCAAGTATTTCTCTGTTGCTGTAAACTCAAGTTCTCTCGTGGGAATATTGGCAAGTCCGGATTTAAGTCGATGCTGAGAAAAAGCAATTGCTTCGCCTCAGCTTCGCTTAGACGTTCGATAAAGGCCTTCTTCTATTCGCTTTGTAAGTGAATGCATTCTTATAGCATGCTCTTCCATGATGCATCAGTGAACGTACCTGTTCCGAAGGGCGATACCGCCAGCTAGCACGCACCCTGCTCAAAGCAGCAAGACTTGATGAGTCCAGCTTGCTTGCATCTAAAGTTTCACCCGTGTCGGGGCTATTATTAAGACTCAAGACTCTGCCGAGGTCACTTCTATCGCCGGGACCGCTCAATGCGGTCCTACTGCTAGCTGGATCGATTTTCCCATTGGAATTCGGAAAATTCTTTTCTCGACAGGTGATGCAACTCCAACCTAAACTAGCACCGTTGACTCCATCTATCTCAATTTTGGGATCATGACAATCCTGGTGCCAGTAGAAGCCGCAATTTGAGCAGGAGAGCAATTTCTTCAAGGGAGACTGTAGATCGCATCCGCACTCTTTACACACGCGGCCTCCGAGAACACTGCCGTTGTCGTTTTGCTGACATGAAACAAAGCTACCGGACGCTTTCAGTGCGGATTCTGTGCCACGCATTGGCAGGCAACCAACACTATCCGGAGGTTCCTTCCAACCGGTAGCTGAGAACGTAGAAGATTCTGTTCCCCGATCAGCTGAGCCGGACAAGAGTGACGGGGTTCTCTGGTCGCTCAAGTTGCTTGGCAGTGTCGTACCATTACTCGAGTTGCTGTCGTATCCGATTTTCCGCTCTAGCATGCCTCCTGGGGCCGGCCTTATTGTGGCAGAGCAAGACCTTGGTGATATTGATAGCACATGTATGGCAGTTCTACTTTGGCTGCCTGAGCCATCATTTTCTGACAGGGATGGGGCGGTACTTGGTGTCCACACTTGAACAGAGGAACGCAGCAATAAATCGGACGCACTCTTGGGTGCACTGTTGGCCTTTAGGCGATCTAATATGAGTTTGGATGAAGCGGCGAATTGTGGAACGTAAGGTATGTTTGATCCAGAGGGGGTTCGACTGCAAAGCTGCTCCATATCTGCAGGTACGTGAGTTGTTGAAAAATCAGAGGCATGAGTGCTAAAGCTAGACGATAAATCCAGCTGCCTTGGTGACATTTTCTCTAGCCGTCCCGGTGTTTTGGCCGTGTTGTTGACTTCGCCATTGTTAGAATGAAATATCGCCGTGTGGACATTGATTGGAGGCTGGACACTGTCTGGTAGCATTCTATGGATTGAGGTTAGAATTGTGGGGGAACTCGGCAGCTCCACGCTCCTGCTACATTTGAAAGTAGCGCAACACGAAGACACGATTGCTAGCTATTCAATACTTGTTCTGGCAAGCGGCGTATTTGGATTGGTTCTTCAATTTATGTAGTGTGCGGGTGTCGAGCGAAAGGTCCTTGTAATAATTGTATGTGAAGCCGTTCTCAAACCGAATGCTATCGAGGGCGTAAGGATGCATCACGTGACCTAAAGTGGCTGCAATGTCCATTCTGAAATATGGATACGAGTACGGAGTACAGGGACTTTTCTTCGCGTCCGAATAATGCAATAAGAGAAACAATCATCACCATCACCGAATGTATAGTATTGCACATATCATGTGTAAAATAAACGACATTAATTCATTCATATGCATGAAGTGGGTATCGGCACCATGCGTTTAAGACGCATATTCCAGCCGCTGGTTGCCAGTAATTTCTGTAGGGGAATCTCGTTTTATTTATTTCTGAAAATGCCTTTTGAAAAGGCTATCCCCATGTCCGTTGCAGGCAGTTGGACGTGTTAAGCTAAACAGAGCACGCCCTTTTCTCCTAGCTTTTTAATATATTGCACATCTAAGTCGAGGTGCTGCTCCAGGACCTCAAGCGTGTGTTCGCCGAGAATGGGGGGAGGCAACCTAACTTTTATGGGCGAGTCTGACATCTTGATAGGGGAACCCACGATCTGAAGCGGTCCGCAGTACTCATGCTCTATGTTCACCACCATATTGCGAGCCCTGGTGTGGCTGTGCTCAAGTGATGTTTTGATGTCGTTGATGGAAGCGTAAGGAATGCCTTTCCCTTCGAATATATCCAGCCACTCTTGCGTCGACTTTGTCGTGGTAATGTCCTCAATCAGACGCTCCAGCTCAGCACGGTTAGCAACACGCTGGGCATTCGTTGCATACTTGGCTTCAGCCTTCCACTCCGGCTTCTTGAGGCCATCGCAGAGAATGCCGAAAAGGCGGTCATTGCCACCGCCGAGCAGAATATTGCCGTCTTTGGTCTGGAAGGCCCTATATGGCACGATCGAAGCTGAGAATGTCCCATCAGCCCCCTCCCCTTACTGATGTTTTGGCATTTTGAGAGTTTTGCATTATGGAAGGGAAGACAACTCACGATGTGCGGTTCCCCAACGTCCAGAGTCCGGTTGTCCACTGATTAAACAGCTACTAGCGATATTGGCCAACGTTGCAATTTGGCTGTCACTGAGAGAAGCGTCGATGTGCTGCCCACGACCTGTTTTTGTTCTTGTGAGTAGGGCAGCCATGATGCTGTTGCTTGTGTATAGCCCTGTCGTCAAGTCGGTAACAGCAACGCCAACCTTGACTGGGGGCCCATCTCGGTCCCCAGTGATGTGCATAAGGCCAAACTCGGCCTCCACCATTACATCGTAACCAGCCCGTTGGGAATACGGGCCTGTTTGGCCATAGCCAGTGATGGAAGCGTAGACAATGCTCGGGTTGATCTTTTGAACCGAATCATAGTCAAGGCCGTATTTTTTTAACGTGCCGGGCAGGTAGTTCTCTACAAGGATGTCACATTTCGCCGCCAGCTGATGAAGGATTTTCACCCCCTCGGGATGCTGAAATGACAGGCCCACTGACTTCTTGTTTCGATTGACCTATCATTGCCGCATGTGGCCATTAGAAAGAGCGTGGGTAGGGCATTGTGCGGAATGTGATTGTAGGCGAACACCCTGCTGCGTAAAACATACACCGAGAAAATAGGCAGACTCTCCGGGTCCAGTCAGGCCTGAATCTTTTTTATACTCGGCATAAGGCGGACCCCATGCCCTCGTATCATCGCCCCGGACCGGGTGCTCGATCTTGATCACTTCAGCACTGACATTTACGTTAGTTCACAGACGAGCCTCCGAGTCGGCATAGACAAGTCTTATCCAAGGCGAAAAGCCCACGCACCCAAGGTCACCAAGAATCTGCGTGCAGTATGGACCAGCAAGGACACGGGTCATGTCCAGCACTCGGTATCCTTCAAGTGGAAGAGGCGTAGTAGGTGCAGCCTTCGAAGCACCGGCTTCGGCACTGAACCATCGTTTGCTGACAATGCAGCGGCGTCCCTGAAAAGCAGGATTGGAACGCGGTGCCTTCAAAAGTAAGAGACATGACGAAGCAATATTCACTGCATAATGCTTGTGTGTAGTCGCTGGTATGAATGGCGGAGTGCGTTTCATGCATGACAACGGGGTTCTGATTAGGTGCATCGTGGACACAGCTACAAGTCAATTCTAAAGATAAATAACAAGCTGCAATTCGGAGTACTGCGATACGTTCAAAAAAAAACAAAAAAATTAAAAGTCACTTCAGACGAAGTAGGATCGAAAGAAGGATTCTATTTTAGAATCTATGAAGAGAAAGCTAAAAAAAAAAGGATATGACAAGAGTGGGACTCGAACCCACGCTTCTTTCGAAACTGCAAAATGTCCGAAGTTATTCGGAAAGATCTCATCTTGAGTGCAGCGCCTTAACCACTCGGCCATCTTGCCAGTCTTGGGTTAGGCCGCTAAATTATATTATAAGCCATTGCACTAAATTTCAGCGATCTTGAATCTACCCATACCCATACGAGTACAGTTTGTGACACGGTATTAATGCGAGTATCCATCTAATACCCCATACGGGTATCAAAGTCCGTCGCTTTAAGGTGGATCACGCCATACGAAAGCCGTTTCTACTTTGCCTGGCAGGTTTTGGGTATTAATAATGGATAGAAGATTCCGCCTTTCGAATAGAACTGGGGAGAACTTCGGAGTAATGAAAAACCAGTGAATCGAACTCCCCACCCAGTAGCATAAATGAAGCGATTGCCATATTAATGTATAAGTAGAGTCTTGTTCCCCTGGAGCACTCTGCATGGTGTCTCCCGTTGACAGCTAAACATAAAATCACCACCCTCTTCCCCAGACTTGTTTCATTTATTGGTTTTGGTAGCTACACCGACCTCTCGACCAGTTAAGCGATCTGTAATCATGAAAGAAGCATTTGTTTCCAAAGGTGGGCAGATTTCCGTCCAGAGTTGCAGCGCTTTCCCTTTGAGTGCATATGGATACGAGTAAATTTGCGGATCTTGGACTGACATCTTATTTAAAGACATCAAGGTGGAAGTCGTTGACTCGCCGATTCCGGAGCCAAATGATGATCAAATTTTAATCAAGGTGGTTGTGTCGGGGTCGAACCCAAAAGATTGGAAACTCCCACGCTGGACCGGAAATAAGGCCAACGAGGGCGATGACATTGCTGGGGTTGTCGCCAAGGTTGGGGCCAAGGTGACTGAATTCAAACCGGGTGACCGTGTTGCGGCATATCATGAAATCCGAGCCCCGCATGGCTCCTATGCCGAGTACGCTATCGCGTGGCAGCACACGACGTTCCACATCCCCGCTTCAACGACCTTTGAGGAGGCGGCAACTATACCTCTTGCCGCAATGACGGCTGCTGTGGGCTTGCACCTGGATCTAGGACTTCCTCAGCCATGGACGCCAGCCACGAAGCAAACGCCTCTTATTGTATATGGTGCTTCTTCGGCTGTTGGTGCATTTGCGGTGCAATTGGCAAACAAAAGCAACATTCACCCAATCATTGCTGTTGCCGGCAGCTCCGCACCATTCGTCGAAACTCTCATAGACCGCAGCAAGGGAGACACCATTGTTGACTACCGCGGGGGAGACGACGCTGCTGTTGCTGCTCTTAAAAAGGCCGTGGGTGACTTGAAGGTGTATCACGCATTTGATGCTATTTCTGAAAAGAACAGCGGCCTCCACATTTCCGAGGTAATTCAGGAAGGAGCTACGGTCAACACCGTTCTCAACTGGCCCGACTTTGATAAGATAACGAAAAAAATCGTACACATCCACACCCAGGTAGGCCGGGTGCACAACGACGTGAAGGATTTTGGATTCGTGTACTTCCGTTTCTTGGGCCGAGGTCTTTTAGAGGGTTGGTTTAAGCCACATCCGCATGAGGTCGTGCCTGGTGGTCTGGGGGGTATCGAAGGTGCTCTCAACAACCTATTCGAAGGCAAGGTTCACGCTAAAAAATATGTTTTCCGCATTCAGGATACTGATGGTGCTGGAAAGGATACCTTGTAATTTAGTTTGTTGTTAGTGGCATCAGTATGGATACATATCCATACAATTGTTAGTTCTTGTTAATCAATTACGAGTATGGGCACCACCATGGCGAGAGAATAGCAGCACAAAATGTATTTGAAGATTACGTTTGTAGAAACCCGCCGTGACAAGAGGATTGAAATTGAACGTACTCCGTACATATGAAGATCTATGCTGCGGGGGAGAAATGGTGTAATGGGTAGTATTATAGTATTATTACCCCAGGCTGCTACTCTGCTTCCCCCCATAAGGCTGACTCAACTGGTTTTTTTTTTTTTTTTTTTTTTAAATCCCCCACCAATGACCAACGTCTACATTTAAAATTAGGATACGATGTATTAATACTCGTACGCCACACAAAACCATTCTTTTTGAGGCAACAAAAAGCATTCGCCATTTCACTCGCGATGGAGAAAATCTACATAGAGCACTTGCCGCCGAACTATGTTGTGCTCGGGGCCTTGTTTGAGAATGTGAAAAATGCAGCCTTCCTGCAATCGCAGCTCATTGCGCGAAATCCAGCCTTTGAGTATGCCTTGATCGAGTCTTCCATCATCATCTCGCGAACACATCTTCTTGCAGCCATATACGGGGCTATCCAGGCTCACTCTAGAAACGCCCTAAAAACACCAAATGTACATTCTGAGATCGTTTTGTCATTGAGTCCATCGCTTAATGTTGGTACAGACCCTGCCCTAGTCCCTGCTTTGTTGTTTTGCTGTATGTTGTAATCGAAGAAGCTTGAGTTGACAGTCTCTTAATGTGCTTAGATTACCGAGGCATACAGACGATACGGCATTTCACCAGAGACAAAAAACATTATAGTTGTCAAAGTTCTTACTGGTGACGATGTCGACAGAGCAGATGAAGTATGGGAGCATTTGCGCAGCAACATTGACGGCGAAGCGCGATCACTGACGGAAGAACACATCATAAACTGTACGAACTTGGAAAAAGTACGAAAATATCTCAAGTTAAACAACCCTTCAGCGCTTAAAAATACCGGCGATGCTAGTGGATTGAGGGAAGAGCTAGAAAATATTGCACTTGGGGCAATGGCACTTCGAGGCCTATAGGTATAACGGTCGTCTATTCCGTTTGACGAAAATGCCAACTGGCGATATTGCATAATACAGCGCTTATGCGGACGTAAACAGTGCAACCCATCTTCTCCACAGTTCTGCCCGCATTGCATCTCTGTTGCTTTTTGTCCTCTGGATAGCATCACGATTCTCATGAGCTCGGCGGAGAAGGTATTTCATGCATTCCCCAACGGAGCCCCAAACAAGGTACTTGTACGCTTTAGGCCGGTTCTCACCCGATTCTGCTGCGCTTGTTGACTGCTTCCGTTTGTGGACACCCTCCTGATCCCCGCCAGAATCGATGATAAGCTCACAGCTTATTTCATCAGCCATACCCTGCAGCTGGCCGAAAGCAACATCTGTCGTTTTACATCCGGATGCAAGAATGGCCCGCGCACGTCGGATGCTATTGGCATTATGTGACGCAAGAACCAAACCGACGCCTGGAAATCTCTCGTCAACGTCATTGAGGGAAAGAGGAGCCTGCCAGTTCCCCTTTAACAATGCTTCTGCAATGCCGTCATAAGCGGCATCGGTTTCTTCTTTTGTATCATGGATCAAGTGACGAGGGTCCGAGCCAATATAGGCACCGCGAACGAGTTTCACCCCGAGCATAAAGCCGTTGTCGCGGGCAATCCGAAGATGTTGGGACAGAACTACCGGGGTCGCTTTCAGATAAGCCTGATATGTGCCGTAGACACTACATCTCGTCGATGTATTGTACTTTCGCATATACAACAAAGTCCAATCGTCGATGCCTGCTTGCACAGCTTGCTGCTCCGCGTCAAACAACAGACGGATGCCACGGGACACAGCCAGATCACAAATGCTGTCAATCGCTTCCGCTAACTCAGGAGAAGGCGGCAATCGTTCCGACAGATGATACAATGCCTGGTTGCCAGCTCCGGTGAACCTAAAAAAAATGAGAGTTAGCAATCTTCTTAAAAGATCTCGCGTAAAGCGGTGTTGCCTGGTTCTAATCCTTTGCTCACTTTAACGCAACGAAATCTCCGGCTTCAGCCAAAAGAACAGTTTCCCGTGTCCCGTTTGCCCATTCTGCTATTTCCTCTTTTTCAATGTTGTTGCCAGAATGAGGCGGGTTTGAAGAGATAGACTTGGTGTCTTCGTCCTCGAGAACCACTTCTTTTGCATATCCCAGAATAACACCGGTGAAGCCTATACCCTTCAGATTGCCGATAGTGCGCCGGACCTCCTGCGGATTCTCTCCAGCGCAGAACTGCGTATAGAATGTCTTCTTTATCGCGTAATGCAGAATGGGGTTTTTGTCGGGGTTAAAGATACGATTCTTGCTATTTGCCAAAGCTGTCATTACGGCAAGAGATGGTGGGAGCAATAGAGACGAGGATGTCACTATCGCCGTCAGATAAGACCGCATAACTGCTGTGACCGGCAGCACTGACAACGGCGCCATTGTCGCTTCGGCGTTCGCTGCTGATCCGTTTTTCTGGGGGCGAACGACATAGCTACTTTCTGTCACATCAACCTGGCTATGTGCAGAAGGTTGGCCTGAAAGATTTTTAGACATATGCAATAAACGGCTTTGTCGGCTCTCGATTGCCTGAGGTATGATAGTGTGAAGCCGACAACCAACCCGCTTGTAGGATAAAGCAGGCAGCATCGTATGATTCAACGTGGGCCGCATGTCGTTGGAACCGTTGTCTTTTATTTGTGTTCTTCAAGCGCCTCTAAAGACGATGTTAAAAGGAAGAACTGAGGAAGAAGTCCATAGCTAGAACATAAATATCTCCTTATTGATTATTGATGGGGCCGGGATGGTATTTTATCAGTGGAATGCTACCTATCTCCGAACATCGCAGGTTGTGAACAATCGGCAGACAATCAGCGATCAACTCTTTAAGATAAACCGCTTTCTAGCGGCAATATGACTTGTTAATTCCAATCAACAACGGTCCTGTTATGCCCACTGTGGACCTTATCACGTATCACGTGGGGAGTTAATGCCGTTAGTAACCGTTCAGCACCAAAACGGGCTTCTAGGCAACACCGAGGTCAAGCGATGTGTTCGAGCATGCGGTGCTGCGCACAGCCTCTGTCTGAGGTAAACGGCGTAGAAGTCGACAAATCTTTTCCCCGACATGGCCTCGACCACAAGCATAAGCCTAGCAGGTCGGATTTTCTTTTCGTTCCATATTATTTTGCGCACAAAGCATCCGACATAGGATAATGATTTTCTGGGGATTTGCAATGCCAGCGCCCGATCACTCTGTCACAGCGCGACTCTGGCTTTGTGTATGCGAAATCTTGCCTTTCACGTAGTCAATGTAGCCAACTGGGCGGCCCTTTGCGAGTCCAGCAATATCTTGCAAGCCGCCATACACAAGGCCGACCAAAATGGCTGATTTCGTCGTCCTTGCTGCCGTGGCAAGGGGAAACCTATCTAGAAAACGGGACAAACAGTTTAATACTTCTTGTGGCCCGATTTCAACCCTGAGATAAAAGGCTTGGAAGCTCAACTTACTCCACAAACTAAAAGCCCCAGCAACGGTAACACAAGCTAGAACTGTGTTGAACATGTCCATTGTGCCTCGATGTCTGTCAAATAAGGCCTCGATACCAAACATGGCTGTTGTCCAAAAAGACACCCTTGCGCCCATAGATAGTCCCTCGCGTATTCCGCCATAAGCCGCATGATAGTTTTTGGATTTGTGGTATAAATACCAGCCTGTTGTCGTGCGCGGCAATTTGTGGGCATGTTCGGCTCGAAACCTCATGCCAGCCATGCTGCTTCCATGCATAGCTCCTAAACTCATGCCCACTGTAAAAGAAATAAGCGACGCTATTGGAATACGAAGTCCATCCGGCAAGGACAAACGTGATTTCGTCCAAAGAATATCGGTCGTAGGAGTGCCCGTTGCCACCTCCTTCGAAGACACTCCGGCCTCTGGTGGGAGACGGCCAATAGAATCACTTTTCTCAATACTCGACATTGTAAAGGTAGCTGTATTGTCGTGTATGCTCTGACTTGCTGTCGTGATGGAGTAGTTGGAACAGGAGAATGAAAAAGCAACATCTGCTTGTCAAAAGCTCATTTGGTTGAAAACTTCAGTCGGATTGTGATTGGCTCTTTCACAATATGACCCCACTTTCCACGCAAATCCCGTATTACTCGTATTATTTCTTACGAACCCTGCAAGTGTCAGCACTGTCTCCCCAAACAAAATCAAACTTGTAAGGCTTCAGAACACTTAGGGAAATCTTCGCAAAAATACAGAGCAAGAGGGAAGGGTACAAGATGGTATGGTTTTGCAAGTTCCCGCTTTACACAATTGCATGTTGAGACGTTGATTTTGACCTCTCCCTTCTTTCTTGAAAGCCTACAACCAGGAGTTGTCTAATGTGTTCCAATCTCGCCGACCAATATAGGGAAAGACACTGAGCGATGCAAGCATCTCATTGCGGTTCAAACACGGTGCACAAACAATATTTCTCTTCACTGAAACCATCACGCCCTTTTCTCAAATCACCGAAGAGCTTCTTAATGTTGCGCGGGATCGATATCCCTCGGGACTTGCCATCTCCAGCACCGGGCAGGCTCGCACCCCGATACCGGCTCCGAATGACCAATATCGAGTATCTTATGCGGTGCTAAAAAACCCCAAAGACCCCTCCTCGGGCTGGAGACCGCTCCAGATTGATGGCTCAGCAACACCGGCAAAACTAAAACTAAGAGAAAACACAGCTCTGGCCTTTGCTATTCAACAGGGCGAGACGCTAGATAATGAACCAGTCTTTAATGTTGAACTGCCAAACTTGGACGACGACGACAACGTATAAATGTAGCGCAGCTGCACTACGTATATCGGACGGGTATTGGAACAAAAGACCAGGGTTGTTGGTGAAGCCTTGCGAGTCGAGTACTCGTAAATGTCAGGCTAGCTGCCAAAAGTGGGTCGCAATAATTTTCTTTTGAGCAGACGCGAAAAGGGGGTTTTTTTCAGTCTTCAGACGACTTAAATGAAGCGCCCACTGTAAAATAATCTATGGGCCTATATCCATATTGCACACAGATGCGAGAGCAAACCTAAGACGACTTTTTTCAGAGTAGCAATACCTTGTTGGAATGTTTTCAACCAACGCCTTCTTCTTCGCTCTCTCTTCGTCTCTTGTCAGTTGGGTTTAATTGCCAAAGCACCTTAGGTTTCTGTTTCATGTTCTGCACATGCCCAGTTTGCAGTACTCAAGTACTGCGCTTCGCAATGCGCTGCGCGTGCTCGCGCCGCTGGCGCTGCTGCTGACGACATACATTTACCTCTACCCATTGTTTTTGGGTTGTGCGTTCCCTCTGCCAAATCTAGATCGATCTCATGGCACTTCTATGACCGAACCAGACCCCTTCGCTTCTTTCGTTGAGACCCTACGCCTCCATATACCTCCAACTTTGGCCAACATTACCCCTATCAATAGAAAGCCTCGCTCTTCAAGCGCCCCATTTCGACTTCTTGCACTGGGTGATCCACAACTTGAAGGAGACACATCGATTCCCAATGCTCATTCGAACTCCTCATTTCCTCACTTTTTCAGCGCGGTCGACTGTCTGGCCTCCTCCGACAGTAACCTTTCCATTCGAGAACGAGTTCGCCAAGCACTCCATGACGCTGTGGACTTCTGGTTTTTGGACATCCCCAACACAATAATATCTATGCGAAAACGAATCGATCTTTTTGGCAATGATTTCTACTTGGCGCACATTGTCCGGACCATGCGGTGGTGGGCAATGCCAACGCATGTAGCGGTACTTGGAGATCTGCTGGGAAGCCAATGGGTTGAGGATAAAGAGTTCGAAGCGAGAGCCCATCGCTACTGGAACCGCGTCTTTCGCAATACCGAACGTGTCCCCGACGAGTTGGCAGGATATCCTTTGGAAGAGTACGGTCTAGCGGGGTTTTTGGGAGCGTCCCCATCAACAAATGGCACGAATGCATGGGCAACTCGAGTTATAAATGTTGCTGGAAATCACGATATTGGATATTCCGGCGACATCACAGATGATCGCCTTGCTCGATTTGAGCGGCTTTTTGGAAAAGCCAACTACGAGCTTCGTTTCGAACTTCCGTTGGATAGTCTGAGCCCGGATGCGGCTGCTCTTGTTTACGATGAAACTACAAACCCAAACTCCGACAAACTTGTGCCAGAGATTCGGATTGTCAACCTGAACGATATGAATTTGGACACACCCGCTTTGCGCCCTGATATTCAAGACAAAACGTACAATTTTATAAACGCTGTGATCAACACGGCGTCGGCGGTGGAGTTTAAGGGCCATTTCACTTTGTTATTAACTCATATACCTCTGCACAAGCCCGAAGGCACCTGTGCTGATGCACCCTACTTTTCTTTTCACGACAGTGACGGGACCCTTAAAGAGCAAAACCTGCTCAGCGAAGATGCAAGTCGGGGCTTTTTGGAGGGCATATTTGGTATGCACGGGGACGCCAACGCACCAGCAAATGGGAGAGGACGTAAAGGTATCATAATGAATGGACATGACCACGAAGGCTGCGACACATTCCATTTCATCAATCAATCTCACGGCGAGAATCCGGCCGACCGCAAATGGGAGGTGCAGAAGTGGTCGTCAGCTGTTGATCGTGGTCTTGTGGGGAGAGACGGCCATCCCGGATTAAGAGAAATCACGCTGCGCAGCATGATGGGTGATTTTGGAGGCAATGCAGGTCTCCTTAGTGTCTGGTTTGATGAGGGAACATGGGAATGGCGCTCCAGTTTTTCGACGTGCTCTCTTGGGCGCCAGCACCTCTGGTGGGCTGTTCATATTCTTGATCTCTTCACTGTTGGTGGATTTGTTGGTTTAGCTATTTGCCGACTTGTTTTGTCTTTGCAAAAAACCAGCCACAAGGATGGATGCAAAGCAACAAAGGCTAATGCTGTGCCAAAATCAACGGGTCCAAATGAAGGGGGAGACACTTGTATATCTTAATGGACTACTCCAACTCTACGAAGCACACGACATAGTACATAGCACGTTGAGCATATCCATTAATAATGTTTATTATTTTGTTCTCTGGTAAATGAAACTTTTGAATCATTGCACGCTGATGTCTACGATGGTGATACAACACCACTTGTGTAAGAGAAAGATACAAGAAGGCTACATGCAAGGCAGCTATGTTTTTATTCTATAGACGTTGCCCCCCAACCCACCCTGTCTGTCCTCCTCATGTAAACCAAAACCTATGCCATCATTTAAGTTTTTAATGCCATGAATAATTATACACTAATTGTGAGAAGAGAGTGATCGCAAGTCAACACACGCTGTAGTTGGAAACCGCTCTTTGGCTCTTCGTATTATGTGGAATTGTTCGGCGGTGCAGCTGTGCTTGTAGTAGCTGTTGTTTTAGCCTCGTCTGCTGCCTTTGGTTGGCCAACGAACCAACTGGCAAAAGACTGCTTCATGCTTTGCACTGCCTCTTGCTGCACTTTCTCTTGCACTGCAGCTTCTTCCTTCAGCCACTTCTCTCCATTTTCCCGGATCTCTTTCTCCAACATTTCGTAGTTTCTTTGCCCTTGCTCCCGTGCAATATCCTGGACCATTTTGCCTTTCGCAAATTCTTCCGCAGCATGAAGCTCACCGTCATGGGTCACCATAACGTTCATGTTGCTTGACTTTAAACCAAGTAGTGAACCGAGGCTTCCAATGCCTGATTCAACTTGGGACGGCCGCTTTTGCTTGTGAGCTGCAAACCGCTTCTGAAACTCGGCGCGAGCAATGGCCTCTCTTCGAGCAAACTCTTCTGGTATGTCTTTGCCTTCAAAAGATTTTAGGACCTTTCGGACATCCGGAGTTTGCATGGTATGGATGTATTCGAGAAAAGGTATCAGGGCAACTAATTTGGTGTCCTTAACATCGCCATCCCACTTTGGCAAAACGATGGCATTTTCAGGTTGGGCGCTGACATGGGAGGGCACAGTATCCAATATGATGACCTTGGAGAGATCGCGGTTCAAATACGACAAATCCTGTACACTGCGGTCAGCAGGGGTTTCAACTGCAGAGCATTGCTCTGCTGCATTCCGCGAATAATTCATACCTTTACAACTTCGCCGTCCTTATATTTTGTTGCCTCGCGAAATAGCGGATAAACAATGAAATGATATGGATCAAACTTTCTGAGTATGGGCTCTGCAATGGCAAAGGGGACGCTCGTAAAAAGGACGATTTCGTAATACTGGCTCAAGTAGCGGATAAAATAGTCCACACCAGGACGTTTCGCGATGCGCCAGCCATGCTCTCTTGTCCACTCGCTGTGAATCAGCATGTCCTCAAGGCTAATGCACAAGGTATATGGTCGGCCATAAACCGGGTCAGGATCTGGCAGCAGTTTCTCAAAAGCTGGCTCTTGGTAATAGTTAAGAAGCTCTCTTGTTCGTGTTGAGGCACGGTTCCACCACAGTCCCAGGCCCCACCCATTCGGGATATCGGGGTGTTTCTTCGCATCCTCGTCGTCCCAGTCACGGCCTGCATATATCGCGCCGGTAAGGCCTAATCCTATAGTAAAGACGACAAAATACCCAGCGATCTTCTGGCGCCGCATTTCTGATGACGATATGTAGGCTGAAGCTGGAAGCTCGCCTTTCCCTTTGCCGCCGCCCACAGAGGAAGCCGCCTCAAAGGGTGCAAGAGATTGGCGATTTGTTGCGCCTGTGGTTTCGTGCTCGAGGGTGGACGGGATCCCCTGTGTAAGGTCGGGCAGAGAAGACAGTGGTATTGTTTCGGCATCAGGCTGTGTGGCTTTTTCTTTGTCGCTATCTTTCTCTCTGAGGTTTGGGCTCGGTTGCGACGTAGATTCATTTGGAGCTCTGTAACTGTCAATACAAATCTCAAGTATTTCTTATAGAGAAAGAACGTTCTACCATACGTTTTTTGGTTAACAGGCTGGGAAAATCGGCTATTAGATCCATTGGGCCCAGACGAGTACTGAGCAATGCGTTTTAATGTTCGACCAGGAAAGTTGGGTGCTGGTTGTCTAATAGCAGACACCGCCCAAGGCACCCGAAGGCTGCGAGTGGCTGCCCTCAGAAACATGTCGTTTAGACTGTGCAAACAAAGGCTGGAGGAGTTTTAAAAGGACCATCACAAAACCAATGTCCTGTCGCATGAAGCTTATGATGCAAGAGTAGTGGGCGAAGAAAAAATACGCATACGATAGCGCTTCGGGTTTTATTTCTTCCGGCTGGCTGCGAAAATGCGACAACCCCTCTTCTATCTCAACACGTTTTCCTCTGCACGTTGATGCATCTCGATCGCACGGCCAACTGTATCTTTTCTATTCTCTTTTTATAGATTGCTCGAGCACACTTTTCCTTGTAATTTTTTTCTGCTACACCGGTTGACGTGATAATTTTACTCTTTTCATTCGCGGTTTTAGGCGCTCAACGATACTTCGTCAACGTCAGAGTCGCCCCCTTCCCCCCTCCCCCCCAATGACACCATGGCCGGGGCATATTTTTCGTGGTAGATCTGTCTACCCGCGATAGATCTGTGGTTTATGATGGGACAAAAGATAAAACGGCTGCCATACGAATTAAGACGACAAAAGGGCTCTGAGCCGTGACTTCTAGCGGCTTAAAGTTTCGTCTAGTTTTTAGCGGTTATCTTTCACCCATTTGTGTTATAATTCTTCCTTTACAGGCGTGTCCGATACTGAACCTCGTTCTCCTGTGTGTCTATGATTAGGCTTCGGTCATCATCTCAAACGACAGCATTATATGCGGCTTACCGGTGGCCACTTCTCTTTGGGGCTGGCTGTCTTGGTAGTAACTCGTCTTGTTTCGCCTATGAAGTCTGGTTGTCATTGAGAGTCGAACCTACGTATTTTTGCCTGGTGAGCCCCAAAAATGGCAAGAAGGTATCGGCCAAAGCACTCTCGAGCCTGTAGCACGTTAGCTGTGCCCACGGCAATTCATTGCGATCAGCTTTCTCTGGATTTGTCAAATTTGCATGTCTCATCGCCCGAGGAGGATTTTTTAAAGTCCAACTTAGTGGTCGGCAGTTCTCCCACCCGAACTTCCCACCCTCAAGGAGTGCCCGACGAAAATGGCACTGAGGAAAACACTTCAACGGGCAAAGTCGCTTGCCAACCGGGTTTCTCTGCTTTTCGCTTGATGGACTTGCCAACCGAACTTCGCATGATGATATATAAATACCATTTTGCCGCCGCTGACGACGTTTTGGATCTCACGCCGGAGAATTTTGAGAAGTTATACAGGTCATTTGCTCTGTTTCGAACATGCAGAACCGTGTATGCTGAAGCATCTCGCTATTTTTACAGCTCCCGCACTTTCCGCATTTTTCCAACATACCCGGGTCGTTTTTTCAAAACCCGAAAACCGCTGCTAGCACGATTGTCCCAAAGGCAACGAGCCGAAATTACGGCTTTAGAGTTGAGACTGGGGCCAGGTTTTAACAAACCACCAAAGTGCTGGGCTGTCAGCCATATCCTCGGACTGAAAGATTGTACTCGAGTTCGGAAACTTTGCGTGTTTGTCCAGATTGATCCCAGTCTAAGCTGGTTGGACGGTTTCCGACAAGCTGGATTTTACGAGGCATTTTCTAATAATCTCTTGGATAAAATCCTCTGTGAGGTGCCAAGCGTTGAAGTCGTTGAGTTCGATGCCTATGAAAGCGTGCGCAGGAATTGCGCAATGATGGAAGTTCTGGTCAAAACAGCGCTTGAGCATAGGAAAAAACTCTCGTGGGGGCCAACAAATTCATGGTCGAAAAAAGACGCCGATCTACCAACACCTAGCATCACAAATGCAGTAAGCGAAATAAAAACCATCCATTCAAGTCAGGCATTAAGAATGCTTTGACGTCTCTCAATTTCTTTCCTGTACTATGCAAGATGAGATGGACTCTGCTTAGCTGTATATGTATATGCTAGCTTGATGAAGGAGGCTTCTGCCTAGAGAGTGGGAGGTGATCGAATATATGATAACTTCATAGTATACGTCCCCATTGTTTGGTATTTCTATTAGTCTATGTTCTCCCGCATCCCCTTTGTCCGTAAAGTCAAAGCTGTGCCATAAGCACGAAACGGTGAGGTCGATATTGATGACTCCCTCTCTTTGGCGTGTTTTGATATCAGATCGTAGTCATCTTGATTCCCGTCGGTAGGGCTTATTTCCTCCTTCGCCGGGTTTGTGTGGCTTGTTGCATCACCGGAGCTTCTGGTTATCTCAGCGGCCGTACTGTCCTCCGTTGCCGCCGGCCAATGATCGTTATGTATCTGTAAACCGCGGATGCCGCCTACTTTTCTTTGGGGAAGTTCATCCGATCCGGCACTGCAAACGTATAGCAAATATTTCAGATTTGGCAGGGTATGGCGAATGTCCATGACTTTAAGATCTTGCGCGTTGCACAGAGCCTCAATATCCTTGTTCAGTAAAAACCAACCATAGTCGAAGCGATAGTGTGAGTTGATTCCACCTTTTGGTATGTATAAAGGGAATTCGCGTTGCTGGTCGGGAAGTTTACTAATATCGTCTCGGATGATCGACCTCGACCCAAATGCCACGACCTTGTATGGTAGTGCAACACTTAGGTACAGCTGCAGAGCGTTGACGAGTAAAGCAACATATCCCAGTGCTGCTGAAAGCATGTCTTCATGCATGCCTGAGCTAGTTGAAAACGGACCATAATCTGTGTTGGGAAGCGGGATACCACATATTTGGAAACGAAGTGGCTCCATAGATTCCGTTGGCAAAATGGGGAATATTTTAATAAGATCCTCACAAATCCGACGGCGCTGCCCCCGAATTTCATCTCTGGTCTTCTGAACAGTGATTTTTGAGGTTATTAGTTTAGCGGTTGCGTGCTCCACATCGCTCCAGGCCTTCTTCTGCAATTGTCGGCCGGCATCAATGGCGGCATGCCGGGCCAGGGTCGATGCACGGAAGTCCTCTAATTTCCCTCGAGAAATTTCCACCATTCGCTTTTGGCGAGAAACGCCCTTAGCTACCCTTTGCGTTCTTGCAATGGCATTGGGCAATTCGAAAAATGTCTCTCTTGACAAAAAGCCATCTATTTGACTCATAAGCTTGTCTTGTGTTGCCAAAGAATCTTGTATTGAATTGCTGAGATTGGACAGTCGCACAAGGGCACTGTATGACGACGTTTGTAAAGATGGCCCTTGTTTTCTTGGTGAGCGATAGTGGTTGGCGCCGGCCATATAAACGCCGTCCGCAAGGTGAAACAAAAGGCAGTTGGGTGGGAAATGTATTCCTTGAAATGTTTCTATCCAGCCGAGAAACCTCAAGTCCACTTCGTCTTCGACAAGCAAACTCCAAGAGCCAAAACGATTGACCCATATTTTTGTTATCAATGTTGACGACCGAGAGACACGAGAGTCAAGTTCTGATAGATCAAAAAATCGAAAGTTGAAATTCTAATGGCCATTGAACAAGTCAGATATCTCATAACAAACGTGCTTCCCAGTCCCCCCCCCCCCCCCAAGGGCTCCAGTTCCCAAAAGAGGTAAAAAGCTACTCCGTAAAAGATGCAAAACATACAATGGACTTTTCCTGCACCTCGCTGACGTATACTGGCTCGTCTATGCCATCGCAGTGGAGAGAAAAAAATGCATCGGCGGCGTTGTTTTCTAAGGAAAGCTCAAACATCCGCTGGCGAGTATATGCTGTAGCCCCGGATAGAGTCGCCCTTCGGCTTCGTACATGGTTGAGAGAAATGTCATCGCTACGGCGTTCTTGTGGGGGTAGCGAGTTAAGCGTTGCAGCGGCTGCGCTGTTACCGGCACCGTAAGATGACCCCTTGAAAGTCAAATTTCGAACATAAATCCCACGGAGATGCCGCAGTTTGCGATTTTGGGGGAGAAGATAAGGCGGCGGTTGCAGAGACATGGTTCAGGGCCGATAGCAAAAGAATGTAGAGGCTTTATGCTGATATATTATTTTTACTCTTGCTTGGAGCGGTAGGACTCCATTTTCCTCACGCATAGACTGCACCTGCATACAGGCTACAGTCCTTATCGACAAATGGTAGCACTGCTTAAGATGTCGATGGTGGTAGTCATACCAATCGTTGCTGTATTTGAAGAGTTGGAGAAAAGAACGCTTACGAGTAGATTAATACTTGGTATTACAGCTTGAGATTGGCGCGTCCGTGTTGTCATATGACAACTGACCAGGCCAAAGAAGCTGGCAAAATATGGATACTCTTCTGTAATTGGCTAATTTAAATATTATTAGTAATACATTGTTCTGCCACTTAAGCCGCATGCTGCCCAAGGCTGTGATCCACTTGCACCAAAGAGGCCCAGAAGGCTGAGGGGCATGTTCAGCTTTGTGCGTCAGTGGCGCAGCAATATGACGCGAGAACCAAGGCTATGGAGTAATAAATCCATCGCTTACTCCGTATATATTGGGAGTATAACTACATCAAAAAAAAACCCTTTTCTATTGTGTCTCGAAAAGTAAATCAATATACTCTGCTTGTCTTCTGTTAAATGCTTTAAATAATGAATGCTGAAGAGAACGGTGGCATCCAACAACTTGGACTCACGATTCGCCGTACAAACTGTACAATATGTTAAACAGGCCCCTTGTTTCCCCCCCCATATTTAACGAGGATAACTTCTTCTCAGTTGCAACACACAAGATTATTTTTGATTGTCGGTATTAATACAATATCCCTTCCAACAAAGCTTGCTCATACTGAGTAAACGACGTGGCTTCTTCAGCCAGGATGGACGGGCTTCGACATATCAGGCCGCTTGTTGGCACAGCTCATATGTCGAACGACTCTTGTTCATCCATCCAAGCAGAGCTGGAGGAGATAACAAATGTGCATCCTACAGGGCATAGCGCGGAAGATGAGACTTTGGTAAATCTACTAGGCAATGCCGAACTGGGTCGGCATCTTGGTTTATTTTCTACTACGTTTCTCATGTAAGAGCAAGCCTTTCAGATGTACGGGCTCTTGTCATACCTTTGCTATGCTAACATTCTGTCTGCTGCTCTTGTCTTGCCCTTAGTGTCGGTCGAATCATAGGCACGGGCATATTCTCCACGCCGTCCTCAATCATCGAAGGTGTGGGAAGTGTCGGCGCAGCGCTCCTGCTATGGGTTCTTGGACTAATTCTCTCATACTGCGGCCTCATGGTTTGGCTTGAATTTGGCTGCATGTATCCTCGCAGTGGCGGAGAGAAAGTTTACCTTGAGGCAGTTTACACTCGGCCACATTTATTGGCTACTGTAGTTTTTGCTATCCAGGCTGTGGCACTGGGATTTACTGGTATGTAGCTTTTGACTATGCGATTGTGTGCAGGTCATAGGAAAGACTAACAGCGTGTATTTCTCAAGCTTCTGGATGCATTGTGTTCGCATCTAACATTGTCATCGCTGCCGACCGCAGCCCAACGGAATGGGAGGAGCGTGGTATCGCCCTAGGCGTTATTGTGTTCGTCACAGTCATTCACACCTTTTGGCCCAAAGCGGGCGTTTTTCTGATGAACATAATTGGATCCATAAAAATCATCATCCTGCTTTTCATCGTCGTTACCGGTTGGGTGGTCCTTGGTGGAGGTGTCAAAAGCGTGCCAGACCCTCATGCCAGCTTCCGGAATGCATTTGCGAACAGCACCTCGTCGAGCAGTCTTTATGCTTCGGCACTCTTCAAGGTACTCAATTCGTACTATGGGTATGTCAACATTTTTATTATTTTGCTACTTCTCGGCTGGAGGCAATTAGGAGAGACTTCTAACACTTGCGATGACGCATCTCAGGTGGTCCAATGCCGCTTATGTCCTGAACGAAGTGAAACGACCTGTGCACACGCTGAAGATTGCAGGCCCCCTCGGGCTCGGATTGTGTGGTGTTTTATATCTTTTGGCAAATGTGGCCTACTTTTCTGTGGCGACACCTCAAGAAATCGCCGAAACCGGCATCACCGTGGCATCTTTTTTTGTGGGAAGAGTTTATGGATATACGGCACAGCGAGTATTGAGCGTTTTCATAGCATTGTCGGCATTTGGAAATGTTCTCACTGTCACCTTTGCACAAGCTCGAGTCAACCAAGAACTTGCCAAAGAAGGGGTGATACCATTCCGACGAATCTGGGAGTCTACCTATCCCAACAAAGCACCATCCGGGGGGTTACTGCTGCACTTCATTCCCAGTTTCATCATGATTGTGGCTATTCCGTTCGGTGACGCCTTTGATTTTATTGTGGACGTTGAAGGATACCCTATAAGTATCATTGCGATGTTCGTAGCAATCGGACTTTTCATTTTGCGTTGGCGGAAGCCCAATGCTCCTCGGCCTTTCAGAGTTTGGATTCCTGTTGCTATATTTTTTCTTGCTGGTCAAGTATTCCTTATTGTAGCACCATTTCTCCGACCCCCAGGAGGTAAGGGCGATACCAGTTTACCATATTGGCTTTACCCCATCGTTGGCATCGCCGTTCTTTTTGCAGGGGCTGTATATTGGTTTGTTTGGCGAAAACTTCTCCCTTGGTTTGGCATTTACCTGTCAAGTGATGGCCAGCAGGACCGGCTTTAGTCTAATTATTTATTGCAAACGTACTTGACTTGAATTAAAGATGTTTGTACGTCGCTGTGCTTCTTATCTCTTAACTTTCGACCACCAAACACCATGAAATTGCTATTCTTCATTGTCTGATTGCTGGAAAGAGAGGAGAGAAGTGCAGGTTGAAATCGGTGAGCATGCATAGTCATTTTTCACATGTAGGGCCCGTATCTGTACCATGATGTCAAACTTGAACCATCACGGCTTATTCAAGGCCAGCATCAATCTACGGCCACCGGACATTAGTGGGAACAGCCCAACAAAGTTGGAACAAGTCCGACATACCAGGAATATGTGTTCTCACAAAAAGATACATCCAAGGTATGCTGTCCTAGCCGCGAGCATTATATTGGTCCAAACTATAGCTTTCACAACGGTTGAGCCAGAAGACAAAAAAGTTGTTCATCATAAAACCGACACCTGATACTGTCAATTTCTGGACGATAGCGCCTTGATCAACTCATTGGTCCGGTGTTGCAATAAGCTTGGAAGATTTTTGGATCCTCTCTTGTAGTTTTTGGTATATATTTTGTGCAGATGTTCCTTTTCTCTCCCTTTAAAAGTTTGATTCGGGTCGAAAGAAACTACAGTTGCAAAAAATGTTCCATTTTCCCCACCCCGCCGACTCCCTTAAAAAAAAGCATGACATCTAAACAAAAGGGCCTCGAAATCACCGAATGGGGCTCCAAACGTTCTTGAGAAAGCCGTCACGTTGAGCTAACCGGTTTATCGCATCGTCGCTTTCCCCTTGGGCGCGAACAAAACCGCTGAGGGCATACACATGGTTGTCTCCGGGCACTGCGCGGCCACTCTCATCAACCTGAAAGAAAGTGATTGACGTTAGATAATGCACCACAAATGCATATAAAAGATGAGAGTCTTCAGATACCTGTTCTAGATAGACGCTGAGAAATAATGTGAACTGTACATACCTTGGCAATGGAGATTTGGACAGAACTGTGGTCCTTGGCCTTGATGATGCGGCCAGTAGCGGAACACTTGCGTGGCACGTACAAATCAACAATTTCACCTTTGTCGTTCTCCATTTTTGCTGTTTGAAATGTTCAAGAATGACGATGACGGGATTTCTGATGTTGAGATGTGACTTTAGAGAACAATTTTAGAAGTTGCTCGTCCAGGTTTTCTTTTAGGCATTTTTAAGAGAAAATTTGCGGGTTGCTTAAAAATTGTGGATCATGTGACATATCAGCTGACTTCGTGTCTCTTTTTCGTGATTACCAGTCTGGATAAGGCTACTCGTATATCCGACGTGTACGGAGTAGGAACGACTCTGTATTATTACTCCGTACACACCGTGCAACGCAACAACTCTAGGGATAAGACTGTTGTTGAGTTTTGTATTCTTCAAGTACGACTTTATGTTTTCACCATATCCGCATTGTCTTGTCTTCGTCCCTTCGAGTGCGCTTTGCGCATTCGATGTTGTGCATGGCGTTCGTCTCCACCCCGAATAACAAGGGGGCGGTTTCTTTTTCACCACTCAACGTTCCGTTCATCGAGCACACCCACAGCATTGAACTGCTGTCTAAAACGCATGACTTTGCGCCAAGAATACTGTCCTGTGGAATATTTCCCTGATGGGACTGACGCCAATAGTAGATGCAAGATGGCCGGTGCCACCGACGAGTCTTTGAGTGTTGTCGTGATCTCCAGTTCTAGCCCTGCGCCAACGAAACAACGGTTTTCGGGGGAATTATGCCCTTCGAGTGCAGCGAATGTTCAAAATTATGACAGATCTTCTACGACTTTAATGGGAGAAGGGATCCGTTTGGGGGAAAATGTTGCAGAGGTTCTTGAGCCTGCAGTTCGACGTCGGCAGAACTGGACACCACCTCCCGAAGACACGACAAAAAACGATTCTTCACCGCCTGGCTCAACTGATGCACCGGGTATTTTTGAGAATGCTTCGGCGGAAGGAGAGCGCTCTCTAGATTTTTCCAATTTATGTGATACTTTCGCATGCGAAAATGTCGATGGGAATGAAGGAAGCCCTGCAATTTTCGAGATAAAAAGCATGGGATTGGCCCGACGTGGGAGCATAGAAGCATTGAGGGTCGAAAATGCAGATCTCTCTGGAAAAAAGGCGCAAAAGCCAAAGTCGAAAGGATCAAAGAAAAGACCCAGAACCCTGACCGATCTCTCAGTAGCCGCTTATACAGATGCGCCAATTAGTGAAGCCTTCTCTAGTCGTGCACCCATTGACAGTAGGCCAGTTACGGGTTTTGTGGATAACCTCCCAGAAGAGCCTATTATAAGCAATCCTGGACATCCGGCCTCCATATTACGAAAAGGAATGAAATCACGACAGTCTGTTGCCGTTGCCAAAAAGAAGAAAACAAAGCAACGACATGCACTTTGCTCTCCCGAAACGGCCATCACCAACTTCTCAAATCAAAGCTATGTTTTTGGCACGTCGAGTCAGTTAGCGTGCGGCGAGCAGCCGGCTTCACTTGGCATCAGTTTGCAGCATGCCACTGAAGACATGGAGAGTAGCAAGATCCCAAGCCCTCCCAGTCAGGCAGTTCGTGGACCATTGTCTATCAATTCGGACCCTAAACTATGGACCATTGGTGCGAGACTATCTGATGACTTGCTATTATGGGACGACATTGCGTATTCAAGCGAGAACACCATAACAGCTGACGGTACTGGCTGTGAAGTCAATAATTCCCACAGCTTGCTTGACACTGTTGAGCCACACCCCATATCGGACTCTGGTGAGTCGGAACGCGGTAAGGAGTCACAGAGCTTAACGTTCATTCAAGACTTGGAAGAAACTCGCACTCTGAACGTTGAGGAGGTCCAAAATATGCCGGTGGTAGGGGCAAATGAGCCGCCTTTATCGCAAAAGAAGCTGGCGCGGCCAGAATTTCACCTTTTCACGACCGCACAACTCACTCAACGAGTTTTATCTTACGGCTATAAGCCGATTAATCAAAGAGCGAAGATGATAGCGCTGCTGAATACTTGCTGGGAAGCGAAGCACGGAGCTGTTAGCACAGGTCATGCGGCAACTTTATCTAGACCTATGTCAACTCTCGACTCCGTGGGCGTGGATTCGTCTACGGGTACAATACCAGAATCTACAGGGAAAAATTCTGCCGGCCCAAAGAAAGACAGTCGATCGGAAACATGTGTGGAGCAAGATGGCCTTTCAAGCCCAAGCCCATCGCCTAGCGAGCTTGAGCCAGAAGTTCCGCTGGCCGCCGAGGATCCTTCGCATTGGCCGTCTGTTGCTAGCCGTGAACAGACGTTGGAAACAAATCATATCCTTTTAACGGAAGGCAATAAGAAAACCGAGGCGTCTGTTTTTATGATCGAGGACTCCGAGTCAGACTGTTCTGTGTCCTCGCCGGGGAGTTTGCACACGCCTGATTCTGAACCGGACCATGCTTGCGATTCATCAGCAGACGGCATGGAATTTTCTCAGGTAGCGACTCCAGGCCAGCAAGAGTCCGAATTGTTTCGGAATATCACTAAAGCTGTGTTGACTGAAAAACAAACGACGGATGCCGCGACGCCTTCTTGGCATGAGAAAATGTTGATGTATGACACTATTATTTTAGAGCACTTCACAGCATGGCTCAACAATGGACCGCTTCTTCAAGTTGGCTACCATGGTGTAGCTGACGCCATGCAGGTCAAGAAATGGTGCGAGCTAAAGAGCGTATGTTGTATTTGGAAGAAAAACCTGCATGGGAAAGAGCGAAAGGCATGATTGAAAGTGCGAAACGCAATATCTCGGGTGCTAGTTGGTAGCTTTATGAGTATGGGACGATGGCAAGGTGTTTGTCTAGGCCACCGAGGGAGCAATTAAATGATTGGGGAAGAGACTAATTGACCACAATATTGATCCTTTGTATTGAATCTTTCTTTTATTAATGGGGCGGATTTTTTTTTTTTTTTTTTTTTTTTTTTTTTTTTCACCACCATTTTGTTGCAGCTTCAGTTCTGCACGTGCTCTCATTAGCAACAGATTTATTGTGACATCACTCGGAGTATCCATATGTTCTTTGAGGGTGAAGTGGGGGCTAAGCTTTCAAGCTCTGTGGCTCTTCACCTGCTGTGCGGAGTTTTGCTTTATGGACTTTTAGTGCGACTTTGTTAAAGCCTCGGCAGCAAGCTCAAGCGGCTTCCACATCCGAATCTGCGGAGTATCTTCTTTTGCAGAATTGTTGATTCTGGCTAGGAATCGCAAAAGGCTGTAAAATGACCAGTCTTTCCTGTGTCAAAGAAGCGAGCTCACTGAGATCTATCTCATTGATCCATCAGCGAGTTGCCAATTCTCTGGTCTTGAATATTTTTACTTTACCCATTGGTCTCCCGTCTCTCATACGCCATAACCAAACCAAACGGCATCCCAGACGCCTGTGCTACTTAAGACGCGACCAGCAGAGATTTTTTGCCACAAACAATCCAGCTATAACGGAACACAGTATGGGAGGGCGCGAAGCAGCCAAACAGGAGCACAGGACTCCGAGTGTGCCATCTCCAAGCGCAAGGTAAGGCATATTGGCTTGTTTGTCTTTCTGTTTGCCTGTTGTTGTTGTAATTTATGAGCAGCCTGTCTTGACCCCCTGGGACTTTCAGAATTTAGCCTTAGAAAGCTTACATCCAGTTTGGCAGTGTCGTTGTGATATCACCACAGAATGAGGTGCTTTTATTGCATCGCGTCCGGAATGGAACATTTGCTTCAGCACATGTATTTCCTGGGGGAAATCTGAGCAAGTTCCACGAGGGGACTTTGGTACCAGACATCAACAGTGCTGATCGACATGTTGATGGACTGGCATATCGCCTAGCTGCTATACGGGAAACGTTTGAGGAAAGCGGAATTCTGCTGGCCCGGCCACTGGGTAGAACCTCGCCAAAGGACTCAGCATTGCAACTTTCTGACCGCGAGATTCTCAACGGCAGACAACAGGTTGCGGGTGGTAAAGTCCGTTTTCAAGATTGGCTGTCTTCTGTCGGCGGCGAGCCAGACGTTGGTATGCTAAAAAAACGCTGTTCTATTCATTCTTTTTTGGAAGCGAGAAGTGACATATTAACGAGTCTAGACAACCTCATTCCCTTTACACGATGGATAACGCCACCGAATATGAAACGCCGATTCACGACCCAGATGTACTTTTACATGCAGCCTTTGCAGCCCAGTGACGCCGGTTCTAAAAGCAACGTTTCTCACTTGTCTGATAAAGGGTCACAGCCCATCGCTGACCTCGCTGAGGTTGTAGCGGCTGAATTTGCCAGCCCAGCTGCCTGGCTGGATCGTGCACGACGTAATGACATCATCCTGTTCCCGCCTCAGGCATACCTCTTGACACTACTGGCGCCAATTTTGAAAGACTCTGCTGGCTCTCAAGCAACCTGGGAAAGTCGACGCTCCGAGCGAAAGCAGGTTTTGGATCTTATTTCAAAGGACAGTCAAGCCAGTAGCGGCGAATCATGGGTTCCTTGGGCCAACAAGGTCATTTGTCCGCGAGCAATAGGACAATTACCAGATGGCAGAACAGTTTTGGCTTTGGACCGGCCGGGCCCAGAGCTGCTCGCCTCTGGCAGAAGCGGCGATAAAGAGAGACTGATCCTCGTGGGAAATCTCTCTCCCGGTCCTCCAAGGGACATTGAAGTCAAGCTGCGAACCGAGGTACAACCATTAGCCAAGATCCGACCCCAGAAAACTAACACGTCCAAAATATAACCAAATTGCTTTCGCTGACGATTTATTCGGTATACCACTCTGTATTATTATTTATGTCTTGGAGCTGGTGCCGCTTATCTTCATTTGCCACAGTATTTTTTGTCTTAGTAAAGTGCGATTTTGTACTCGTACAGCGCTTATTTTAGGAGTGATATGGGAGGTCCGTTGGAACAAAGCACAAATTACTCCCGGTGCCGACGTAATTATGGCCGTAGTCTCAATACACTAAGGAGTGCCGATGCCGCTGCAGAAGGGGCGAGCGGGTAATAAGCAACGCTTGCGCCAAACTGCCGGACGAACGCGCCTGTCTTAAAGGTCAAAACTTAAACTCTCCGCCGCAAAATTTAAAAATTCTGACATCATCTCATAATCAACCACCGCGAGAGCAGTTTTTTTTTGGTCTTCAAACCCGGCTCATGCTGGCCAATCGCCTGAGCGCTGAGATGGCTCATAATCAAATTAGTCTATCGCCCCTTCAGCCGACATCAGACCGCGAACCCCCCTCCCCAGGCTATAGCATACAATCGCAGCACGGCTTCGTTCAGATTGCACCATCCAGCCAAAGCCCAATTGACCACCGCTTCCACCAGATTCCCGGTGCAACTATTTACACCCCTACTTCTGCTCCAGGTGAAGAACTGAACCCGCGGAGTTGCGTTACCTGCCGGAGGCGGAAAGTACGATGCGACAAGCACATGCCATGTTCCAATTGTCGGCGAGCGCTGATTCCTTGCGTTTTTCCTGCCCCGGAAAGAGCACCTCGCCGCCCACGACGGAAGGACCCCAATGCTTTACCGAGGCCGCAGCAATCTAGCGAGCGGGAAATTGAGCTGCTGAAGCGCTTGCACAAACTTGAGGGCATTGTCGAGGAGCTGAGCGGCCAGGTAGAGCTGGAAACTGCGAAGCAGCAATCTAGTGCAGAGGGGTCACCCGAAGCGTCAGGCCATTATGGGGATACGGACAATAACAACATAGCCTCGACGAGCGGCCACCCTAGGTCAGCTGCAAATGGCAGTAGTGCAACACACACATCCTTGAACAAGAGAAGGAACGATCCTCACAGCCAGTTTGGACGGCTGGTGGTCAATAACAATGGTCGGGCTCGCTACGTCAGCAGCGCGTTCTGGACCAAGATTAACGATCAGGTATAGTGCTAGCGACCGTCTGGGCTGAACATTCTTGTCCCTTTTGCATGTCTTGCTTTTCCATTTCCATTTCCATTGTTTTTTGCTGACAGTAATTGGCCTGAGCAGTTAGATGAACTACGGTCTGAAGCGCAAAGGATTTCGGAAACAGAAAATACCGACGACTCAGACACGGAGAGTTCTCCCGCAAACGACGCAGACGATACCGTTTCTCCTGGCCAACATGCCTTTGTCTTTGGCCTCCAGTCAACTGCTCTTAGTCTCCGAGATCTGCACCCTCTTCCATCTCAGATTCCATATCTGTGGCAGGTGTATTTGGAAAATGTTGACCCGATGATGAAGATCTTACACACGCCAACCACTGGCAAGATGATTAAAGACGCGCGAACGAATTTGGATAGCATTTCTCCTCCAAACGAGGCTTTGTTGTTTGCAATCTATTATGCGGCTGTCACATCTCTTGACGAGAACGAGGTAAGGTTAAGGCACAGCAGTGTGGCAATGTTGTCTTTTTCATGGAAGGGCGGGTGGCTCGCAGGCTGCTGCTGCTGCTGCTGCTATTAAGTTTTGTTTTCTCTTCTAAGGCACTGACGAGGTATAATCAGATCAGAACAAATTTTATGGCGGAAAAGCCTTTTTTAGTTACCAAGTATCGATTTGCTGTCGAGCAGGCATTGGCAAAGGCGAAGTTCCTCGTTTCATCAGAAATGGCCACACTTCAAGCTTTATTTCTTTTCGTCGTCCTGGCTCGTCGGCATGATGATTCTCGGCTGGCATGGACGTTAACGGGCCTTGCCATTCGAATCGGCCACTCAATGGGACTTCACCGAGATGGAGACCATTTTCCAAATTTGAGTCCGTTTGAAAAAGAAATGCGTCGTCGTTTGTTCTGGGCCCTTTGCATGCTCGATTTGCGCTGCGCAGAAGAGCAAGGTACAGATCTTTGCATTCTTGATCGAGCCTTCGACACAAAATGCCCACTCAATATCAACGACTCAGACATCAGTCCAGATAGTACGGTTCTTCCAACTTCCCGTACAGGCGTTACGGACATAACACTGAGTCTTGTTCGATACGAGATTTGTCGGGTAGCCCGGCGCTTGCATGCCTTCCATTCCGTGATGGGGTCGGCATGTTCTTTGAATAAGGAGACAACTTTGCAAGAGAGAGAGCGCATGATACAGGACGTTTACGAACGGGTACAAGCTCAATACTTCTCCAACTCGGACAGTGCATCAAATCCGTTGCACTGGGTAGCTGCCAACAGTGCACGTCTTATATGTGCGAAACTGACCTTGGTGATCTATCAACCAATTTTGTTTTCCGGCTCTGGAAACGACATGTCGCGGGATCTCAGTGATAGACTCTTCACCGCCGCCACCGAGGTGTTTGAGTACGGCAACATGATTATCGATGACCCACGGACAAAGCAGTGGAAGTGGTTGTTTCAGACATTTATACAATGGCATGCCGTTGCCTTTGTGCTTATGGAGTCAGCGAGGCGCCCTTGGAGCGCCTCAGTTGAGCGTGCATGGAATGCCGTGACATCAATATTCACCGATCCTATGTCTCACGACCTGAAAAAGATTGTCGACAATGCTTCTGTATGGCTGCCTTTTAAAATGCTTTACAGCAAAGCAAGAAAACACAGAAACTCGGAAATTGAAAGACTAAGAAACAACCCCGACGAAGTTGCACGTTTGGACCTGGAAGACAGGTCACGACTAGCACCAACGACGTTTTCCGCCACAGATGGCCTGGGTGGCTTTCAATGGCGAGATAAGTGGCTTCAGCTTGTCGGCTCTCCTCAAATTCCTAACCAGCTATCGATTTCAAAGCCAAACGATCAGCCTTTTGAAAACCCGGCTTTGTCTGATACACCTACTGCTCTACAGGCAACCGTACTAGATCCGCAGCAACGCCAGACGCAATACTCGCAACCGCAAGAGCCAGCAGTCCAAGCCCGCACGCAGCAAATGCAGCAGGACGAAACAGTGCCAACTTCGTCTACAAACGCAAACCTTTTGCTGGATCGTTTGTTTTCAAAACCTACATTTGAGCCTATAGAGCTCTATTCAGTAACAATGAACCAGGAAGTGGTTGATGATACTCTCACTGAAGTCCCAACTTTTGGGGGGTTTTCCAGTGCGGAAACATCAAGGCCAACCGACTCCCTCGCCGCAAGTTCGATTAATACCCAATCCCAAGCTGGCCAAGGCGATGTCAACATGTCTACAGGCTCAGACCTTGTCTTGCCTGATTTACCACAAGGAATAACTAAAGATCAAGTTTCTCCTTGGCTCTGGACTGATAATGGCATCAATGATGGACCGTCAAGCTTCCCAGCTGCACTAGCTGACGACGCAGACATTAGCATGGATGAAAATTTTGACTGGCATGGCTTTGGACAATACTTGGGCGATGTGACACAAGGCGTTTGGAGTTCTCATGGCTTATGAAAGCTTCAGGAGAAGAGTTGTATGGATGGAGTGGGGTGGTGGCGTATTCTGACGCTCTTTTAAGTAAGTCTTGGAGGTCATACAGTCAATAAGGAAGCCAGCACCAAGCTCCATGTAAAATACTCCATCATGCAGTAAGAAGGGGCCTTTTTATTTGGTCTGAATGATTACATAATGTTTTAGGCCAGCCGGCCGGCCGTCCGATGTGATGTAATAATACATCGTAATTGGTAGCGCTGCACAGACCCATAAAGCAGGAGAACTTCCATTTCTACTCTGTGAGTGAGTGCCCAGTCTGAAAAAGACAGAACAGCCCTTTGTCAGTGGGCCTACGACATCATGGAGAACTGCCAGACCTGGAAGGCCATTTCAGTGTCTAGTCCAACAGCGCCTGTGCTTTTGGTCTCAGCTACCTTTGAAGAAGCATCTTATGATGTTATTTTGACAGATCTCGCCAATGTCTGGCGCGAAACTTTGAAACGTGCCGATATATGCGATCGAGCACGAAAAGAAAATACCACAATCGACCCAGCCTACGATGATGAGCAGATGCTCATTTTCCTGAGCAAAATCAAAGCGGCATTTGACACATCCCTGGAGGGTCATCTTGACTCTTATTTGGACTTGGCCTTGGAGACGAGGGCAGAGGTCGCGTGCGAGAACTCGCTTGTTTTGAGAGTCACCTCCATTCTCCCACGAGGACTTCGGCCCCTCATATGGCCAATACACCTGAAAAAATGTGGCACAGAATCTATTGCCGCAGAATTTGTCTTGCCATTGATAACAAGCTATGGCACCCGTTTAAGAGAATCAGCTCTCCTCAAGTCGACTATTCAAGACAAAGACAACGTAATACGAAAACTATTGGATAAACTGGAGGCTATGGGAGTGGGCCTCGAAAGCGTGTTTCCTTCTCGCGTAGGAAGAACGCAGCTTGACGGCAGCCTCGCCGGCCAACGAGTAAAAGGCCTCGCGCCTTTCGACGAAGAGCTGTTTCGGACTTCTCTTAAGTCTGGTGATATCGGTAAACAAAATGGTGTAACGGCGCGTGACATTTTAGAAACAGTGTACGGCGGTACCCATTCTAAATCATTTCAAGTGATGCAGGCCACTTTAGATTCGTCAGGCCTAGATGGATGGTGGCGAAGGCTTGGTTCAGATGCCAAGGCCTGCTCGGTGATACAGAAGAAGACATCTGAACATGATGTCGTACGGCCTAAGCTAGAGCATCATCTGGATGTCGATGATGAGGATCCATTCCAAATACTGCCAAGTCAACCCCCGTCCACCCCGTCCAAGGAAAAAGGAAACGCCAATACACTAAAGCCTAGATCGCCTGACAATGCACCTATACCGACGTCGAAAGCCAGCCCAGAAGATATCGTAAACCGACGAACTCCCAAAAAGGCTGCCAAACGACTCGGTGCCATAGGTTCAAAGCTAGTTGTGAAAGACCATCACACAGCAGCCGATGTAAAGGGAGGCAAATCTAGCCATGCCATTAGTCCTGAGGCACAAAAGGCTCACTCGGCACAGCCTTCTCCGCCAAGCGATTGTCTTTCTGCAGCAAATAGCAGATCTCTCTTGCTTCAAAAAGAAGAAGCGGCTACGCCACCTTCAACAAATGAAATAGGGGTGAAAACTACGGGCCAAGACGACACTTCTATCTTGGCGGAGAGGCAAAAGCCATCAGCAGAGGTAACGGTACCTCAATCGAGCACGGAGAACGTATCTCGGCCCGTAAAAAGAGTTCTCGGGAAGATCGGGAAGCATTCCTCATCAGCGAATCATAAAGTTGAGGATGATATCACCGCTCAGCGCAGTTCGTCCGCTCTTAGACACGATGGCGACGGCTCAAAAGAAGCGGACGCAGACGTTCAAAAGCAGGCCAAGGGCAAGTTGGAGGCAGACACGAGCGGCTCGTCTGCTACAGCGAGCCAGCCCGTTGTGGAAATATCCGCTGCACCGAGAAGAAAGAAGAGAAAATTTTAGCTTGTCATAGGCTTAATGAGAAGTGTTGATCACAGCGAACAAACATACAATTGACAGTGGTTCGGTTTAGGATTTTGGGCAACCAAAACCCGTTGCTTAGTATTTCTCATACAGTTCAAACGCTCATCAAGTATTACAGGTCAAACTTCCCATTCCAGGGCAACTCGAATGAAGTGCTGGCATTCCGCAAATAGGAGAGATTCGTAAGACGACACCAGAAGATGTCAACCTTTGATAAGGTCTGTGCCAGTGGCCTGGAGCAACATATCTTAAGCTGCCAAGTTGACGATTGACAATCACATACGTCGCAAAGATACTATTTGCGATAGTATATCTACAGATGGAATCAGTAAAAGTTCATCACAACAATAAACTGACGAAAAAGAGCGTACCTTTTTAAATTGGAAATGAAGTTGAAGAATTCCCTGAAATTAAGGTCAGCACACAATCAAAGACAGCCTTTTTAAAAAAAAAGAAAAAAAAAATCAAACAACCAAAAATAAAATAAAACGTGGTGACAGCCACATATCTGGCAAAAGACCACATACCCTTTCAAAAGTGCTTTTGAATCCGCGTTCGCGTTTGGCGCTATAGTCCCACTCCCGATCAACGATGCGAAATGCAATATCCTCGTATGGCGGGCCAGCTGAAAATCGAATCAAACAAGTGTCCTCTTCACCGGCTGGAGCGAACGACTCGCCTCGACGACGGCCATCCTCCCGGATGATACGATATGTTGGAGCTTTCGTCTTGTCGATGAGCTCAGGATAGAAAATATTGAACTTGTAACCCTGGACAACTTTCGGCGGTGGGTTGTCGTGGTCGTAATGCGTCTGGTTGTACTTATTCCACTCGTAGCCCATCTGAACCCGGTTAAAATAGCGTGGTTTGCGTGGTCGGTATTTGTCTGCCCATTTGGGTTTCGACAAGGAGGGCACGACTTCTTCGGTTGCAAAAATCTCCTCGTTTTCGCCCACGCCCCTTGCCACCTCTCGGTCGTAGAGCGCCTTGGCCTGGCCAAAGTCGTCGTTGCTGACAGACGCAAAACGAGCAGTGCCTGGAGGCGGCGCACTTATACCTTCTTCGCTCTCATCAACCCCCGTCTGAACTGCGGCAACTTCTCCAGAAAGCTGAGCCTCACTTGGCGTTGGAACAGCCTTTTCGGAGTCCCCGTTTTTCTCCAAGGCGAGTGCCTTGCTTGGATTTCGCTCCTTTAGAAGACTTAACCGCTTTTCTTTGACCAAGTCATCAACCTCTTTCAACGTCGCCTTTGCCTTCCACACGTGTAGACGCTTCAGCAGCTGCTCCCAGTAATCTCTGTCGATGGGCTCGTTGGACTCGAGTTTCCGTCTTATCTGTGTCTCGAGTGCCTTGAGTTGTTCCAGTGTTTTGGGGCTCAGGATACGGTCGATATCTGACGCAACAGATCCCACTAATCTTGCTTCCCGGCCTTCTGACACTAATTGGTCGCGGTATTCCTTGCACAAGATCAACAGTGCTTGCCAGTATGATCTGTTTTTCTCGTTCTTCTCGAGAGTGTTGAAGGATTTTATGTCTTCTTCCAACTCAGCCAGCTGATACTCCCGTGCTGTCTCGAGCACCAGTGTCGGGGGGGGCACTTCGATTTCTATATCCGCCTCGTCATCGTCCCAAGCATCCCGGTCCTCGTCGGCGAGTCGAAAGTAGAAAGCAAGAAAATCAATGGGCTTGGCGCGACGTTCTCGTACACGTATATCTGCCTTCTTTTTAGACTGCTTAAGAACAAACTTGTCTTCTTCCGCGACAAATCGCTCCGAAAGTTCGTCCTGAGTCATATAACTATTCTTCTGTTGCCTTGATGAGCCCCCTGTCGCTGCTGCTTGAGAGGGCGAATAGGACTTTGCAACGCGGGTCTTCGCATCATACTTTGGCGCCATAATATCTTTTCGGCCGGGAGCCTTTCGGCCGGCAATCATAGCCGCTCTTCCCGGATCCATATTTGGTAGGCGACTGACACGAAGTAGACTTGTGGTGTAGCTAGTCAAAAGTTGGATCGGTGCTGAATTCGAAGTTTGCCATGCAGGTGGGAAGTATGGATATGGTTATAACTGGATAGGGTGGTGGCGCAAACCAGTTGGCCCGTGCGCTAAAGAGTCACGTGCTGATATCAAGTGCCCGAGAGCTTGACGTTCACCATACGCTGTAAGGATACGTAGAAAGAGACTTGACTGTATCATTCCGTAAATACAGTTAAGTCGTGGGAATAGGCAAGTCTGTGATGCTCTATTGAGGGTTTACAAGTTTGCTTGTTTTTACAGGTTGTATTTATGTATTAAAAAAATGAATATGGTGTCGCCAACAGAAAACGCACATCCTCGTGTTGGAGTTGCTGCCGTTGTCAAAAATGTTCAAGGCCAGGTTCTCATTGGCCGGCGGAGGGGAGCACATGGAGCCGGTGAGTGATCGCTCTTACGTTGAAATGTTTGTGGTAAGGATCTTTAAGCTGCTAAGAAGTCATGTTTTGCCAGGGAATTGGCAATTTCCAGGCGGCCACTTGGAGTTTGGTGAGAATGCTTTTTCTTGCGCTTGCCGTGAAACGCTTGAAGAAACGGGTCTGGAGGTGCAGGCAACGGGCTTATTGGCTGTGACAAATGACATATTCGTCAAGGACGGGAAGCACTATATTACACTGTTTGTTCTCTGCGTCCTAGAAAACGAGATGCAGGAAGCTAAGGTGAGTTGTATCGTTTCCCTTCGTGTCGGTTACTCGCATTGCACACAGCTTACAATTACGGCTCAAAAGAATCTCGAACCGCACAAATGTGATGGTTGGTCATGGCAGTCATGGGAACACATCAGAGGGCTTGCTGAAAAGGGCCCTGCCGCTGAAGACGGTCTGTTTTTGCCAATTTTAAACATGGTTAAGCAGCTCGACAAGCCACTGTGGGTTTCCCTGTGATTCTCGGCCATATTGCTTGGTTCCTGCAATGTGTAGTGGTAAGAAGGTAGTAATATACTATAAGTATATATAGTTATATTCATTTTCCTATTACCTGTCTCGCAATGTTGGATGAAATTTGAAGAACCAACTCATAGTTCCAAGGATCATATTTTCTTTTTGCGAAACCTTACTTTTACCCCGGTCAACATGGCTAGAAAGTAGGATACGATCGCGGAATCGTGTGGCACTGTAGACTCAATATCGAATGCATCTACCATGGCCACGATGGCCTTATGCACAATCATCTCAGCCAGGTACCGGCCTGGGCATGTCCGTGCGCCTCCGCCCCAAGTGAGATTTATTCGCTGCATGAGTGTTTTTTTATCACTGCTGCAGTCGAGCCAGCGCTCTGGGAGGAAAACATCTGCATTTGGACCAAAAATGGCTTCATTGCGGTGCAGTGCGGCCGGGCTACAGCCGACAACGGTTCCTGGTGGGAGATGGTATCCGTGTACGCTAACAGGCCGACCTGCTGGAACGACCCGCGACAAAGACATGCCTATCGCAGGATGCAACCGTTGAGCCTCCCTTATACTGGCACAAGTAAATGGTAGAGCGATTGTAGTGTCGCGAGTCGAAGCTGTAAGATCAGCGGGAGAAGCGGACTGACGAATTTCATCAGCTATGCGCCGGAACGCATCTGGATGTGAGCCAATCATGGCTACGGTAGCAGTGAGTGCCGAGCAAATTGTTTCGTGGCCTGCTCCAAAATTTGTCATTGCGAGACGGCGCATGTAAGTCTCGGTAAATTCAGGTTTGGTCCTGTGAAGGTCCAATAGATCATCCATGAGGTCACGGCTTTTCGTAGCTCCACTGCAACCTCGCCCGCCAGCATTATCTCCTGCTTGCAGCTTCAGGGAGACCCGAATTCGCCTCGAGATCTTCTGGCCAACGGCCTAGTAGTAAAAAGTCAGCCAGAAATTATTTGACTTGCCAAATTTTTTTCTTTTTTTTTTTTTTTAAGCGTCATATTGGCTCCAGTACCGGAAAAAAGGGCTTGTAGTCTGGTTGTTCCTCGTAGTTAAGCATCCAGAGAGCTGAGAAGGCTCTGCTCAGCCAGCCCATATGCCTATCGGCTACAAACAGGAATGGGAAGAGGCCAAGAACACTTTTCTTTCGCCAACTGAGATAGCAAGCGCGGCTTGATCCGCCATCTGAGTTTGCTTTTAGATACCCAGGAGACCATGACAACACGACTGCGCCAAGAGACTCGACAGCAATGATATGCATCCACTCGCACAAGTCTACCTCTGTGCCGTCCAGCTTCTTCAATTCTGTGACAATCCTTTTCATGACAGCATCAACTGCAGAGTTGAACTTTCGTATACTTTGCTCACTGTATACTGGTCCAATCAGGCGCCTCTGCAGTCGGTAACGCTCTCTGTTGCGCTCGGACAAAAGATCAAGCGTATCTGGGTATTGTAGACGGAAAGGGCGGCGCCAACTGCTCTTTGGCTTGAATAAAGCTGTAGTTACTACAATGTATGTAAGTAAACCGACGGCTTAGACAAAACAGAGAAATATTTGCCTACTTACAATAGAAATCTGATTTTTCAAGCCCACGGGTTGGATCTGACGGATGTTAGAATGTACAATGACAAACAATTCACAAGCTGGGAAATGGCAGGTTGACATACGATATATGAGTTTATAAGCTTCTGGAGAGTCGAACCAAACTTCATTTGGCCGTACCCTAACTGCTGGTCCATATCTCTTATGGAGCGATTGCGCCAGCTGTAACAAGCGCCCATTGCGAACTTGATAGGCATACCATAAGCTTGTTACAGCAGCCAGGCGAGGTCCGGGAACGTTTGCCAGGGGATGAAAGTAGCAACTGTGAACGATAACAAAAGCAACAAGTGAAACTATTGCTAGCAGAAAGGTGACAACCGCACTAGACATCGCATACAAAAGGCCCTCGAGGCCAGGTCCCGAAAAGAACGGTCAAAATGCTGGAAGGCTGTTTTATACGTTTATCCATATCCATGTGAAGTTTGTTGTGGCAGAGCACCGTAATATTTATGTCGTTGCAGGTAATAGCGTGGTTTGTAGCGGGCCGATGTTGGTCCGAAATACTATGGCCTATCACTGTAGCGCATATTCCTTAACAGCGAGTCTTATAAACGCCGCTGCTACAAAGCGCAGGTGTCTACGACCTGGCATATCAAACACCAACATTCACCAATTTTGAAGACGAAACGATATGGACATATTACTGCTGTATTATGCGGTGCCGTGAGAACCTGACTAGCATGCGACAAAAACGGCGACCATGCGAAAGCTTTTGAGCAAACCTGCGGGTTCCCACCGCGACCCACCCGCCATCGATCTGAGCACGGCATCCATCCCAACATTCTACCGAGCAACCGGCCCGCAGGATGCCTTTCATCAGGTTGGAGCCCCTGTTGTTGCGCTAGACAAGTCGCCTGATGGCCAGTCGGCCGTTTTGGCTGGCCGTCATGTTTTGAAGACCGTGAAGGTGGATGGTTCCGAGATCAAAGACGCGGTGGATTTGCGTGCTCTCATTACTGGACAGCTTGCTTCTGGCGCAAATTCGAGCGCGTCGATTGCCGACCAGCTTTCCATCCGTGACGTGAAGTGGGCTACCGGCCGTTTTGACACAACCATTTTCACAGCTTGTGTCACTGGGAAAATTTTCCAGTATGATTTGGGCCAACTTGGCGCGAGGACATTGGGAGGTGCTGTCGATTTCATCCAGACGCAGGAAGATTCTCGACAGATCAACACGCTCGACATAAACCCCCATCGAGGAACTTATTTGCTCGCAGGAAGCCAAGATAGCGTCGTTCGCTGCTTCGACCTTCGATTGCCTGTGCAGTCTCGTCTCGGGCCAACTCCGCGCCCGGTCTTGGCCTTCCGATGCAATGCCGACAGCGTGCGCCACGTTAAATGGTCCCCCAAAGACGCATTTTGCTTTGCTTGCGGGACTGAGCAAGGCTACGTGCTGAAATGGGACATGCGAAAAGCAACCTCTCCCGCGCTGAAGATCAGCGGCCATGAAAAGGCATGCTCTTCCGTTTCTTGGCATCCAGACGGCGAGCATCTTATAACCGGCGGCGGAGACAAGAAGTGCCATGTTTGGGACATGTCAGAAACGGCCGACAAAAGACAAAAACCAAAATATACCATTAGCACGCCCGCTTCAGTGGCGTCTGTAGCGTGGCGACCGGGCCAGTGGTCGGCCACCTGTCAGGGTCTGCGGGCGGCGCAGATAGCCGTTTCCTACGATGTGAGCGCCCCGAAGCGGTCTGGCATCAATGCAGTTCACCTATGGGATCTTGCTCGACCGACCATGGTTTACAAGACCGTAGAACGTTTCGATTGCTCTCCCTCGTCCATACTCTGGAAAAACCAAGACATTCTTTGGGCAGCTGGACAGGACGGCCAGTTTAGCCAGTGTGATTTTTTTCATGCTCCGCGGATCATCGACCGCACGCCCGTCTCGACCTTTGCTTTTTCATCGTGTGGTGATGCCGTTATGTTTCTGGATGAGCGGCCGCCACCCGACCGTCCGAGATTCACAAGCACTCATGCAAACATGCCAAGCGCCAAGTCACCAACCATGACCCCATCGTCCTACACTTCAGACCCGTCGATGCCGGCTTTGAACATGGTTAGAAGCGACTCTGAAGATGATGTTGTCAAAACCTTTCTTTTGCCGCGGCGGCCCACTGGTCGAAAACGGCGAGCAAATTCCGCCCAAATGCTGAGTTCTACTCCACCCTCGGGCTCACTGGCAAAGGAGAAACGTTGCCTTCCACTGGAAAAAAGCCTCCGCGCAACGGGGATATATAGACCTCAGCAAATCATGGCCATCGGGCGGGTTCCGTCTGCTTCCGAGAAAAGCGTGTACGGATATCTTACTTCTGTCTACCTGGAAGTGCTCAGTCCTCCCCCCAGTGTCACAGAGCAAGTCGTCGGACCGGAAGATTATCTTCCTGATCGCGTTCTGTCTATCATGCAGAAATACGCGTATGCGGCCGAATGTGTGAGTCGGTATCGTCTTGCCCAGGTTTGGCGTATTCTGGCCTTTACGGTGAATCTTCTCTTGGAGAAACGATATCATTACCATCAGGAGAAACGAAAGCGGATTCGACAAGGCATCTCATCGCACTCAACGAGCCCTAAATCCTCTCAGATCTTGGCAGCACAATCCAGTGACGACCTTGCTGGTGCTGCGAGGAACGGGATCCACAACCGTGCCCGTCCACTGCGTTCTTTGCTTGCTGAGGAAATCGAGAGCACGTCTAATGTGCCCACGCCGCTCATCCGCCCAGTATCGAACACAAACCTGCACCCGCAGCTAGACAGCCACCGCAGTTTTGAATTATACACTGGCCAAAGCTCGGCTACAGCCCCGAAAGGAGATGGCTTTGCTCTCCCACCAGCGGTGCATGGTAAACCTTACCCTGATGACGGTCCAGTGCGTCGCCATCTAAACTCAAATCCCATATCAGAGGTTAGCCAGGGCAGTGAGAACAGCCAGGTGCCGAGCATGGACGGATACGATTTCTTTGGCACGGACGTGCTGGCAAGCGCAATTGATGTGCCTAGAGTGGCCAACAAAAGACAACTTTCGTTTGTTTCCGAATTCACAAGTTCCAGCAACTCCGTAGGAAGTCTTCACATCAACAGACAAAACTCAGATTTCACAAGCAGCGGCCAGATGTTTGGAATGTCTCAAACAACGGGAAACGCTTCTCCCTCTGACGATGGGGAGATTGCACACATATCAAGAACGGAGGACGGGTCGACGCGCACTGCAAGTCAGAATAGCAGCGGCTATCACGGTGGTTTACACCATGTAGACTTACCAAGCCACCATCGAAGACGAGAATTGGAGAATGCCAACGTTGAGTCAACAAGTTCTGTCGGCCCGCGCCGAATCAGACGCCTTACAAAGGCTTTGGAATCATTTCGCTGGACAGGCTCTGACTTGGAATGGAGTCCTCCGGGAACCGACAATCTTAAGCAGATCGGGGGTGACAACCACCGCCACCAAAGCCCAACACGATACACGACGAAAAGCGATGGGGCAAAGGCTTCACATGCTTTGGATCTTTCAACTTCCAAACATGGAACTGGCAGTCGTTCTGCGCCAATTGGGGTGAGCAACGACAGTTCAAGTTCTCCCTCATCGAACAATGTCGACTACCTCCCTTGGCCCAGTGACCCAAGCTACCCATTCACAGTAAATGAGGGCAACGAAGCCAATGGCGGAACAGATGGCGGCTTTATCAGTCCGGCTCTCGATCCCTACATGACCATAAGTCGTGCGCTTTCATTCGAAACACGAACGTCACCTTTAAATGCGGCGGCAATGGTTCTGCTACTAAAACCACTGGTACCCGATAGCATCATCGACCCATTGATGTCGCAATCGATTTTACGACAGCACCACTCCCGGCTCATGGGTATGAAGCTTTTTCTTCAAGCCGCCCTTCTGCGAAAACTCTGTGTTAGGGGGTGGCTGGATGCCGGCGAGCTGTCGCAACAGAGTGAAAATGATACGCTACAATTCCCGCAAGCAGAGCATGGCGTGTCCGTTGCCTACTATTGCCTGACTTGTAGAAAGCCAAGAGAAATGCAGCACTCGGCAGCATCGGCTTCGAACCCGTGGCGATGCGAGCAGTGCAGTGCAGTCGTTTCACCGTGTGCTGTATGTGGCCACCGAGATGCAGCTCCAGACCTTTGGGAACATGATGATTCACTGGGCGATGGCGGTCTGGCCTCGAACTCGCCCCTCAGCACCTGGTGGTATTGTTCTGGTTGCGCCCATGGTGGTCACTCATCCTGCCTGGAAAGCTGGCATTCATCGACTTCGAGCCTATCGCGAATTATCAGTGGGGGAACGGGGTCGTTACGCCATGCAGCCTCTGCAAATAACGACTTGTCCAGTTCAGGCATGTCCACTACGTTTTCTGGTGGGTGCTGCCCATCAGACGGCTGTGGTCACACTTGTTTACTGGGCCAGTGGCGCATAGAGAGCTCGAGAAACCGGAGTGAGGAATTGTCATCACCTGCCATACGAGACCATAATAGCCAGTCGACGATGAAACCGTATTTGCTCGGGGTGAAGCAGCGTGGGCGAGATCGTCACGACAGAGATTTGGAATCCAGCGTTCGCAGCGACAAAGTTGAGGTTGGCCAGAGCCGGGCAGTGGATCTGGTTAGAGAGGCCCTGCTGGCGAATGCAGACATTAGCTCTAGTCCGCCTCGAAATGGACCAGCTGAGCAAAGGGAACGGCGAAAAAGTGTAAAGTTCGCCAAAACAGGCGACAGGGCGTTTTGATGGTCAGGCTCATACTTAGCTTCGGCTATTAAGTCAAAAAAATAGTGCTGTGCTAATTGGGGAAAATATGATTATGGCATACGAGTACGGAGTATGGATACGAGTACGGAGTAATAATACTGCAAACCTTAGCTTGGCCGCGGGGAAAGAAACTACGTAACAAGCATAAGCATGCCCCGCTCCCTTATTTGTCATGCCTAAGAACACTTTGGAATCACCGAAATGCATTATACGAGTAAGCTATGGATGCACATTACAAGGTTATATATTAGATGATACTTGCGGCTCGACTCTTTCGTTGAGAAGCTGTCCAACTTCACCTCCAACTTCGCTTATAACTTCTGAGACAAATTTACATAAAGGTCCCGTCTTACAATCGTCATACGCTGTCCGTTATGGTCTTTCGCTTTTTTGATAGAGCCTTCCTTTTTTCATCCCTGTTTAGAACGTCTAGCCGAATGTCAGTAACCACCATGGGCGGAGGCGTGGCAGCAACCAATATTCCGGCTGGAGCCGAAACTGCCACGGTCGCCGCCGGTTGCTTTTGGGGCGTGGAGCATGAATACCGCAAGCATCTCATGGGCAAAGGTGTATATGATACACGTGTTGGGTACATTGGAGGGGAGACCAAAAACCCTTCTTACCGGGCTGTCTGCACTGGAGCGACTGGCCACGCAGAGGCGACTCAAGTTGTTTTTAATCCAAAGGAAATCTCCTACCGCCAGATCATTGAGTTCTTTTACCGAATGCATGACCCGACAAGCAAGAACCAGCAAGGAAACGACCGGGGTACGCAATATCGCAGCGGCATATTCTACCACTCTCCCGAGCAGGAGGCGATTGCGCGAGAGGTCACAGCCAAAGCAAATGCGCAGTGGTGGAATGGGCGCATTGTGACAGAGATTCTGCCAGCCGGTCAGTGGTGGGACGCCGAAGACTATCACCAGTTATACCTGATAAATAACCCGGATGGCTACCAATGTGCAAGCCATTATATCAGAAAGTTTCCCGATCTGAAGTATGATTAAGGGCAGGGGGTGGAAGCATGCATTCGGCAATATGAGTGCAGGTCTTTTATTTTGTCACAATTGTTCAAAATCCAGTTCTACAATAAAAAGCGAGTTGATAACGAAAAAAATGTACCAAAATTAAAGTCTCTGAAGTTTGATTTAAGAGGGGGAGGAGGTTTTTCCTGTTTCTGTTATTTTTATTTTTATTTTTATTTTGTATAAAGACATGAGATATGTATGTATAGCACAGACAGCGAAGTCGTTTATATACAGCTAAAAAAAATCGCAAAAAAACCAACGAGTCTTCGAAGGCTGAGTCGAGATTTTCGAAGCAACTGCTAAACGTCTCAAAAGTTCCTTAACGCCTGCCTGCAAAAGGGACCGTCTCTGAAATCCCTCTCACCCGTATTATTAACCGACAGACCAGCACTCAATTTCTCTTTCTCTGCTGCATCGACAATATCTGCACCAACCGGACGAAAATGTTCAAAAAGTCCAGTTCCAGCGAGATGCTCTCGTTGACAGGATCTTTCTTCATAACGCCACGCTCAGCCAACCGGGCATGGTAAAGAATCTTTTGGACATCGTAGAGCGTAAAGCCACCAAACAAAGCCAAGCCGCCGTAAAGATATATGTTTTCGGTGAATGCCAACGCCCGTACAGCTGTGGCCGGCAGCAAAAGTGGCGCAAAGCCAGAGGCAAGAACAATGGCACAGCCAGCCAAGAGGGGGCCGCCAAGATACAGGTATTTCTCTTGCTTAGCCGTTGCGCCAACAATCGAGATGGAGCCCATCATGGCGACAGTATAGAGGCCAGCGCGTGCTATCAAAGCACCGGGAACGAATGCAACGAGGGGCGCAATAAAGGCAGCCTGTGTTGCATTAAATGCAGTCCACAGCGCATACTTTGGAATGTAGCTATGCAAGTTGTCAGATTATGTTAAGGGGACAGAGAAAGGGTGTGCAAGGAGAGACCTGACAGAATTTACAAAAAAAAAAAAAAAACATACTTATCTGGATCAATGGCCCTTGTTCCCATCATCGTTCCCACGCTCAACGCAAGACCACCAATAGCCATTACCCACGGGTTGGTGATCATTATCCGATAAACAAAGCCAGTCTGCACCATCTGGCGAGCCGTCAATGCAATGATGCCAACGCCGAGGCCAGTGTGCATAAACGTGCTGTTTAGATATTCGCGCTCGTAGGTCGGCATGCCGCCGTCGTCTCTTGTCTCTCTGTTAAACATGGCATTTGTGGCCATGAGAGTGCCGCCAAAAATCGCGCCGCCAACAAGGACTTTCCGCCAAATGGAGCCCTGGTTAACAGGGGCTGCCTGGGCATCTTGGTAATAGGACCGACTGGAGCCTCTGAGCAGAGAGATCGAATTGTTCGTTTTCGCAGGGGCAAACCGAGAAACCGCAAGGCCTGATGTGACTCCTCGTCTTGCGGAAGAAAAACCCGATTTGGCCGAAAATTGACTGAAAGCACGCACGGGTAACGACGAAAAGGCATTTCGAGAAACGGCCATGGTAAGGCCAGGAGCGGCACACCGTCGCGATGCCTGGCTCATCATCTTAAACGGGACGTTTGCCATTTTGTAAGGAAAACGCTGTGATTTCGTGTTTGATTTCGCTTGAAAAAGCAAAAAAGAAAATTGAGGGCAGATATTTGAGCATTCGCCGCTCCGCGATAAAAGTATGTTTAACTATGGTGGAGGCAAACTTTCTGATGACGTTTCGGGTCCTGCCATTCGCCCGCAGTGAGGTCACGTGATCTATTTCAGCTGAATTCCGATCTGTTCCCCCGATTGTTCTGGAATCTGATGGGAGCCTGTGGTAGAATTTCTTGCCCCGCCCACCTCTATTTCTAATGAAATCCGGTCACGGGTACGGAGAACAGCCCTCTTGTAAATGGGAGTACGGAGTTTAGGTGTTATTACTCCGTGAAGAGCGATAATACCGCCACGACGTATTTCCAGGTGTACTCGTATCCATAATATGGATACTTTCTCTTTCATGCCGATGTCCATCGCGTAACAAGAGATGAGATCTGGTAATTTAACTTTTCTCCCGTACACCGTAAGAATGGGGTTTACCAACGTGGGAATGTGTGTACGCTGTTGTCTAACGGCTGAGTTTAAGTTGGAAGAGGCAAATGGCCAATTACAAGGCCAGATCGGCTTAATGTCGACGGCACTCAAAGCTGTAATTTATGCCTTTTTAGTATGGATATGTGCCGTTTGGCTGCAATCCCACCACAAGAAAGCATTTTGCCGGGTAGCAAAGGCCAGCATGACAACCTTTATTCAGGCTCCGTTTGGTCTTTCAAGGAACACGCCCCCAATTATGTGAGTGATTGTGTGTCTTGACTAGTATTTTGTAATGTTCCGTGCAATAAATCACTTTCCGCACATTTGAAGCAAGTTTTTAAAGCTTGAATTCAATTTTTTCTACCGAAACGCGACCTGGTCTCGTATAAGTACTTTCAAAGCTCCCTCTGCTGTTTTGAGGCGTTAGTGTTCTCTTTGTCGTCTCAGCAATACACAATGCCTACCATGAGGTCTCTCTTAGCATTTATATGCAGTGTTATCTTGGCTGTTGCAGCTCTTGCTGCACCAACATATGACCAACAACAGCAGCTCCTTGGAGAAAACGACAAGCACTTTGCCAACAACCACAACGCCTGTCATTCTGCGCCTTTAACAGCCAAAGCCTCGTCGTCATTCTCTCCCACAACAGCATCTCTCCGGTCCATTGGGCATTTAAGCGAAGTTACTCTTGCAGAGACACGAAAGAGGGTTCGGCTTGGGAAGGGCAGCGACACTGATTTCGATGCGGGTCCTGCATGCTTCTGTGCTGGTGGCTCGATTTGTTGTCGGACGCACGAAGGAGTAGATTGCAATGCTGGTTATTGTGGTGTTTAGGAAGGGGACGTGCCACGGCAAAACACCAAATAAGCAAGCGAGAGTCACTGAACTCTCTTCGGGCACTGCAAAGTGTTTTTTACATTCACGGTCAGAGCAGCAACTATTTAGATCTCTTCAGAAGCTCGAGGGAAGAGCGAGATGACAACAAAATCAAAGCAGCAATGACGGCAATGCCCTCGATGGCGGCTATAGGATACTGTGCATGGCGTTAACATGCTCTTTCGGTGGATCTCAGCAACCTTTTCATCATTTTTGGAAGAGGCCCATGCAAAACGGTTCTAACTGTTCGGTTAAGTCAGCTTCCGCTGTGTTCATCCCATCGCATGTGCAGTAGCATGCATGTAAAGTACGATGTACTTGATTGGCCTTCAGAGGTGAGAAGTGGCCAGTGCTTAATGGGCCACTGCTTGTACAGCTCTCCGTCTTGAAGTCGGGCACAACAAATAAGCATACCCATAAACGGCTTTGGCCGCTTTCTGCAGCAAATATGCAACAATAATTTTTATAATACGAAATACGAAATAAAAAGCAAAACTTCTGCTCCACGTGCTAGTGGCCCCCAGTTGTCAACATAAATACGGCTGGATCTCCGTTAAAGTCCAAAAATTTCATTGGCGGAAAAGGGCGGAAAGCCAACAAGGTAAAAAGTTAGACGACAGTTGCCGCTTGCGAGATAAGAGATGCCCTACTACGGACCGTTCCAGCAAGCGCAAGCTAAAGAGCGTCATGGTTCGTGCTGCTGCTGCTCCGCAGGGAAGGCGAGGAAACATCCCTTCGAGAGATTTACCGAGTCGGGAGTGAAACTTTGCTCATACCTGTCTGTTCTAGTCGCCAAAGATGTTCTTTCCCAAGTTATCACAAGCTTGAGACCAGAAGGAGGAACCGGCCTTTGGACGCGCTGTACAAAGTGAATGGGGAAGGCGCACGGGGCATGACCGCAAAATATGCCATATATGCTTACATAGTCGGCGCTGCAAATGTTCTGCCAGCAAAAAAAAAGAAGCATCTTCCTCCAACAAATCTAGGCCCGTTTGTCGTTTATCGCTCCTCATCCCCCGTACTTCGATGTCGACTGGTTTCTCCTCAACACTACCCGTTGAGATCTGGCTGGCCAAACGTCATCGATGTGGGGTGAGGGGTATTTAACGTACAGCACATGAACTTCTAGTGATTTTCTATTTTTGTTCCCTCGGAGTTGCGCCGCTTTGACCATATTCCTGCGAACAATCTGTCCCTTTTCTCCGGTCTCTTTTTGCATAGAGCACATCTTGCTCCTGTTCCTCTACGAGATCTAAAGTGCTCCATCAACCCAGCGTGCATTAGGGGCTGACCTGCCGGGGCTCTGCACATTATTGCGATCGCACCTTTTTGTCCCGCGGGCCTTCTCTTATCTGCTAAATTCGCAAACAGAGCCACCTTTTTCTCTTGGGGAGACATTTTCTCTTGGGGAGACATTTTCTCTTGGGGAGCCATTTCGTTAGAGACAATGCGCAAACCTGTTTCCAAGCCGATGCCAACTCGATGATGCCAATCACGCTTCGTTTACAGCCTTTGACAAATCGCCCAGTCGATTTCGCGTTGTGCCTCCTTCGAGCTGTACCCTCTCTTTTCCCCCGTGTCTTGCCCGTTGCCAAGCACCTCCACTCGAAGAACTGTCAGTCGTTGTCAAGACCAGGCGCTGTGGAGGTGCACCGCGATAGGGGAGATCATTGTTGCTGTGGCTGAACAATTGTGCCGCGGCAGTCTGCGACAAGAACAGCCATGCGGCGGTCTCGTGGTTCTCCCCCGTCAGCGCCTTTCCGGCCTGGCTACCTCCATGCAAAGCACGGACATGCAAGCCGGCAGACCCCGGAATCTGCGTCGTCCCTGCTACGATCTTTCAATGTCGCGACAAATCCTGCTCGTCCGATGCGCCCGAGTCCATTGACAGCCTCGACCATCCCAGACATGCCTCTTGAACTCGTCGACCGAATACGATCGTTTCCCTTGTTTATGTCTGCGCCCGACGACTTTCTCGCTGCGATAGGAAAACATCTGCGGCCACAGATTCACTCCGCGCACGACCATATTTTGACAGAAGGGGACGAGGCCAAGGCAATGTATTGGCTTGTTCGCGGAGTCGTGGCTGTGACGTCTCGCGACGGAGAGGCGGTCTATGCTGAGCTGAAGCCCGGTGCTTTCTTTGGCGAGATTGGTGTTTTGATGGACATCCCGCGCACGGCTACCATTGTGGCTCGGTCGAAATGCCTTTTGGTCGTTCTCAAAAAAGAAGACCTGCAAGTCGAGCTTCCCAGATTTCCAGAAATGGAAAAGGCCATTCGCCAAGAAGCACAGGAGCGCCTGAACATTTTAAAAAAGAAGCAGCAAGAGCAGCAGCAGCGGCATGCCACAAATGACGCGGGCGGTGCGCCTCTGGCCCAACATGCCTCCGTCACAGGGACTGTGGGCAAGGATGCCGTGGTGAACACAAAAAAGAGAAAGTCACCGAGTCCGGGAGTGATCGAAGATCCAGCTGTGGGGGGGAGTGCCTTGGGGAGCGGCTATGTCAATGTCCGCAAAACCCTCAAGGAGCTGCCCCTGTTTTCTACGTTGCCACCGGATATTTTGCACTTTCTTGGACTGAGCGCCCAGCCCAAGTCGTATCCGCCATTTACCGACATCATACGCCAGGGCACTCCAGGCCACGACATTTTCTTCATCGTGAGTGGCGAAGCCGAAGTCATTCACGATGAGCACAACAACGAGAATGACGAGTCAGCAGGGCTCGATGCCCCGTCGTTTACTCGTCCTCGTCTCACCCAGGGACAGTATTTTGGCGAAGTTGCTAGTCTGGGGTTGTCTCAAGGACGCACGGCTACGGTCCGCTCGATCACAAGCGTCGAATGTCTTATGATTAGCAAAGAAGCGTTGGATGAGCTTTGGCGGAGGTGTCCGCCTGGGCTGAAGCACCAAGTCGAGGAGACCGCTCGTGAGAGATTGAACAGGAAGCACTCCAAGCCAAAAGGGCGCACAGCCGGAGGAGACATGGAGACGGAAGAAACGGAAGACGGTCGTTTGTGGAACATACCAGCGGACACGGTTGGTAGCATGCCTATCTCAGTCGCAACCCCACCACGACGGCAATCGATACCACATGTTACATTCACTACGCCGTCGAAGCCTGCATCACCTACAAAGGACGAGCCATCGGAGACACGGCAGCCGAGTGACCCAGACCCCTTCCTGAGTGTTGATATGGAAAACATACGAAGTCGACGGAGAAACTCGCTGGCGCCTGCTCTTCCGCAGCTAGATGCTTCGTCCGCGCAGGCACAGTCGGCACAGCAGCATTCAGAAACGAACAGCAACAGCAATAGCAGCCCGCTGAAGCTCTTCGCTTTCCCACCTCCTTCGTCGTCCGACTGCCCCGACAGCAGAGCGCTGAACGACGCGGAAGAACGACTCAGTGGCCTCAGCGGACTCGGCGGCGATAGGAGTAAGACAGACAAAGACCAGTACGGCACAAGCGAAGATGGAGACTACTCGTACAGAGAGGAGATTCAGACACAACGGAGCCCTTTTAAAAAACCGCGCACTCTTTTCGGGCGTCCCGTTTCCCCCAAGGGAAGAGTATTAGTGCCAGCAATGGGCCAGCTGCGGCCGTCCGAAGCGGTCTTGACAGCGATATTCGAGCGCCTCGACATTGTTGAGCTAATTCGGCTGCGGGCTGTCTGCCGAGACTGGAAGAGAATTCTCAGCGAGTCTCCGAAACTGTGCCTGTGCGTGGATCTGAGCCCGTACAATCGCTTTGTCAACGACTGGGCCTTGGTGAATGTAATAGCCCCGTTTGCGGGTCCACGGCCGGTGGAGATCAACATTAGCAACTGCTTTCACATCAGCGATGAGGGGTTTCAGGCGCTGTGGCGCCAGTGCGGCCGCAATGTCAAAATATGGAAAATGAAGTCTGTCTGGGACGTTTCGGCAACGCAGATTTTGGACATGAGCGAAAACGCAAAGGAGCTGGAAGAGATCGACTGGAGCAACTGCCGGAAGGTCGGCGACAACCTTCTCGCCCGGGTCGTTGGCTGGGTTGTGCCCCAACCGCCGCCACAGGCCACGGTAATACTGCCAACGTCGATGGCTGCGATGGATGGCAGAGCAGGCATGATGCCAGCCTCTTCGGGCCGGCAAGCCAGAGCGACGGCTTCGCCCCTGCAGCAGCAGCAGCAGCCGGTTGGAAGAACCAGCCCTGCCCCGGGAACGGTGATTGGCTGTCCCAATCTAAAGCGCTGCAACCTCTCGTACTGCAAACACATCACCGACCGGTCCATGATGCATCTTGCGCTCCATGCGTCGGACCGGCTCTGTTCACTGTCCCTGACGCGCTGCACGTCCGTGACCGACGCCGGCTTCCAGTCGTGGGCTCCGTATCCCTTTAAAAAGCTCACACGACTCTGTCTGGCGGACTGCACCTATCTGACCGACAACGCGATCGTGTCGCTGGTGAATGCAGCCAAGCACCTCACCCATCTCGACTTGTCGTTTTGCTGTGCGCTTTCGGACACGGCGACGGAAGTGGTAGCGCTTGGGCTGCCGATGATGCAGGAGCTGCGACTGGCATTTTGTGGCAGTGCGGTGAGCGATGCAAGTCTGCGCTGCATTGCGCTGCATCTCAACGACCTTCGCGGCCTGAGCGTGCGCGGGTGTGTACGGGTAACTGGTGCCGGAGTGGAGCATGTTCTCGACGGTTGCGAGCGCCTTGAGTGGCTGGATGTCAGTCAGTGCAAGAACCTTGCGAACTGGATTATTGGGGGAGGTGTCCAGCGATGGGGTTATGATGAGCGCTATCCCTTAACCGGCAGCCGTGCGGGGTCAGATGGAGCCCCGGCTGGCACCCTAACTGGAAGCCGTTTGGTGTCAAGGGGACAACGCTGGCGGGACAGAAAGCTTGTTCGCTTTATTATCGTCAAGGAGGCCACTGACGGACTGAGATGATACGAGCAGGAGTACGAATATCCGTATTTCTGGGCTAATACTACGAGCAGTCCACGAGAACCCGTCATTTTGTTGGTTTTGGCAAGCCGCTCGACGTGGACGGCACTTTTGAATTTTTCTTTTGCTATTTTTTTGTCTTCTCCTTTGTCTATCTTGATTTTCCACCATGAATCTTTTATGAGGACGGCAGTTTTCAAAGCGACAGTGCAGGATACCTGCTTGGGGAGAAGACGACAGCGGCATTTGGGTTTTAGATTTGTTTCTACGTATTGGCATGATGACGGAGTAAGAATACCAGAAGATTTTGCTTTCAATGCTGCGTGTTTCTGGTGAGGGGCAGTTTTGAGGTTTATGAGTATCCATACACGAATTGGAGTATCCATATACTCGTACGAGTATGCATAGACGAGAAATAGGTGCACAGCGAGCTCTTGAGCTGCTTTTAGCCTAAATGGCGATAGTGTAACCTAGCACACAATTGGATTACAAATAGCTCCTTCTCCCGATATAAGAGCTCGCCTGTCCCGCTGATGCTGCAGCGAAGCATTGGGGTGGTTTCAAGATTCCGCGAGTAACAGTACTCGTAGATTGCCAACGCTTAGGACACTTGCTTTCGTACGCTGCCCCGATTCTGCATTGCTTTTGAGTGTTTTTCTTTGCCAACTCTGCGCTGCGCCTGTCTGCTAGCCTCGACCATGTCTACTCCAGAAGAGAAACTGGCTGCGTCCGTCGCAAGCACCAAGGTCGAATACAAGGTGAGACGCACAGCTGGATGGCGGAATCCCACGCGCTTCCAAGTCATTGTGTTCTGGGCCGTTTGCTGACAGCCCATTAAAGCGGCTTGGGAAGAGCGGTCTGCGGGTTTCGGTCCCCATTTTGGGTGCCATGTCGTATGGCAGCCCGAGCTGGGCTCCGTGGGTTTTGGACGAAGAGCAGTCACTGCCGTTGCTGAAGGCCGCTTACGACTGCGGGCTGAACACTGTAGGTTTTTGTCTTGTCCTGTTGACCAGCATCTGCATCGAGTCGCCAACATCTGACACCGTGGGGACAGTGGGACACGGCCAATGTGTATTCCAACGGCGAGTCCGAGCGCATCATCGCAAAGGCGCTCAAGAAATACAGCATTCCCCGGAACAAGGTGCTTATCTTCACGAAGCTGCACGGAGCAGTAGGCGAGGATGCTGGTCTCCGAACCATGCTGCACCGCAACTCTCTGGTCGCCAGCAAAGACTATACCAACCAGTTCGGTGCGTACACCGACAATGGGGGGAAGGGCGGGGAGGGGGGAGAGGGGGGGGGATTCCTCTTTCGTGCATGTCCCGCGTGTGTGTCGCTATGACGTTTGCCTGCTGACAGCCCATCCATTCGTCCAGGCCAGTCGCGCGCCGCCATCTTCAATCAGGTCGAGGCGTCCCTGAAGCGCCTGGAGACAGACTACATTGATCTGCTGCAAATCCACCGGTACGACAACGACACGCCGCCGGAAGAGGTCATGGAGGCTCTCCACGACCTAGTCAAGAGCGGCAAGGTGCGCTACATTGGCGCAAGCTCCATGTGGACGTACCAGTTTGCCACTTTGCAGTTTGTGGCAGAAAAGCACGGCTGGACCAAGTTCATCTCCATGCAGAACCACTACAGCCTGCTCTATCGCGAGGAAGAGCGGGAGATGAACAAGTTCTGCACCGAGACGGGCGTTGGTTTGATTCCGGTGAGTGTTTTGCCCGAGGCTTGCTGTGCTGTTGATTTTTCATCTGGATCTTGAATTGAACCCCATGCCTCGTCCCCACCACCTCCCCCGTCTCTCTCTCTCTCTCTCTCTTTCTCTTCCTCTTTCTTTTTCTCCCCCCTCCCTCCCTCTCTCCCTCTCTTCCTCCCTCTCTCCCCCTCTCTGACATCAATTAGTGGGCCCCCCTTGCCCGAGGCAATCTTGCCCGACCATTTGCCGACTTTGGCAAGACGGCACGCTCAGGCAGTGGCGCAGCCCCTCTGACCGAGGTCGACAAAGAGATCATCAAGCGGGTGCAGGAACTGGCCCAGAAGAAGGGCTGGACAATGTCGCAGGTGGCTCTGGCCTGGATCAACAAGCGGGTGTCGAGTCCTATTGTTGGTCTGAGCAGCATTGCCCGTCTGGACGAGGCTGTGGACCTGAAGGGCAAAGTACTGGATGCCGAGGAGGAGAAGTACCTGGAGGAACCGTACGTGCCGGTGGCCATCCAGGGCCATGCGTGAGCCGCTGCCGGACGGTATGGGATGTGGAGTTTAAAAGCAAAATTATTGGGGACTTTGTAGGTCAAGAGGCCGTGAGCTGGTGTAGTAATCATACACGTATTGTTTTTCGAGTAAAACAGTATCTGCTTGAGACACAAAAGCGCCGCTGATGTTTGCTGCCTACAAGGTCAGTCGCTGCTTCCTCAGTATCCCTCGTTTGCCAGTCGTTGCTTCCTCCAGCATCTCGTCTCGTTTGCTCAGTAGAATGTCTGTAATACTTTGTGACGTGGCCGCGTGCGCGGTAAATTTTCTTTCGTAAGTGGCTGGCTAGTATGCTGCCTAGCATGCTGCCTAATATTAAGCTGCAGCGTTTCTGTGAGAACACAACGTGTACATAAATACAATGATCACAAACAGCGTTTTATATTTTACCAACCTTGGCATGACCAGCTCGCCAGGATTCTAAGCCTTTTAGCCATAAAGCGCCAACCATCGACACACGAGTCGCAAGGCTCTCGGGCAGGACATAACCAGCACACCGAGTTTTCGGGCAGGAAATTCAGCATCTCGAGCTTTTCGTGCCGTGATGGCCTCCAAAGGAGTTGACCGCAAGACGTTCCGAGTCGGCATCATCTGTGGCTCGCAGCGCGTCGTGCGTGCCGGTCCACAGATCACCGACTTCATTGCCAACATAATCAGATCCGATCTTGCCGCAACCGAGCAGGCGGACGAGGTCGACATCTCGCTGGAGAAGATTGATGTCGCTCTCCTGGACCTGCCGCTCTTTGACGAGCCGGACATCCCATCGCTGGTCAACGGCGCCGACGGCTACCAGCACGAACACACTCGCGCCTGGTCACGCCGCGTTGCGGCTCTGGACGGCTTCGTCTTTGTTACGCCGCAGTACAACTGGAGCGTCCCGGCGGGACTGAAAAACGCCATTGACTATCTCTTCCACGAGTGGAAGGGCAAGTCCGCCATGGTGGTCAGCTACGGCGGCCACGGAGGAGACAAGGCTGCCGCCGCTCTGGCCTCCATTTTGGGCGGCGGCTTGCGCATGCGCGTGGTGGAGCAACGAGTCACCTTGGCCTTTCCCGACCGGCAGGTCCAGGCGATTGCTGCCAAGGGCCAGGACTTGCAGTTGGCGTCCGACGAGGCATCCAAGGGATTGTGGAGCGACAAATGCCAGGATGTCGTTCAGACATGGCGTCAGCTGGTGGCCCTCCTTTTGGCAGCTTGAGAGTGCGTTGCTCGGCTTTCTCGAGCACCTTCTTTTCTACATCGTATTACTGCCCCCCTGTCACAGACTGTCATGCCTTCATATAACGGTAACAAGTCTTGTTGGACTTTTTCTTCACTTGGTTGTGGAGTCTCGAACTGCTGCCAACGTTGTCTAGGGTCTTTTGTTTATTTCCTTTCCTTTCCTTTCCTGTCTTTTTTCCCCTTGTTATGATGTGCCCAGCAAGGTCTTAGCTCTAACGAGTCCTTTTTCATTGGCCAGAAGATGGCATGTGTTGCGATTTCCTGACGAGAAATTACACATCGTATTACAGTACGAAGTATACGATGTATTGTTGCGATGCACTCCGCAATGCAGAGGAAATTGTTCTATTGCCCTTTACTGGCTTGGGCGATGCGGCTTTTTGAGCAAGTTCTTTTCCCGCGCCACTTACGAATGCAACTTCATACGGACAGCCAACCAAGCCTGCCAAGCCCGCAAAGACGCAGCCAGGTCACATTGGCGTGAATTTTAAAAGGTTCCCGCCTACAAACACCCCAGCTTTTCAGCCCATGCAATAATACGAATACTCACAGAGCGTACCACAGTCCAGCCTGTTGGGTTCGTGAGGCACGATGGATTTGCGCCTGCCATTTCCTAATGAGGCCTAGGCGAATGGTGATATATTGCAGTTCTGTTCCATCTCCATGCTGTATAGTACGTAACGAAGAAAAGTCAATGGCCAAGTCAATCCCAAATCCCCGACTTCACATCTTCGACTTCATTTCAAGAGCGCGAGGAAGCTTGGCGTGCGCACAATATGACAAGAGAAGAGACGTTACCCGGTGCACTGAACGCACCATGAGAGCTGGCTTTAATTTTATTTCTTTTCTTTTCGTCTTTTTCGTGCCTTTTTTTGTACATATAATTCACAAAAACTTGCTCAACTGTGGACCAACGTGGATACCTTGCATTCAAAAATGAGGAGGTAATACAACATCCAGAGTAGGATTCGAAGCACGTTGTTTTCCTCCGAAAAAAGCTGAATGGCCTGCCTGTCAAAGACTGCACCAGTGATGAGGTCGGGAAAGGCTCTTGGCAGCTCCTCTGCTGGACCGTTCGCGGCGTGGCATGGCTGTGGTATGGCTCGACGTATAAAGTCTAAAGGAAGAGAGCGGTCCCCCCCGATGCAAAGGTCCGAAATCTAAGACACTCCTGCTCTGCAGCCTACACCTTGAGTTGGACACTTGACCCATCTGTTCCTTTGCTGTGCCATACAAAGGCCATACCCACAATCTCGCCACCTACATCGCAACTCGCAACACCATCCCAAGCTTTGGGTAGGATAACGCAGCAATGTTTTCCACGTTTGCCATCGTCTCGGCTCTAGCAGCCGCCGCCTCGGCCCATTTCAGCGTTGAGTATCCTCCTTGGCGCGCAGACTCTTTGTCAAATTCAAACTACTCGCAGTACACATTTCCCTGTATGTTGTTTGCAGCCACTTCCAAAGCTTTTGGCCGAGTTCATCCTTTTCCCCTCCTCTCTCTCTCTCTCTCTCTCTCTCTCCCCTACCAATCTCTACC
>JADHKP010000071.1:95705-161952 GCA_019925385.1 Raffaelea deltoideospora | reverse complement strand
ACGTCCACGATTTTATTTTTGTGGGGCCGCCCAAAAAATAATACCAGCCGCCGTGGTACAACAAACCTTTTTATACGTTTTTTTTTTTTTTTTTTTTTTTTTTTTTTTTTTTTTTTTTTGGCGGGCGGCGTTCGATAGACGGGGGGGTCGTTCGGTGGCGTCGATGGATAATGAACGAGATGTGCAAGGGTTTTGCAATATTGGACGCTGGAGAAGGGAGAAAGCAGCCGAGGAGACAAAAACGCCGTCCCGAAGGAAGAGCGGAAGAGATGAAGAGAGAGAGAGAGAGGGAAAAGAAGAGGAGAGAGAAGAGGCGAAGCGGCTTGGGGTAGATGTGCTGCACGGTCTTTTCTGTGGTTGGATGCCTTGGTTGGCTGGTTTGGGGGTGCTGGCAGCGATCGACCGAGCTGGCGCTCTTACAGCGTTCCTGTTCTGCAGTGGAGTGCTATGAATGGGCGTTGCATGCTGCGTGGGACAGGCAAAGTTGGGCAAAAAGCAGTCTAAACAGGTAGCCGGGCAAGCAGGAGCAGAGAAAGCACTGCTAACAGCAGATAGCAGGCGGCAGCAAAACAATGGCGGCGGGTGCGTCCGCAAACCGTTTTCTCTTGTCTTTGTGTGGTTTTTAAGCCAGGTAGCTCGTCTCTCAAGGTATTATTATTACCCCTTCCAAAAAGGAGGGGCAGACTAACAAAAAAAAAGAGATCAAAAAAAAAAAAGAGGGAGGACTATTGCTAACTGAGGCAAAGAAGGAAACCAAGAACGGGCAAGCTAAGAAAGCTGGTGCATCTGTCTAGCTTTGCTGCCTGGGAACCAAAAAGCAAGACATGACTGTCGGGGTCTATCCATATATATGCGCAAGCACCGCACTATGCAGGTAACAATGCAGCAAGCAGCAAGCAGCGCAGATGCGCAGGATCGCAGCCAGTCGTCGCCGCCCCATAGGGACGAATGTTTTTTTTTTGGTTGTTTTTGTTTTTGTTTGTTACTCTTTCCTTTATTCTCCATCGCTCTTTCCCGTCTTGCCATCGCTAATTTAGTCTTCTTCGATCTTTCAGTTTTCCATGTCTTGACTCCGTTCCTTCACCGTCATATATCGTTTTTTGGGGGCCGTTTTCTCCGTTCGCGTCCCACATCGCTCTTTGTTTTGTTTTTGTTTCCTCTCTTTGAAAAAAAGCACAGCGTTGAGCTCCTAACGAGACTGTTTCTGTAACCTTTATCCCTGTCGTGGCCGGCCTCCAAGGTCAAGGCCGCGGCCAAGGAGAGCATTTACGAGTACAAACAACCAAAAAAAAAAAAAAAAAAGGCGCTGCCACCCCCGTCCGCTCTCTGGTTGCTGATCCTGGTGGGTGATTGGGCGATCCGCTGAGCAAAAAGAGCCCCACAGCTCCAGCCAGCCAATGAGGCCGGCGCAGAAACCAGCCCTGACAGAAAACGAAGAGATGGGACAGGCCCAAAATATCCATACATGGGGGCAGCACATCACTTTCTCGGTCTACAAGCCGAAGAGAGAGCTCATGGCTTGCGAGCGAGACAAAGGGACACAGCCGCCTATCCAAGGTGAGGATCAGCGTGTCGTATCACCGCCGCCTATGAGTATACGTACTTCGCATTACTCGTCGTATTTCTCCTATAGCACACGACTCGTGTTTGAACCGCCAGGCCTGGGTGGACTGACCGGGCGCCACGGCCGTTTCATCTTTGCCAGGGACAAAGTACGAGTAGACGCCATAATAAACAATGACAGAACAAGGCAGAAGAAAAACTTGGGCATTTCTGGCTAGGTGCTGCAGACGGACGTGCCAAAGGGCCAACAGAGAGCCAACAGACATACGGAGTAATAATACTACAGAGCAAAACATTTGAGGCAGAAGGCTGTGTTTTCTTGTTTTGCATGTTTTGCCTTTTAGCCGTGTTGGCCTTTGGGGGGGTGAGTGTGCTACAACGAGAAGAAGTACTGTTGGCCCTTTGGGCTAAGTGTGTTGCAACGAGAAGAAAGTACTTTGAATTGGTGCCCAACACCGCAAAGTTCGCGACTTTCTTTTTGTTTTTTTTTTCTATTTGGCAAAGGTCGCGCCAGTCTCCGGCCCACGGTCAACACAAGACACCTTTTGAAAAAAGTCGCTCAGCCTGGCCGGCGAGGCGATGGCCACAGGCGATGGCCACAAACGGTGCCCTCGGCCCGACTGGAGAAGCCTATTGGACGGACGCGTGAGCCTCCGGGTCCGCAAAGTCCACTTTTGTCCCCCTGCCTTTTCTCGTCGAATCGATGGTTCGCGGTTGAGCTCTGCAAGACACACAAAGACTTGGCCGCGCAATGCGGCCGCAGCGCCCACCTTGTTGAACGGCCTACAACAAAAACAAAAAAAAAGCAACCTATTACAAAGCTCTGTTCATCCAAGGATGAAAACATACTGCCGTTCGTGGAGAAGTAGAGAAAGAGATATGGAGGCTGCAGGCAGAGTATGGGATACAAGCAGGCAGGAGAAGGAAGAGAGGAGGCCAAGTTTGGTTTGCTACCGGAAAAAGGCTGTCTGCGACCGACTGCGGCACCGCTGCAGAAGCTGTCCTTGTTTCTGACGGGATGGCCACTGTGTGCATGCCATGTCTACAAAGTCATACCGGGAGTGTGATGATTTTGTAACCAGAGGCGTGAATGGTGAAGAAGAAGCCAAGTTTTTTGTTAAGCGTGCACAAGGATATGGTACTCGTAAAGTACGGAGTAATACGAAGTCCATACAAGCTCCTCCATAAATCACGTGACCAATCTATTCTTTTTCGGCCCCACAAAAACTTCTTGATAAGATAACAAAAAAAAGAAAGTTTGGAAAAATATGGGAACGTCGATTGTCGAAATTCAGAAAAAAAAAAAAAAAGTAGTTGCCAAAACGTCAAACTCCTGCCACGGCACAGAGAATTGACTGCCCTGCCAATGAATTGACAGCATAAAAAAGAGAGATTTTGAAAGCTGTTTGGTTTATTTGTACTTTTATTTGTGCTTTTTGGTTAGTCTTCCCACACTACCCGTTCTTTTTAGCAAGTTTTTTTTTCTTTTTCTTTTTTTCTTTGACACTGACCGATTCTGTTCAGAAGACAAAAAAAAACGAAAGGATGGCTACGGCAAGACGAAGAAAGCCGGCGCCGGCGCCGACGGAGACGTCGTGGGATCACGAGTACCACACGCTGCGGCGCGAGCACCTGTTCCGCAACCCGCCAGCCGACCACAGTGCGTATCCGTTGCTGCAGCAGGCGGTCAGCCCGCACATTGAGTCGTTCAATGCCATATTCGGCAGCAGCGACGACGGGCTCGACGGGCTGTCTGCAGAGGGGTCGTCGGGGCCATCGGGGCCGTCGGGGGGCAGCGGAGGGCGGCGGCGGCGGCGGCGGCTGGGCCTGATTGAGCACGGGATTGCCGACATTGGCACCAAGGTGTATCTGGACGGCGACGAGACGATGGCGGTGGGGGAGCGCAACCAGCTGGCGGTGCGGATCAAGGCGGTGCGGCTGCAGAAGAGCTATGTGCCGGCGGCGAACAAGCACGCGCGGCGGCGGGAGATTTTGCCGGCGGAGTGCCGGGAGCGGCACGCGACGTACCGGGGGCGGCTGACGGCGACGCTGGAGTACCGGATCAACGGGGGCGACGCGCAGGAGGTGGAGCGCGAGCTGGGGCAGGTGCCGATCATGGTGCGGTCGCGGTGGTGCCACCTGGCGGGGCTGGCGCCGGCGGCGCTGGTGGCGTGCAAGGAGGAGACGGAGGAGCTGGGCGGGTACTTTATCGTGAACGGCAACGAGAAGATTGTGCGGCTGCTGCAGGTGGCGCGGCGCAACTTCCCGCACGCCATCAGCCGGCCGAGCTTCCAGAACCGCGGGGCGGCGTACACGCCGTTTGGCATCATTGTGCGCAGCGTGCGGGCGGACGAGACGTCGCAGACCAACGTGCTGCACTACCTCAAGGACGGCAACATCACGTTCCGCTTCTCGTGGCGCAAGAACGAGTACCTGGTGCCGGCGGCCATGGTGCTCAAGGCGCTGGTCGAGACCAACGACCGCGAGATCTTCGAGGCCCTCGCCGGCCCGCCGGGCTCGCGCGGCCTCGACAACACCTTTCTGACCGACCGCGTCGAGCTGCTGCTGCGCACGTACGAGGCCGCCTACGGCCTCTACTCCAAGACGGCCACGCGCGCCTACCTGGGCGACAAGTTCCGCGTCGTGCTGGGCGTGCCGCCGACCATGTCCAACTACGCCGTCGGCACCGAGTTTCTGCGGCGCATCGTGCTGGTGCACCTGAACGGCGGCGGCGAGCCCGGCAGCCCCGACGGCGACGACGACGCCGCCGACGCCGACAAGTTCCGCATGCTCGTGCTGATGATCCGCAAGCTGTACGCGCTGGTGGCGGGCGACTGCGCCGTCGACAACCCGGACGCGGTGCAGAACCAGGAGGTCCTCCTGGGCGGGCACCTCTACAGCATGATTCTCAAGGAAAAGCTTGACGAGCTGCTGTCGACGAGCCTGCGCGGGGCGCTGCGCGACTACTGGCGCCGCTACCCGGCGCACCGGCTGACCAGCGCGGCCTTTGCGCGCGATTTCCCCGGCGCCATCTTCCGGCGCGCCAACGAGAACATTGGCAACGCGCTCGAGTACTTCCTCTCGACCGGCAACCTCGTCAGCCCGTCGGGCCTGGACCTGCAGCAGGTGTCCGGCTTCACCGTCGTGGCCGAGAAGCTCAATTTCCTGCGCTTCATCAGCCACTTCCGCATGATCCACCGCGGCAGCTTCTTTGCCCAGCTCAAGACCACCACCGTGCGCAAGCTGCTGCCCGAGTCGTGGGGCTTCCTGTGCCCCGTGCACACGCCCGACGGCGCCCCCTGCGGCCTGCTCAACCACCTGGCCCACAAGTGCCGCATCATCACCGAGCCCGTCGACGCGTCGGCCGTGCCGCGCCTGGCCGCCGAGCTGGGCATCGTGCAGCAGTATGCAGCTGGTGACGAGGGAAGCAACAGCGGCAACAGCGACCACAGCAACCACGGCAGCGTCCCCGTCGTGCTGGACGGCCGCGTGCTGGGCTGGTGCTCGCCCGGCGAGGCGCGGCGCCTCGCCGACACGCTGCGCCACTGGAAGGTGGAGGGCGGCCACGGCGTGCCGGCGGAGCTGGAAATTGGTCACGTGCCGCCATCGGCGGGCGGGTCGTTTGCGGGCGTGTTCATGGCGTCGGCGGCGGCGCGCATGGTGCGGCCGGTCAAGTACCTGGCGCTGGACGCGCTGGACTACGTGGGCCCGCACGAGCAGGCGTACATGTCGATTGCGGTGACGGAGCCGGAGATCGTGTCGGGGCGGACGACGCACGTGGAGCTGGACCCGACCAACATGCTGTCGATCGTGGCCAACATGACGCCGTTCAGCGACTTCAACCAGTCGCCGCGCAACATGTACCAGTGCCAGATGGGCAAGCAGACCATGGGCACGCCCGGCACGGCGCTGCGCCACCGCACCGACAACAAGACGTACGTGCTGCAGACGGGCCAGACGCCGGTGGTGCGCACGCCGCTGCACAACGCCTACGGCTTCGACAACTTCCCCAACGGCACCAACGCCGTCGTCGCCGTCATCTCCTACACCGGCTACGACATGGACGACGCCATGATCATCAACAAGTCGGCGCACGAGCGCGGCTTCGGCCACGGCGCCATCTACAAGACCAAGAAGATCTCGCTCAAGGACGAGGCCAACCAGCGGTCGCACACGGCGCGCGGCGTGCGCCGGCTCTTTGGCTTTGCGCCGGGCGCCTTTGTCAGCGGCGCCGTGCGCGCGCTGCTCGGCGACGACGGCCTGCCGCACGTGGGCCAGCGCCTGCGCGAGGGCGACCTGCTGGCGGCCTGGCACACCGTGGCCGAGGACTACAGCGGCGCGCTCGTCAACCGCGACGGCCAGACGCACTTTGAGCGCTACCGCGACAGCGAGGAGGCCTATGTCGAGGCCGTGCGCCTCGTCGGCCACGAGGCCGGCGCCGAGCCCGCCCAGACCGTGTCCATCAAGCTGCGCGTGCCGCGCGCCCCCGTCATCGGCGACAAGTTCTCGTCGCGCCACGGCCAAAAGGGCGTCTGCTCGCAAAAGTGGCCCGCCATCGACATGCCCTTCTCCGAGTCCGGCATCCAGCCCGACGTCATCATCAACCCCCACGCCTTCCCCTCGCGCATGACCATTGGCATGTTCATCGAGTCGCTCGCCGGCAAGGCCGGCGCCCTGCACGGCCTCGCCCAGGACGCCACGCCCTTCCAGTTCGACGAGGACCACACCGCCGCCGACTTCTTCGGCCACCAGCTCATGAAGGCCGGCTTCAACTTCCACGGCAACGAGCCCATGTACTCGGGCATCACCGGCGAGGAGCTGGCCGCCGACATCTACGTCGGCGTCGTCTACTACCAGCGCCTGCGCCACATGGTCAACGACAAGTACCAGGTCCGCACCACCGGCCCCGTCGTCCCCACCACCGGCCAGCCCATCCACGGCCGCAAGCGCGGCGGCGGCATCCGCGTCGGCGAAATGGAGCGCGACGCCCTGCTCGCCCACGGCACCGCCTTCCTCCTGCAGGACCGCCTGCTCAACTGCTCCGACTACGCCCGCTCCTGGATCTGCCGCGCCTGCGGCTCCTTTCTCGCCGTCCAGCCCGCCGTCGCCCCCTTTATCGGCAAGCGCCGCGCCATCGGCGCCGTGCGCTGCCGCAACTGCGCCCGCCGCGTCGACGACGTCGAGGCCGCCAAGGCCGCCCAGGCCGCCAGGGATGCCAAGGACGCAAAGGACGCAAAGGACGGCCAGCTCGACCGCTTTGCCCGCGAAGAAATCTGGGAGGACGGCCACGGCGTCCAGTGGTTCGGCGGCAACGACACCACCCAGATCGTCGTGCCCGGCGTGCTCAAATATCTCGATGCCGAGCTGGCCGCCATGGGCGTGCGCCTCAAGTACCGCGTCGACCCCAAGGACGCCCCGCTGCGAGGCCCGCTGCGTCCCGGCCGCTGGGACGGCACTCGCGTCAATGAGCTTCCCAGAGAGGCCGTCATGGTGTGACAGCGTCTCTGTGTGTGTGTGTGTGTGCGTGTGTGTGCGTGTGTCGGGGTTTGTGTGGGTGAGGGTGTGCTGGGCTTATGTGTGTGCGCGTGTTGAAGTATTTGTGTCGGAGTTGTTGGCGTGTGCATCTTTGCTTGTTCTGTGCACAACTGGCTAGATAAAAGAAACATTGCATTGATTTAGAGGAATTGTTATGGGGCTTTTTTCTTTTCTGTTCCTTTTCTGTTATTTTTCTTTTCCTTTTCTATTCCTATCTTTTCTTTCTTCTATCGTTCGGTTGATTCGGTTGGTTTTGTCGTTTATCAAATCGAAAGAGTTCGATTTCAGCAGCCTGCAAAATAGCAAAACGTGTCAGCACTTGTCTTTCTGCCCAAAGTGAAGCCATGGTGGCATCCGGTTTTGTGCTGCCCTGTTTCGTTGCACAGGCCCATCATCTTCGTGTATAACCACGGAAGCCGACAGCCCATCTTCGTACAACTCGCAGTCAAACCCACACGACGCGTCTCGATTGTTTGAGAAGTCGTCTTTTTGACGGCTGCCATGTTTGAGTTCTTTTGTTTTATTCGTACCATGTTTTTTTTTTCTGTTTGTGACGCCAACTGCCTCTCCATGGCTGTCTCCTGAAGGCTTCTCGCGTTTACTACTCGTACTTGTCCTCCGGGGGCTTTTATCTTGTAGGGGTTTTTTTTTTTTTTGTTTTGTTTTTTTGGTCCCATCCTTTTATTACAATATGCGGTAGGTATTATACATCTATCCTTTTTTTTTCTGTTTTATTCATTTATTTTTGTTTCTTTTAGCACTTTCCTATTGTCGTCCAGTTTCGGTTGTACAAGGCCGGCCTCCTCTTGCCTTCCATGTTGTCGTTTGCTCCTTCCCTTTCGCTCCTCTAAATTTGATTTTGCCCTTCGATGACCGGTCCCACGGCCCCATCGACTCATTTCACCCCCTTTCTCTCATTTTTTTTTCAGTCTGATCTGAGTTGTCGTTGTGTCATTCTCCTTTATACTTGTCTTTTCACTGTTGATTTTAACCATCGCCAGTTCTTGCAGGCGTCTTCTTAAGTGTCTTTGGTGTTTGAATATTTCCTGTGCCTACCCAAGGACTAACGTTTATCATATAACTGATTTTGGTTTTCTCTCTTCTTTCATTTGTTTTCTTTTTTTTCATTTGCTTTTATTTTCTTTCTTTTCTTTTTCTCTGGTCAACTCTCCCCGTTCGGCCTTGGCTTTCTCTCTCCTGGCCATGAACCTCCCAAACTTCCTAGCATGGCGAGGCTCAAGAGGCGGGCCATTACAACCTCTGGCGACGTTGGTACTGGCTCTCAGCTGCCTAGCTGCCTCTGCTGCCGCCCAGGCATACGACTACGGATTTGATGTTGAACAGCATCTTGCCCGACGCCATGCCGACGGCCCCTTTGTTGTGGGCGGCCTCGGGCTGGGCTTGGACGAGAACACGATGCCGGCGAGACAGGAGATTCGTGCAATGCAAGAAGACCCAGAATTGTGGACCCTGTATCTGTTGGGTCTCAGCATGATGCAGTATACCAACCAGTCTGAGCTCTTGTCGTATTACCAGATAGCAGGTAGGCCCTTTCGTTTTCCCCTTGTCGTTCCTGGATCATCTCGAGTTGCTCACCCCGCCGATCCAGGCATTCACGGCGTCCCGTGGACCGAGTGGAACGGCGTGGCCGGAACACAAGGCAACGAGCAGTCCGGATACTGCGCTCACATATCCGTGCTGTTCGCGACGTGGCACCGGCCATATCTAGCTCTGTACGAGGTAAGCGAGAAGGGCAAAAGGCGGAGGAGTCAGAAAGAGAGAGGCACACGAGGTCGGTCCATCTAATTCGCATAACCCTAAAAAAAAACAGATGGCACTCCACGACCTTGTCCAATATATATCGTCTCTCTATCCTCGAAATTCGACGCGGCCCAAGTACGAGCGTGCTGCCGCAAAATTCCGCATTCCATACCTTGACTGGGCAAGACAGCCGCCGCCGGGCGAGAGCATCCTTCCCGAGAGCGTGGGCGGCAGTCCTTTTGTTCGAGTATCGGGCCCCAACGGCGTCCAGCTCATAGCAAACCCCCTCTATGCATACCGGTTTAAGCCTCTCAACGCCAGCGTCTTCATTGAGGAGCCGGTCAGTTCACATGTCGTTTTGGCGAGTTCCGTGTTTTTGAACGAGAGACTGATTGGTTTATCTAGTACAACGTGTGGCCGACAACTGTGCGGTCGCCAACGGCCAACAACGCATCCGCCACGTCAAACAATACCAGAGTGTCCATGGCTCTGAACCAGAACTTCCAGTCCATCCAGCAGAGACTCTACAACCTCTTCTCCAACTACGACAATTTTTCCGACTTTAGCAACGAAGCCTGGATCACGCCGGCCGAGACCGGCAAAGCCGACTCGCTCGAGTCGCTTCACGACACCGTCCACATTCTGGCCGGGCTCCAGGGCCACATGTCCCTGATTCCGTTTTCGGCCTATGACCCCATCTTTTTTCTTCACCATGCAATGGTGGACCGTATTTTTGCGCTGTGGCAAATCCTGAATCCCGACTCGTGGATCGTGCCGACGGCCGCGAGGACAAACACGTTTACCATCAATGTCGGCCAAATCCTGACTTCGCAGACGCCTCTCACGCCCTTTTACAAGGACGGCAACGGCACATTCTGGACCTCGGACGATGTCAGAGATATGGCGGTGTTCGGATACACATACGACGACATGGCTGATGTCCCTCGAGCCAGCCTGACCGTGGCCAATGCGACCACGCAAGCACATGTCAGGACGCTCATCAATAGGCTGTACAGTTCGTCGAGCCCGGCAGCCCTGGGCATTATGGTCGACCAAGGAGCCAACATCACCCGGTCTGCACGCAGCAGACAGCCACAGACACACCCCGACAGCCCCCACCCCGACAGCGGGACGAAAGGGCCGCGCTTGCCGCGCTTGCCACGCGGACCCGAACAGGCGCAAAAGCGCAGCCTGTGGCGGTCGGACAACATCACGGAGGCTGAGGCTGAGGCTGAGGCTGAGGCTGTGCCAGAGGCATTGGCTCAGGCCCGTAATGCTGCCGGCGAGGCTAGCGGTCCATTCTGGCGCTCCGCGGCCAAGCCGGCCGTCCGCAAGCAGTATCGAGAATGGGTGGTGAACATTCGCGCAGACAAGCAGGCGCTGGGCCGGCCGTATTTCATACACATCTTCCTGGGCGAGCTGCCAGCCACGCCAGACTACTTGGCATGGGCCTATGCTCCCAACCTGGTGGGCAGCATGGGGGTTTTTGCCTCGCCAGCCAGTGCGCAAGGCAAAGCCGTCGCCAGCGAGAATCGCATGTCGGGGACCGTGCCGCTGACATCGGCTTTGACCCACATGGTCCGTGAAGGAGGCGAAGACGCACGGCGGATGGCCGGCCTGGAGCCCGAAGCCGTAGAGCCGTTCCTGATGGAGCATCTACACTACGCCATTGTCACGTCCGACGGCGAGGCTGTGATGCCAGAAGACGTGGAGGGCTTGGGCATTACCGTGGCCAGCTCGGTCGTGCAGGTGTTGCCCAGCGCGGACGAACTGCCCCGCTGGGGCGACGTTGTGGACCGAATTGATCTAGTGTGAGCATCTTGATGAGATACTGAGCTGAGAAGGCGAGGGCGAGGATCTGAAAGTCTGAGGATTTAAGGACGAGGGGCGAGGATCTAAAAGTCTGAGGATTTAAGGGTATAAAAGGTCTCCATATGTGGGTGAGATTGTAATACAGCTTGTTGGCATTACTCGTACCTCTAGAATAATTATAAGAGTGCAGGGGTATTGAAGAAGCGAGACTATTATATACAGTCAAAGGGTATTGAGGAAGCCAGACCATTATATACAGTCAAAGGGTATTATGCTTGCTGCAGTCCCAGGACGCGGGAGCCGCCTTTTCTATCAATGCAGAGGCAGTACTTGTTTTTCATGTCATAAAAGAAAAAATGGGAGAAACGATATGCCCGGAAAAAAAAAAAAAAAATCAGGCAAATAAAAGACACAGAGATCAAACAAAGCAAAAAACTCTAAATCAGTCCCCATCTTCAACACCCCCGCAAACAAAGACCTAGATAAACGGCAGGAAACTGTTCCGCTTCTTGTCCTTGTTCTTCTTTGCCCCGTCCATGCTGCTCAAAATGTCTTCAAATGTGCTGCCTCTCTTGGTGGGCTCGCCGCCGCTGTCGTCGGCCCGCAGTGGAAGGTCTCCGCTTCCGCCGCCGACACCAGCTCCAGCACTTCGTAGGTTGCCGGTTGAGGCGATGCGGCGCGACCGCGCGGCTGCGGCTGCCAGCTGGCTGTTGCTGCCACTGTCGTTGTTGTAGTTGTACTTGTTGCTGCTGCTGGCCGGAGGGCCCACGGGCTCCAGCGCTGCAAAGGTAAGACTGGAGTGCCGCAGCTGGGTGCGCTGCTGCTGTTGCAGAAGGAGGAGTTCTTGCTCTTCGGCTGTGAGAGGGTCGGGTGTCGAGACGGAAGCAGCTGTGGCAGCTGTGGCAGCTGTGGCGGTTGTTGCGCTGGAGTAGTCGCTCGAGGCGATGGACGACGGCGGCCAGGCGACAGAGTCCCAGCGCGGAGGCCCAGCAGAGACGGCTGGATCCAGGATCTGGGTGACAGCGCTCTGCCCGTTCAGCCCGTTCAGCCCGCTCTGCCCGTTCTGTCCGTCCTCGCCGTTCTCGGCCCTTGTCGGGTGGTGCTGCGCCTTTGCCTTTTGGGCGGCGGCCTCGGCCTCGGCCCGCTCGGCCTCCCACTTGGCGGCGGCCAGCCAGCAGTGGGAGCGCTGGTAGGTGGCGTCGACGGAGTAGAGCAGCACGTCGGCAGACAGCTCGACGAGGGGCCCGGCGCCGCCGGCGGTGTGGAACCAGGCGCGGCGCGGCTCGCCCGCGTCCTCGACCCAGGGCGGGCGGCCCTGGGGCGGCTCGCACAGGAAATACTCGACGCCGTCGGTGCAGCGCAGGCCGGGGGCGTCGACGACCAGCATGGGCAGCGACTGCAGCACCACATAGACAAACAGCCAGTGGCCGATGCGCATGGCGGCCAGGTCGTCCTGGCGCAGGCGGCGCGCGGCCTCGCGGAACTCAAACTCGCGGAAGGCGGCCAGCAGCGGCGCCTGCTCGGCCGTGACCGCCAGCAGCACCGGGTCCATGTTGTGCGACTTGAGCAGCACCAGCTGCAGCTCGTTGGGCTGCACGCTGCGGTCGAAGCGCTGCTGCTCCTTGGGCGACAGGCGGTCGTAGTTGGCCTGGATCGCCGCCATGGTCGGCAGCTTGGGAATGTCATACGGCATCGGCGGCAGCACCGGCGGCGACGACATGTCGAACTCGGCCAGCATCTGCCGCAGCGCAATCATCGACGGGTCCGTCAGCGGGTCAAAGCCGCCGCTGTGTGGCGCTGCTGCTGGTGATGCAGCTGGTGTTGCCGACGACGCAGCAGAAGCCGCCGAAGCCGCAGAAGCCGCCGAAGCCGCCGAAGCTGCCGAAGCCGCCGAAGCCGCAGAGCCAGCGGCGCCGCTACCGTCGACGGCAGCAAGCTCGCGGGGCAGGCGCGGCGACACGGCAGTGCGGTCCACCAGCAGGTCGTAGACGGAGCAGAGGTCGCTGTAGAGCGTGCGCAGGACCAGCCGGTTCAGGCCGCTCTCGCTAAAGGGGTTGCGGCGGCTGCTGGCCTTGGGCGGCCAACTGCCAAAGCGCGCTCGGTAGTGCTTGAGCACAAAGCTGCGCATCTCGCCAAACGCCGTCCGCCAGGCCTTGAAGCGCAGCCCGCGAATGTCCAACGGAGGAGCCGCTGACGCATCGCCGGCCGCACCGCCCGCTGTGCCCGCCGCCGTTGCCACCGCTGACGTGTCGCCGGCCAGGGACGATGCCGTGGCCGACGACGTCAGCGTCGAGTGCGCGGCCACGCCGGCGAACAGCCCCGGAAAGTCAAACTGCTCCAGCCGCGTGCTCGCGCTGTGCTGCCGCGTCAGCAGGTCCAGATGCGCCCGCTCCAGCCGCCGGTGCGTGTTGGCCGAGATGCGGCTCCACAGCACGGCCGGCGACAGGCCCCGCAAGTGCGCGCGCTCCGGCTTCTCCGGCTTCTTCGCCGCCGCCCGCGCCAGCTCCCGCAGCGCCGGATACTTGCCCACCGCATGGCAAAACGCCTCGCTGTACAGCGGCCAGAACCGCAGCTGCTCGCCCAGCACCAGCGCCTCCAGCGTCTTGGTCCGGCTGAAGCGCACGTCCGCCAGCCCCAGCTGCCGCACGCAAACGTCCAGGCTCCGGCCGACGGCCGCGCCAAACGACTCGCTGCTGTAGCCAAACTCGAATTCCCGCAGCACATCGCCCAGCTGCAGCAGCGTCTCGCACGCCGTCGCGTGGCGCTGCGTCGCCACCAGCGCCTGGCCCGTCAGCAGCGCAAACAGATTGCGCAGCGCAATCAGCCGCTCAATGTCCGCAGCGTCCACCGGCAGCACCAGCCGTGACTCGCCGCCCGTCGCCGCCACGGCTGCCGGAGGAGGCGCCAGCGTCTGTGCCGTCGGCTGCGCCGGTGCTGGTGCTAGTGCCGGTGCTGGTGAAGGTGATCGTGACCGTGACGGTCGTCGTCGTTCCGCGTCGGCCACGGACAGCGTGTCGCGGCCGTCAAAGCTGCGTGTTCGCGGCCGTGCACCCGTGTGCTCGGCCGCTTCGGTCCGTTCTGTCCGTTCTGTCCGCACCATTTCGCTGAGCACACGTGACTCTTGAATGAGCGACGACGGTACCTTGAACGAAGCACCTTGGGCTCCGTCGAGGTCGCTGCGGAGGTACACGTACAGTGAGCCGCTGTCGTCCCACAACTCAGGCACCCGGTCGCCGTTCACAAGATAGCTAATGTTGTAAAGCTCAAAGTGGCCGCCGGCGGCGCTGTCCGCAGAGCCTGTGGCTTCCGCTGGTGGCAAAATCCAGGCAACGGGCGCCGACACCCTCCGGGCCGCGTCCCCCGCCATCGCATCTGCAGACAATCGCGATGGCACCGGCTCAAACGAGTTTGACCGCGATCGGTTGCCACCACTGCGGAACCAGCTACGCCGCCGGCTCTGGTCTCGGCCTTCCGACCCTGTATCGCTAGGCGGCGCCGGCGAGGCGCTGGCCTGGCGGATCCGTGGCTGCAGAGACGGTGTGCGTTGGTGTTCGTGGTGCTGCGGCTGATGCTGGTGGTGGCGCTGGAGTCGGTTGGGGGTGTGGTCGTCGCCGGGTGGTGGCGAAGACGGCAGTGCAGGCTGGGCCGACACACTCCGTCGTCCCCGACCAGTCGGCGACGGAGACAAGCCCCGTCCGGAGTGTGAGGGCGACTGGCTGGGGCGTTGTGGGTTCGAGATGACACTCAGCCGTGCCCAGTCTTGCCATGGCTGGTGTTGGCCATTGCTGTTGTCACGCATATGGGCGGCTTCGCGCTCGCGGCCTCGAATCTTCTGCAGCTGTAGTTCCTGCGACGACGGCGGCGACATGTTGGAAGGGAGTTCAGCCGGCGAGGATGACGACATTGGAAGAGGACCAAGCTGCGAACCCGGCTGTGAGGTGTGAGCTGGTTGGCTGAAAGCTGAAGCTGGTAGCCGGATCTGTTGATTTTGCTGCTGTTGCTGCTGTTGCTGTTGCTGGTACTGCAGATACTGCTCCTGCTGCTGCTGTTGCTGCTGTTGCTGCTGCTGCTGCTGTTGATACTGAAGATACTGCTCCTGCTGTTGCTGCTGTTGCTGTTGTTGCTGTTGTTGCTGTTGTTGCTGTTGTTGCTGTTGTTGCTGTTGTTGCTGTTGTTGCTGTTGTTGTTGTTGTTGCTGCTGTTGATACTGAAGATACTGCTTCTGCTGCTCCTGCTGCTGCTGTTGATACTGAAGATGCTCCTGCTGCATTGGTCGAGTATCTGTCGAGTCCGCCCTCGGCCTCAAAGGCGGCGAGAATTGTGTAGTCGTGCCGGATTTTCGAAAGTCGACCTGGGACAAGACTGTGGGCTGGTCCCGGTCCACGTTCTGGTTCTGGTTCTGGTTCTGCTTCGGAAGCTCATGGAGTGCGGCTTGCTGCTGCCTTTGCAAAAGCTCCGAAACAGCATAAGAAGGGGGAGGAAGAGCGGCTTCTAAATATTAAAAAAAGGAAGAAGCTTTGTTTAGTAGAGTGAAACAAAAGGCAGAAGAAGAGAGAAGAAGAGAGGACAGGTTGAGAAAAGACCATCGGGCCCAGGCAGCCAACCCACTGGGGCAAGGGCTTGCTGACTGAATTTTGTGGCGTGAAAGGCAAGGTGGACGATAATATCAACGCAAAAATGGTTGGTGCTCAGCAAAAAAAAAAAAAAAAAGGCCTCAGTTTCGTTACACGCAAGAAGACTTCTCTCAGAACAGCAGAATTAAACCCGAATAGAGTCAAAAGCCGGGAATCTTACCTGGAGAATCCATAGCTGCTGTGTGAAGACTAAAAGAGAGAGTTTGTGGCACTCCGGAAGACTTTTTCGTTGTGTAGTTGTGGCACTTCGGAAGACGTCGTTGTGTGGTTGTGCGTGTAATCCGGAATTTGATAAGATGTTTCGTATTATACTTCTGTACGCACGTCGATAATACCTGTTCTTCCCTCGGCGGGATGACGTATTAGTATGGATACAGCTGCCAAGAGGGTGAGACGTCCAGCCGGCGTTTAGTGCAAGCCCTGGGCTAAGCGACCGAAGAAGGAGAAAGCGGGAGGGGCTTGGTGAGATATATATGTAGTGTGTTGAGAAGCAAAAGCCCACCACATGGCGAACAAAAACGAAGAAAAAAAAAAAAAAAAAAAAAAAAAAAAAGACAGCGTTAGAAGACAAAATAGAAGACAAAAGATAGGGGAAATGGCCAGACGGACAGGGCTGAGGGGCACAGAGAGGGGAGAGAATGCTTGGGGGAGAAAGTGGAAAAATAGGGGCGAAAAAGACGAAGAGAAATCCAGAAAGTGGTGGAACAGTTTCCACTTTCCGTCTTCCTTGGAGGCTCAGCCCGTTTGTATGGAGTATTGGGCCACGTATTAATACCTTGTATTACGAGTACATATGGATACTCGGTAGTGTTACTCGCAATGCGGCGCGTAGATATTTTGACATGGTTTTCATGTTTTAAAAAAAGAAGAGGGTTGTACGAGCAATACGTCGAACTCTGTATGTCGTATTCCATACTCGTACTCCGTACTTCCGCAGTCTCCTCCCCCAGAGCCGCATCCTTCAAAACAAAGAAACACGGCAAATCAGCGTGCAGATATTCGGTCTCTCTGTTTAGGGACCGACCACGCACAAGCCGTCATGCAAGCAGTCAGCAGTTCATTTCGCAGTCAGACACAAGTGGGCGGTGTGCCTCTCATATCTCGCCCTGGCCTCGTGGGTGTCTAAAAGGGTTGAGGAAATTCTAACAAAAGCATGGTTAACCGCTTGGGCTCTCAGGCTATAATTCTCTCTGCATCCCTACCGACGCAAACACCGAGCAAGCCGAGCAAATGGCGCAAGTCGATGGCGTCGTGCTGCTCGCTAAATTCGCAGTGAGAACCAATCGCAACTGAGCAGCTCGCTGCATTTTGCGTCCATTTTTTTGCCTTTTTGCCTTTTTTGCCTTTTTTGCTTTTTTTGCTTTTTTTCTGATCGGCTGCGGACGCGGCGCTGTGTCGTTTCTTTCCAGCCCTGCATATTCCCGTTCAGCGCAAAAGAAGGTGCTCGCAATGCGTCGTAATGCGTCGCAATACGCCGTAATACCAAACGTCGGTCCCGTCCGTTGGCCCAACTCTCCAGACGTTTGGGTGTGGCGTCTTCTCTCCGCTTTAGCGTCCTCCCGATGACAGAAATAGATGGAACAGAAAGATGGGCTAAAATCAAAATATGCAGCTAGAGAGCTCCACTAACAAAGCTGCTGAGGATTGTGGCGGTGCGTTCCAGCAGGCTGTATCGGGGCCCCCTGGATCCCATATCGACAATGGCACGATGCATTCACACTCGTACGATCTAATCCTGTGTTGAAGTGCAGAAAACAGCTGGGGTTATGATGATGTTCCTGTAAAATACGACATAACAAGACTTTTACAGAATAGACTTGACTTTGTTTGCGGGCTGCTCTTTCTTGCTTTGGCACAGCATTTCTGGTCTTGTCTCCTGCTGTTTTAGGCCTTTTTAAATCTGGCGACTCGCTGTTTGTCGGTCCTTCCTTCTCTGTCTTGGGCGTCTTTGCACTGAATCTCAAAACCGGCAGGCCTGTTCCACCTTGGACCTGTGGGCTCTTTCCCTCTGCGAACAGCCAATGCAACGAGGAACATTAAGAGCGACAAATGTCGCACGAGTAATAATGCATTATTATGAAAGATCTCACAGAGTCATGGCCTAGCGTCGCCGGCTGTCCTATAAATAAACCAGGCAATGCTTGCAGCTGCAGCAGCCTCGCCGTCAGCATGCAAAGACGTATTACCAGGCCGGCGTATTACGGGCCAGGACACGACATGAGCATTCTAAACATTCACGCCTCTGCCGCAATATTAAGATGCGCGGAAATGGGGTCGCCGTCAGCACTGAGAGAGCGATGGCTAGCACGCCTCGGGTGGAGAGAGGCCCCCCTCACGGCCAGCACAATAAGCCAGACTGAGCTCTGTCGCGCGCAGCACAATAGACCAGACTGAGCTCTGTCGCGCGCGGCATCATTGGCCTACATACGCTGCTGTACGAGAGAGGCATGTCATGCCGGCCCCCGCTTTTCACCAGTCCTCGACCCGGACGTCCAGCTTGATGGTCTTTTTGTGCTGCTTGCCGACGGGCGCAAAGCAGTCGGCCACGGCCTCGGCCAGATCCAGCCCGACTGCCCGGGCTGGGGCGACGGCAACCCGGAGGCGGACCGCCGTTTTCTTCCCACTGGGCGTTGTGGCCAGGGAGGGGCGGAATCTAAGAGAGCCGGTCAGTTTTGTCATTGAGAGGGGGGAACCGGAAATTTCAAACAGAGCGAAGAACCTCTTCTGCCGAAAGGGGACAAAATGAACTACCTTATGCTTGACGCAATGTCTTCGGCGTTCTGTGGACCGGCCGGCAGCACCAGGGCAAGCACGGCGGCCACGCCTCCCACATACTCGGCCCAGAAAGCCAGGTCTCCGTCGTCGGGGACCGATGCAGCGGTGGCGGCGGTCGGCCGGGCAACGCCATCGCCGTCGCCGCTGCCGCGCCGCAGCAGCCGCTGCAGCCCGGACAGCAGGACGGCGTCGGTGGGGGCCACGGCGGCGCCCCAGCGCACGCACAGGCTGACGGCCAGGGCGGCGCGAGTCTGGTGGGCCAGGCCGGGCAGGCCCGGGTCGCGGTGCACGGCGTCGTGCAGAGCAAAGGCGGCATTGGCAGCCTCATCGGCGCCCAGGCGCAGCCACAGGCGACCGGCCACCAGCGGCAGCAGAGGCAGGAGGGGCGTGCAGGGGTGGTGGTGATGGTGGTGGGTGTTGGGTGGTGTTGCGTCTGTGGGTGGCAGTGGCAGAGCTGACCGGAGCGCCTGGGCGACAGCATGGACGACTGGAGCGGCCAGGGCTGCCGCTGGGCCGGCACCGACATTTGCAGCAGCGGCTGCGGCGGCCGCCTCGTCGACCATGGCGGCCAGTGGATCGGCCTCGCGGAGTTCGGGCGGCAGGCGCATAAGGAGGGCGCCCTCTCGGTTGCCGCCGGCGCAAAAGGTCACGGAGCGCACTTCGGCGTGGCCGCACTGGGCCAGGGCGGCCAGCAGCGCGTCGACCACGGCGGCAATGGCGGCAAACTGGCGGCGGCGACGCCGGGACAGGCCAAAGATGCGCGGGCGAGCGTCTGTGTCCGTGGCGGCAGCAGCAGCGGCGGTGGCGACGGCGGTGGCCGTGGTGGCGGCCGGGCCCGAGAGTTGGTGGTTGGCCTGGCGCATGCGCTGCGTCTGCGCAAACACGGCGCCCGTCACGCGGTAGCCGGCAATGTGCGGGATGGGATACGGCTGGATCTCGTCCGTGTGCATCAGCATGCTGCCGTAGCCGCGGAAGCCGCCGCCACAGAGGTACAAGTCCAGGCCGGGCCCGGACCCGGGCCCGGTCCCGTGTGCACCGGCGCTGCTGCCGTCTCTCCGTGCCAGTGCCGCCAGTCCCGGAAACTGCCCGTGCAGACGCCGGAGCGCCGCCGCCATGTCATCCGCCAGCGCCGCCGTCACTGCCGCCGACGCCTGCGCCTCGGCTGCTGCCATCGCTGCGGCGGCCGCCTCCGCCCCGACATCCATGCTGCCGACGCCTGCAGTTTTTTGTTTCTTCAGCTCTCCGCCGCCGCCTGCAGTTTTTTCTTTCTTCAGCCCTCCACCACCGGCACCACCGCCCCCCGCTGCCTGGGCCTCGGCAAGCAGCCGCGTCAGCCGAGCTGCACCATAGGGCATGCTCTGGCCCGTGCTTGCGGCGGCGCGCTCGTATCCTCCTCCTTCACCGCCGCCGCCGCCCAGCCGCGAGTCCACATAGGTCATCTGCACGCTGCCGCCGCCGAGGTCCAGCACCAGTCCGCCCGGCAGGCTGGCAAACCCGGCACGCGCGCCCATGGAACCAAACAGCGTCTCGACCTGCGGCGCCAGCACGTACACGGCCAAGCTGCTGCTGCTGCCGCTGCTGCTGCTGCCAGCCGTAGCATCCCGCGTGGCCTCGGCAATGGCGTCGAGCAGCGAGCCCGCATTGGCGGCCCGACGCATGGCTTCGGTGGCAAACACGGCCATGTTGGCCGGGCGCACGCCAAAGTCGAGCGCAATGCGGCGGAAACGAGCCATGGTGCCGGCGACCAGCCGGATCGTCTCGTCCGGCAGAACCACCGTCGGCAGCCGTGGAGGCGATGTTTGCGATGTTTGCGATGTTTGCGATGTTTGCGGTGTTTGCGACGACAAAGACGGCGATGAGCTGTCGCCGCCGCTATCCACCTCCGTCAGGGCATCAAACAACGAGATGGCAGCCCGCTCGCGGTACACGCAGCGCAGCAGGCGCGTGTGCGGCGGCGACAGGTCGGATATGGTGAAGCGAATGCCGTTGCTGTCGGCCAGATGAGAAAACGGAAGACGGAAAAAGGAAGACGGAAAGAAAGACAGCCCAACAGACGAGCAGATGCAAAACAACAAATGCTTACCTTCCCATGTCCACGATCGCGTGCAGGTGGCTGCCGTCGGTGGGCTGCCATCTGGGCAGCTTCTCGTGCAAGTCGTCGAGACCGACAACATCGACAGGCATGGCTGAGTCGGAGTGCAGATACTTGGTAGTCTGTATAGGCTGGTTCTTGAAACGTGCAAAAGTCTCAAGCGGGGGTTGCCTTACTAGATCCCGGGCAGTATATGTCTGGTTCTTGAAAACGTGCACAGTCGGGATTGCACAATCAACAGGCTCATCTGCGTGCTGCCTGCTGGCTTTTCGTGTGGTGTTGCGACACGATTAGATAACACGCAAAGGCTGCGCAAAATATAGCATGTGAGAAGGCAAAGCGCTGGAAAAATGTCTCGTGCAGCTAAAGTTACGAGTATGATTTTCTGCCGTTGGTAATCTAGCGCGAAAAAAAAGAGCTCAAAAAAAGGCCAAGGAAAAAAGGGCCAAGAAAAGACGGACAAGAAAAAAGTGACATCAATAAACCGGTATTTGCAAACGATTCGCCTCCCTGCTTCATTTCCTCTGGACATCTATGTATACAATAAACCAGCCTCCTCCGAAAACGAAAGCCGCAAGCAAAAAAAAACAACGGGGAAAAGGGGCTGTCGTAACATGCAAGTTGGCGCCATAAACACTTTGTCATACGAATATACAGAACTCGAGCGAAGGGGAAGAGTAAGAGAAAAGAAGAATGAAGAATGAAGAAAGAAGAAGAAGAAAGAAGACAGAAGAATAAGACAGAAAAATGAAGAAAGAAGAAAATAGTGAGAGAAGAACGAAAAAGATAAAATTAGCCTAGAAGAACGAACAAGAAGAGAAAGAGGGAGAAAGATCACGGCCAGATTGTGCGCAGGTAGTGCTCGCCAATGTTGTGTTTGCCGTAGAGGGTGGAGTACTGGTCGTGCCAGCGCACGGAGCCGTTTTGGAGGTGGGCGGTGTCCTGGGGCTGGCCGGGGGCGCCAAAGGCGTTGAGGCGGCGCAGGGCGACGTTCCAGGCAAAGGGCGAGAAGGCGGAGCCGGCAAAGAGGCCGGCGCGCAGGACGATTTCGTAGTCGACGAGGCGGCGCTGGTCGAGGGAGAGGGTCTTGAGGGCGGCGGCGTCGGGGCCCTCGAGCAGGAGCTCCTTGGAGACGACGGCGATGCCAAAGTCGAGGCAGCGCTCGGCAAAGTTGGTGGCGTTTTCGGCGGTGGCGCCGTCGGCGAGGAAGACGCGCGTCATGTTGTTGGCGACGAGGAACATGAGCGCGTCGGACGCCTGCACGTCGTAGGGCGGGAAGCTGGCGCGCCAGACGTCGCGGTCGGTGCGCAGCTCGACGGCGGCAAACGAGGCGGCGGCGTCGTGGGCGGCGGGGATGCCGCGGCGCGAATCCAGCCCCGTCAGGTTGAAGGCCGTGTGCAGGTTGAAGAGCGCGGCGCCGGCCAGCCGCCGCAGGTCCGGCCGCACCCGCAGCACGCGGCCCAGGCTGTGCCACAGCGCCGGCGACGTCTTGGCCGTCGGAATGAGAAACTTGTGCGTCGGCCGCAGGTTGACCCGGTACGGGTAGCGCCGGTCCTGCGGCAGCACCAGGCTGTCGAGGTACGCGTGGATCAGCCCGCCCAGCTTTTCCGGCGCCTGCAGCACATGCACGTCGTGCGCGCCCCCGTTGGGCATGTCCGGCTGCAGCTTGACGCCCGGCAGCTGCAGCAGGTCCAGCGGCGCCGCCGTCAGCACGCTCGGCTCGTCGTAGAACTCGTTGAGCGACCCGTGCACCTTCATCTGCGGACAGAACCGCGCCAGCGTCTCGTTGAAGTACGTCCGGTCGAAGAAATAGTCCAGCGACACCCCGCGCCGCGGCCCAACGTCGTGCGGAACCGCCAGCGCCGGGTCAATCACCGACCGCTGCACAATCTCGGGAATGATAAGCTCGGCTGGATTGTCAGTTTGGTACACATACTCTCTTTGAAGTAAACACGCACACACACACACGCACACACGCACGCTCTCTCTCTCTCGTAAACACACACACGCACACACACACACACTCTCTCTCTCTCTCTCTCTCTCGTAAACACACACACTCTCCCTCCCTCACCCACTCACCTCCCATCTCAATGGCCACGCGCACACACGTCAGCACGCCGCTCTTGACCTCGGCCAAGCCGCCCGGCACGGCATCGCAGCTCAGCAGCAACTGCGGCGTCCACAGCCTGTTGGTGCACAGTTCCCGGATGGCCGACCCGTCCAGCTCGCCGTCGATCTCGTGTTCTAGGAAGCTGTCGACAAACTCGTTCTTTTTGCTGCGCTCCGGCCGCAGCAGACTGGCATAGTGCGATTGCGCCCCATCGCCCGCCAGCTCAAAAAGCAGATAGAAAATAAGAATGGCCGGGAGAGCAAACTTGAGTACGTGAAAAACGCGGGACGAGTCCAACATGGTGCTGTCTCGCTGGGGAGGGAAGGGAAGGGAGACCGGATAAATTGAAGACCACCGAAAAAAAAAAAAGAAACGACAGAAAAAAGAAACCAGATAAAACAGACTGATTCAATTAAGCGAGTGTGCGGCCGCTGCAGCGCTGAACCATAAAGACACCGTCGGCAAAGGCAATGCTCTTTCTATCCATCTAACTCGTTCAGAATCGATGCCGCAACCTGTTGGCTGTCAACGCAAGAAGGAATAAAATCGGACGCAGACGAAGCTCCCAAATCGCCAGGACAGGAGTAGATACTCGCAAAAAGGATAGCGTCACCGCATTGTGGCGCATTCATTAGAGCCAATCAGCGCTTGGTGCATGTACCAAGCTCTTGGCATCCCCTTTCTGTTGCCTCTGGCAGTTCGCACTGTGACCAGCTACTGAAGATGCTGCGGATACGGGGGCCGTTAGGGAATTCGACGTAATGTGCGCACAGAAACCTGCACAGTATACACACTGTACTATACAGAATAGACCAATCAGAGCATGGTGGCGTACTCGTATGCAAACGGCGATACGATACTCGTATTACTCTGCAATACGTCACAAGATGAAGATATTCACCGCATGTGCATCGTCATATTCCTCTTAACTTCGTCTTACCCTGGTTTCCCGCTTTTGGTTTCGAAATGTTTGTCCTCTCGGAGAAGCCTGTGGCAGCGATGCATTTTTTTGCAGTGCCATACGGACCGACAATGCATCCAGCTTTGTTGTGGAAGAGCAAAGTCGAAGGAGTGGGCGATTCCGTGATAGAAAGTATGGTTCGCGACTGCAGGAATGCAGCAAAAGTAAACCATGGTATGAGAGGGACAAGAGCACAAGAGGACAGGAGGGACTAAAGCAGAATAAGAAGAGACAAGTGTACGTCGTAACCTTCCTTGGGCAGCCATTCAGCCAATGCAATCCTCCCTTCTAAGTGAGAGGAGCAGGTAAACAAAAAATCCTCCACCTTTGCAATGCAGCTGCACTAGCTGCATTGACAGACATGCCAGCCTTGTTGGTAAACGTCGAGCTGCGTCAACTGTCCGGCGAACTCGTACAACAGGCCCAATCTTACCCAAGCAAAACAAGCAACAGAAAGCTCGAGTGAAACGATGAACAACGCCCAATAAAGAGTAACAAACAAAACATGGCAAACCGCAGCAAAACTCAGCGCCCACTCTCTCTCTCCTTCCCTTTCTCTCCTTCTCTCTCTCTCCTTCCCTCTCTCTCCCTCCCTCTCTCTCCTCCCCTCTCTCCCCCTCCCCCTCTGTCCCTTTCACACCAAATCGGCACTGCCTCCATCCCAACAAAACACGACGTACAGAACCAAACATCCGATATGTTTCCTCCAACTCTTCTACTCCAACACTTTACCGATGAATCGGCCCTGCTGCAACACGGCCAAACAAAAGGCCTCATCTTGGGGAATGAAAGCCCAGAAGACTTGGTCTCGATGTCAGCATTTTACGGCGTAATATTACTTCCCCTCTCGTTTCCACCATCTCCTTGTCCCTGACCCTGACCCAGACTATCTGAGCCATATGCTCAAGTATTAATAGATCCTGGCCTTGTGCCAGGCCTCGTCTTGGCCTGGTCTGGCCTGCTCGACCTCATGTCGTTTCCACGCACTCGGATCTGTTTCCTCGACGTTTGTTTCGTCACACTACTACTCCGTAGACTCGTTTCGAATTAGATTTGCTTCAAGCTGTTAGATTTGCTTTCGCGGGTCTATTTACGCGTACGGAGTAATACAACATATACTCTAGCATATTTCGAATATAGTTCAGCAGATAGCCAGTCCTCGCTGGCTTCTCACTCGCTGCCGTTCTGTGTCGTGGCATAATTCCGGCCGTGCTTCCAAATTCGTCCAGAGGCAAGCCTTATGCATGGCCACGGCCTGTCTTGTCCAAGGTCGTTTGTTTTGTTTCCTGCCTTTCTATCATGTAACCTTTTTCATGTCTTGTTACTGGGCATTCAGACCAACGCAGAGCGAGCCCGTGCTTCAAAGCCTTGAGAGTCCTCCGCGGGCGGCTTCCCTCTTACATCGACATGAGCCAGACAAGCTTCTACATGTGTTACGTAGGCATGAAGCCCAGAGCAAGGCTCATCCGCCAGTGCTTGTTCGCGTACGAGCACGAAGTGGTACGTCGTATTATCGGCTTACGGAGTACGAGCGAGTACGTGTATGGATACGAGTACGACGTAGGTCGTATGGATATCCATACGAGCACGTCGTACGTCGAATGCTCCACTTACGCGAACGCGTTAGGCTTCTGTGGATGACCCACTGTAACCTCTAGCGCGTTAAGTGGAAGAGCCAGAAACGACGAGGGAAGGAGCGATCCGCTTGGAGGGGCAGAGCTTTTTCTTACTTTTTGATTGGAGGGCGCGTGTCTCAACGGCGCGAGTCTGACACGAAAAACCGCGAAAAAAGTTTGGCGTCTTCGAGTTCGACGCCCCCCGTTTGCACAGCGCCTTCCCTCGCTTTCCCCAAAGTCCTCCGCTCCTTCTGTCTTTTCTGACGGCAAGACGAGTTTACTCGTGTGAAATAATGCCTCGTACGGAGTACTCGTACAGCGTATTCCTTCGTACTTTGCCATACTTTCGCACTTGCGTTCGACACTAAAGCTGCACGACCCGCTTTGGTGCTCTCACTGGCGTCTTTTTTTCTTCTCGTTCTTCCATTTTTCTCTCTTTTCTGTGCCGTGCTGTCTTCGTCAAGTCTGCCGTTGCTCTCTGTCGGCGATCCCTCCCCCCCTCCCCGCCAAAGAGAACTGCGTCCTAGCAGCACTTTGTGTTTTGAACCAGTGACACCCAATAAGGAAGCTTTGAGCGGTGAATACGAATCGAATCGAGAAAAAGGAAAGGCTCTGCTGCGACTTGATTCTTGAGTCTCTTCTGCCTTCTCTCTCTCTCTCTCTGATTCATCACCACATCGCATTTACATCTTCAAAGTCGCTCCTTTGACCCCCCCCTTCCCCTTCTTCTCTTCTTCTATACGTCGTATCTGAATTCACTCCTTTTCCAGTGGCATCACCCCCTCCCCCCAGCACCGTTAATCCCCATCCGCGATACGACCCTCTCGACCACCACGGCATTTCCCTTTGTTCGTCTTCCCCATCTACGAGTAGGATTTCTGCCCAGTACGACGTACGACGTACGAAGCATAAACCCGCACCCCCTGCCAGCTTTCCTTTTATTCTTCACCTTATCTGCAACACACGGAGTATTACGGAGGACGCCGCCCTTTTCTCCGTTCCAGTTGGTCCAGCAGCAGGGATTTTTATTGTCACCGCCTCAAGGATCCGCCAGAATTCCCTCGTGCCGAGTACGGAGTACGGCATACAAAAAAAATAAAAATAAAAATAAAAAATAAAACAGGAAAAAGAAGAACGAAAGAACGGCTGGAAAAGGCCAAGACAGACGGGAACCACAGAGACGCCGACCAGAGTTCGCGATTCTGCTGTCAGTCCCGGCATCCGCTTTCAACGGAACACCAGCCCAGCCACCACAGCCAACCGATCGCTCTATGACGGCCGTCGAATATCCATACTCGTAAAAAAAAATTCGACTCTGTCAGCTGGTCTACGACGATAGTTTTGGTACGAAAGACGACATATCATCTCTCAGACCGTTCTTCCACTTCAATTCCCAACATTGACTCGGCACTCCGCCTGGTGCTCGCCAAAAAAAGAGACAACACGACTCAATTGCAATAGGACGAGCACATTCTCACCTAGCATTGGACAGAAGCAAGACGAGTTGGCTGTTTGCCCTTGTCCGCCCCCACCACAACAGCGGAACTCCTCCAACTAACTCGAGGATTGCCCAAGAGAGCACTGCTCTGCTGCATATGCACTCCTGTCGTGTCAACCGCCACGCTCCACCAGAAGCCCCCAGGCGTATGCAGCTGTACGGAGGCTGCATGTGAGACAAACTGCGTGGAGAAGCCGATTGCAAACAACAGCACAGACGGAGAAAAAAAAAGAGAAAAGAGAAAAGAGAAAAGAAAAAAGAAAAAAGAAACAGCAGACCGACAAAATATTACTCTGCGATTCTTTGTACTCGTACGAGTTCGTCGTCCTAAGTTTTGCTCCGCCCCGCTAGATTATTGCTGTCCTATCTATCCCTGGCCGGCAAGGAAGAAGTCTTGGGATTTTCTCAACGCCAGCAAATCCTTCCCTTTCGCCCTGCAAAAGGAGGAAAAGAGGGTTGTCGCCAATACGAGCAGAACTGCAAGCAGCACAGCACCAATCACAACATCCCAGGAAAGCCACAGCAGACAGAATCCCAGAAGGACCACGCCAACCCCGACCCTTTCTGAGCGCTTTGGACTCTTCCCACCAGCCAGGCTGCTTGTGGGGGGTGCAGGCTGGCCTGCAGGGGTCTTTGCCTTCATCCTGGGCTTGCGTTCTCTGGCCCTGGGCCACTTCTGCATGGTTGCAGCATCGCTGTAACGCAACACAACGCACCGCAGCGCATCCCGACCACAACCCTGCTGCGTTTTCCTTTTTAACCAGCCCGCTATTTGCGCCACCAACCACAACGCGCCGCCCCTCTGCGAAGTATTACGAGCAATACTACGATCCCAGCGTCTCTCACTCGCTCCCTCACTCGCAGTGTAATACTGCTCTGGGCGCGAGTATCCTGGTGTTCTGGGGTTTCCCTCCGTCTCATCTACCTGCCCTGCTAACTGTCGTATCTTGCTGTCCTCGTCTATTTTGATCCTTTTCTCTCTTGATACCGCTTTTTCTTCGCCTGCCCAACTCCACTTCTTCCTCATTAGTCGACGTCAATTCTGCCCACTCTCCTTTTAAAGATCATATTCGTTCCTTTTTTTTTGTCAATCCGACTCCATTCCCCAACCTTCTTTCTTTTCTTTTTTTTTCTCTCTTCCCCCTCCAGGGCCGTTGTCGGCGCACCTCCTCATCAGCTTCACCGTCGACTGACAAGGTATCTTTGCGCAGAAAAGAGCTGACGTGTCGAACTCTTTTTGTCTCGCGTTTCGTGAATTTTCCTTTTGTCTCGGTTTATTTATTCGCCATTTTGGATATACAAAGACTACGACAAGCGTTTTGGACAAGCGCGGCCCTCAAGATTTCATTGATTTTGGCTGCTTTTTTCATCTCTACTTTATTTCTTTTCTCGGGGGTCCCTTTTACTTGACCGTTTTCCTTGGCGCCTTTTTTCAGCACTACGACTTACGAGCACTCAACGGTTTTATTTCCCGCTTTATCCATCGTCCGCCGACCCGACTTCCAGCCACCGCATTTTTTTTTGATCGCTGGCTTCTTAATTTTCTTCAACATCCTCCCCGCATAGTTGACCGCACTTTCATTTGTCGTACATTCGACATTCAATTTAGCCGTTGTCGTCACACTTTGCGGGCTCGAAACGCAGCTGGGCCGTTTCTGCCCTGGTTGCTTTTTTTTTGGCTCTGTTTTTCGTCTTCGCTCGCGGCCGCTAGTTAGGCCTTGCGCTCCATTTGCCCTTGCCTCGCCTGGTGCCCTGTTGTGACTATTTTTTTTTCTTGCTCTCAATCGCGAGTCGTTGAGTTTTCTCGCTCCTTGGCGAATTCGCACGCCGCGATAACAACAGCTCTAGAACCGATTGTCTGTCACCTCTCGAATCTTTCTTTTTTTCGACCCCATGAAAGACCCGACGACCATCGCCATCTTATTCTAAACCCATAGCACAGGATGCCGCCACAAGACAGTATGCTTTCTCCGTTTCCAGACGAGCTGGCGGCGGGCTTTCCTCGTGCGCCCAGAACCCCAGAACCAACAAACCTACCTGCGGCCAGCGATGACGGTCGGCCTCCATCTCCGCCGCGCCCACGGTTGCGCCTAAAAAGACGCGGCTTACCCCGTCTAGCGGCACCGACGCAGAACTTTCTGGCTTCGGTGGCGGCAGCCGATCGCGATGTCTGTCTGGCCGATGTGCCCATTCCAAGCATTGAGGAGCCCGAATTGACGCCCAGCAACATCCCTGCAGCGTTTTTCCCTGTTCACGAGAGGGTGTCGCACTTCTCGGATGACCAGCCACCGGCGCAACGCGAAGCGCAACTGAGCTCGGACTCAATTGGCACCGCCTTTCTCAGCGTTCGTGGGCGCAGCACTTTTTCGCCACCCAAGACGCCTGCGCCAGGCGCCCTGCCGTCGCTTTCTCCGTCGCGGTATCCCAACTGGTCCATCGAATCCGTTTTCAGCAGCTCTACCGAGTCCAGCCCCGACCCCGAGTTCGGCTCGCCCAGTCGTCCATCCACGGCGCGCTCGACCCAGACAAGCTCGTCTTCTCTCTACAGTCGCTTCTCCCAGCTCTCCGATGACGAGCGATGCACCAGTCCAAGGGAAGAGGCCTCTGCAAACTCTAGCTTCAGCAGCATTGACGGGCCTTACAAGACATCCGCATTCAACCGCGGCAGCATCACCAGCATTGCCAACATTGCCAGCATCACCGGAAGTGCCGGCAGTGCAAACCTTGGCGGTACTAGCTGTGTTGTCGGCAGCCTTCAAACTGGCCATGTCTCGATTGCTGCGGCACTGGAAGAAGACAGCGGCACAACTGGTTGTGCGCCGGCCGGCAGCAATGCACGGCAGCTGAGAAAAGCCCCCTGGACACGAGCTATGAGCTCACATCTGTGGGCCACGTACATGTTGTACCTGCAAGACCCAAAGGTGACACCGTTTCGGGTGGGCAAGAGCTGCGTACCGCCACATGGCGTGTGCCTGCGGGTGGCACGTGAAGCAAAGCGAAGCTGGAAGGGTGCAAGAGCCATGGCCAAAGCGTCGGCGGGCCGTGGTTCGGGTGCTGGTGCGCCAGAGCCTGTCATGGATAAGGCTGGCGCGACGAACGCAGCTGGCGAGAGAACGGCTCACCTTGCGAGCAGCAAGAGCGGCAGCAGCACGCCTACGGCGGCTGCCAGCAGCGGAGGCAGCAGCGGAGGCGTCTTTATGCAGTGGCCGCACACCAACGCAGCCACGCGCGCCCATCTGCGCGAACTTTGCCGGCTCAAGGCTTCGACGCCTGGCGGTGGCGCGCGGGACTTGCATTACATGTCGCGCAGCCCGACGCCTTTTACGCAGCCAGCCGGCCGGTATCGGACTGCGGCCGCCGTGCGTGCTGCTGCTCCTGGCTTGCGCTCCCCGCCGCCGCCGGCGCCGCCGCTTGCTTCTTCATTTTCGGCATTTGCTACCAAGGACATGGCTTTGTCGCTGTCAATGAGCACGTCCGAGTCCATGCAACCGCAGGGCCCGCTGGCCCAGCTGACTCGATCGGCGCTGGATCTGAGCGAGGGACTTTTGTTCAAGCAAGGCGGTGCTGCACGACGAAACATGCCAGGCATGGCCGCCCCTGCCTCTGCAAGGACCTCCTCCTCTTTAATGTCTGTTCCTACGGTTGCCATTGTGGATGCGACTGCGACGGCAGAGACAACGACAGAGACAGCGGCAGCTACAGCCACAGCTGCAGCTACAGCTACAGCTACATCGGCAATCGCTACGACGCCACCACCGCCAGCTGTTTCGTCTGCCGCAACGGCAGTAGGTGTGTCAGATTTGGGCGAGAGACTTGGCTCGGCCATGGACCCCGAGGCGCCTTCGTTTGCGGAGCGGCAGCGGCTTGGCTCACCCTTTACAACGAGGAGCTACGGGCCTAGCTCGTCGAGCTCGCTGGCGGCCATCCTGGGTCTGTCGACGGCGAACTCGCGCCAGTCACACACCATTGGGCCGCGGCGCACGCTGCAGTCGCCTGTGCGTCTGAGCCGCTCTGGCACACAGAAGCGCCGGTCGCGGCAGCTGGGTCTGGATGCACGGAAGCGCCCGAGTTTGGCGTCTGACTTCTTCACGGAGCCGTCTGCGCTGGATCTGCCCGGCACGACCGACGACACAAACACGGCCGGCTTGGCCGGCTTGGCCAGCTTTGGTTCGTCAGAGGAGAGAGGAGGGTTTGAGAACGAGCGGATGGAGCTGTCCGATTACCCCGGCCCGGCCGCCGCTCATCTCCACAGGCTCTTTGCTCCGAGACTTGAGAGCCGTCCCGTGCCTGGCTTGACACCGTCCTTTTCTGCGCCGGAACTGTCGACGACGGCAGCGGCAACAGCAGCGGCAGACAATGACGAAGCCAACGACGAGGCCAACGACGAGAAGGCGGCGTCGGCGGCGGTGGCGGCGGCAGTGGCGACAGCAGCTGAGACGTGGTGTGCGCCATCCTCACCCCCCTTTGTGGTTGACCGTCTGCAGCCGGCAGCCTCTCTCCAACAGTCTTCTGCGCGGCTTGGCCGCCTGGGCTCGCCCTTTCTCGGCTCGGCTGGCGGGAAAAATGGTGCCGCCACGGGCAACCGCCACGGCAGCAACCACGGCAGCAGCACCAGTTTCAGCTACCCCAACCGGCTGTCGGCACCCATCGACCTTGACATGGCGTCTTTTGGGAGGCCGTTTGCCACGGTTCATCGCATTGCCCAGCCCAAGGCCGTGCCGGCAGCGCGAGCCAACCTGGCGACGCGTTTGGCCTACATTGACCAGCGACTGCGCGAACTGAACAACCGGGCAGACCAGCTGCGGCGGCGATCCGAATCGCCAATGTGAGATGGGTGTTGGCGCAAGGAAAAGGCCCTGCAACGAACGTGGATTCAGCACTGGGGAGACGGTCCTGAAAGGAGAAAAAGGCCTTTGCATCTCGATTTCGCATCTTCACACGGCCGCTTGGAGAAGAGATGTCTATTGATCGAGCTTCTTTTCATAGCACGCCTCGCCTTCTCTCCCTTCTATCACTCAATTTGGCGGTTTTTTTTTATGGTTGTTCATGACTTTTCCCCCCATCTTTTTTCTTTATTTTTTCTCTGGTCTGAAACGACGCTTTGATGGCACTCAGTTACTCAGTTACGGCCGGCATACGCGTGTTTATTCTTTGAGTTTTGATTTTCTTTGCCAGCTCTTTTTTTTATTGTCGATACGAATGTTTACGAACAACGTCTTCTCACCAAGGAAAAAACAACAACACGACATGACGATCCGACGCACAGATTATGTGCGAAAAATCTAGATGACCTGGATATGACTTTTGGATTTTATTTCTCGCCTCTTTATTGGGCCGTCGCCATTTTTTTTTTTTTTTTATTCTTGACTCGACTACACGCAACAGGATTTGTTGCGAGAGTGTGGTTTTTTTTTCTCAACTTTTTTTTCAGCTCACAAGCTGCAGAAGGATCTTGTTTCTTATTCCAATTGCTCCACCGTTGGTGTCTTCTTTTTCAGATCTCACCACAAAGGTGCTTACATTCTTTCATCTGAGATGTTTTTCTTTTGTTATACTTTCTTGTTGCGCATCTTCTCTCGTCAGGCAAACCCACCGAAAAGCCATTCTAGGGTTGAGCTCTCTCCCTAATGTAATTTTGTCTACCTTTGTTTTGCTAAAAGAGACGGCGAGGAGACGTGACATCGAACTGACTCCATGGGCATGGTTGCAGTCTTTTTTTTTTTTTTGTCTCACTTTCCCTTCTTTCTTACCTTTTTCGTTTCTCCTTCGCTTCCTCTTTTTTTTCTTCACATTCTTTCATTCAAAATCTTTTGTTATCTTAGCATTTCGTACAATAGGGAAAGCAAACTTTGGATTTAGTGTCAGTGATTTGATCAGTGATTTGAGGGGCTAGAGATGTGAGAGGTTAGAGATGCAGCCGTACAAAAGGTATTCATACTGCTTTGAGTATTGCTCTAGGCCATGCTCCAGCTCGCATTGTTTGTCTTTGATTGTCCACCCTCCAGTCATCGACAATCTTTTCTCGCCCGCGTCCATCCATAGGCCACCAGGGGCGTACTTGTATCACTCTACGGAGTACGGAGTAATACACTGCTATGATATGATTACTCATCAAGTGGAGACCTGAGCAGCCCCGAAAAAGCCCCTAATAATCTCACTAACGCTCTGAACTCTCCTGTACACCACTTCGAATTCTCTAGTGTTTCCAACCAGCACGCTTCAATATCCGCATTCCGCATACTTTAGCTGCAGCGTATGCCGGCTGTCTTCATCTTGTGACAAGCCGGGGTTGTTTTGTTTTTTTTTGCCATGTCCCCGCGGTGGGCGAGGAGCAGCAGCGCAGCGGCTGGAGCTGGCCAGCTGGGCTGCTTCGAGGCGGCCCAGCAGAAAGGAGAGCTGCGGGCCGGCAGCGCCGGGAAACGGCAGGGGCGGCCGATGCGGCGGCTGCTGTTGTCGGCGCGGCCTGTGGCCGTGCTTTCTGTGTTTCTGGTCGTGATGGTCTGCTGTGTGTCTGGCGTGGCGGCGTCGCGAGGCGATCGACTGCCCGAGTTTCGCGAGTGCGTCGAGGTGTGTTTTTGTGTTTGTCTTCTATCTCTGTTTCTGTTCTGTCTCTCCTCTCTCTCTCCTCTCTTTCCTCTCTCCCCAAGCTAAAACAAAGACGCAGACATGCAAAGCCGAGAACTGCGGACCGGGCAAGCCGGCGACGCCGATCCGTAGGTTCCCCCTGGAATGATGATTTTGTGTTCGTTCGCTCTGCTGACTCTCGCAGCCCTGCACCTGCGTCTGCTGCTGTGGACGTGTGCCAGCGAGTGTGACCAGACGTGCCAGCGCATTGTGACGGCGCAGCGGCGGGCGGCCGGCCTGGCCGTCGAGCAGTTCCACGGCAAATGGCCGTTCCGGCGGCTCTGGGGCGTGCAGGAGCCGGCGTCGGTGCTCTTTTCGCTGGGCAACCTGTGGGCGCACTGGGCCGGCTGGCGGCGGCTGCGCGCCGCCATGCCGGCGTCCTACCCGCTGCGGCCCTACTACCGCGGTTTTGCCGCCGTCGGCATCGCCTCCTGGGTCTTCAGCGCCCTCTTCCACACGCGCGATTTTGTGCTGACCGAGCGCCTCGACTACTATGCCGCCGGCGCCTCCGTCTTCTACGGCCTCTTCTACACGCCCGTGCGCGTCTTTCGCCTCGACCGCCGCGTCGGCCCGTCCGGCTTCGGCTCTGGCTCCGGCTCTGGCTCCGGCTCCGGCCCCGGCTCCGGCTCCGGCTCCGGCCGCCTCCTCCTCCTCCACCAGGCCGCCGTCCTCCGCTGGTGGACCCGCCTGTGCCTCGCCCTCTACACCGCCCACGTCGCCTACCTCTCGCTCGTCCGCTGGGACTACACCTACAACATGGCCGCCAACGTCGCCGCCGGCATCGTCCAGAACATTCTCTGGTCCTGGTTCTCCTACCGCGCCTGGCGCCGCACCCGCCGCGCCTGGGCCGTCTGGCCCGGCCTGGCCGTCGCCTGGCTCATGCTGGCCATGAGCCTCGAGCTCTTTGACTTTCCGCCCTGGCGCGGCATCCTCGACGCCCACTCGCTGTGGCACCTCGGCACCATCGGCCCCACCATTCTCTGGTACAGGTGTGTGTTGTGTGTGTTGTGTGTGTTGTGTTGTTTTGCGTCTCGCGTGTCGTGTGTCGTGTTTGTTTTCTTCGCCCGTCGTCACGTGGCGCGCTGCACGTGTCTTGTCACATGTTCTGCCTGCTTTTCCAACGCCCTGGTCGCCTGTTACGGCATTGTGCTGACTGACTGCTCTCCAGATTTCTCGTCAAAGACACGCTCGACGACATTGCCAGCAAGGAACGGCTCAAGGAACGAGAGTAGACCTCGTCGGAGCCATGTTTGCAGGCCGTTATTGTGTCTGCAATTGTGTACACTAGCCAGTTTGATTCTACATATTTTAAGCAGCCAATTGTGCCAGTTTGATTCTATACATACAGCCAACACTGCCAGTCTGATTCTATGGATACATATAAGCACCTATGCTCGCTAGGCCACCATACTCGTACTCGTCTGCTCGTCTGATTTGCCCGTCTCCAATTCCCAGTGTCCTAGTCGTCCATCGGCATGTATCGGGGCCCCGTGGCGCTCTGGATCTTGCGCAGCCGGTCCAGCGTCGCCTGCCGCGCAGCCTTCTTCTGGCGCAGCCTTTCCTTGTCTTCGTCTGTAAATCCGGTCAGCGGCTTGCGGGCCCGCGACGTCGGCGTGCCAAATCCGCCCGTTCCGGCCGGCGACGACCGGGCCGACGTCGAAAAGAGCAGCGATGCCCGTTTGTGCTGCGCCGCGCCGCCGTTGCTGCTGCTGCCCGGCGTGGCGAACTGCACAGACGCTCGGTGTGCGTGGGAAAAGGGCTGCTGTGCCGCCGCCGCCGCCTGTCGCTGCGGCGTTTTCGGCGTCTTTGGCGTCTTCGGCGTCTTCGGCGCTCCTGCTGCGGCTGCGGCTGCGGCTGCAAACGGCGGGCCTTCGCGGGTCCCCCCCAGCCCCAGTCGCCGGATCTGCGCCTCCAGCACGTCAATGTCGCCGCTGCGCTTCTCGGCCATGCTCGTCATCTTGGCAATCGTCCGCATCACCGCATCCACCGTCGGCACTGCCGCCGCCGCCGCTGCTGCCGCCGCCCCATTCTTGCCTCTCCCCTTGATGCCGTTGCTGGCGCTGCCGCTGCCGCCTTCGCCGCTTCCGCCGCTGCTCGCGCCAGCCGTCGCCAGCTGCGTCCGCAGCAGCACCAGCTGCTGCTCCGCTTCCACAAGCACCTCCATAAACTGCTTGTACGCTCGCCGCAGATCGCTCTGCTGCGTCGCCTGCTCGGCACTCAGCGGCAGTGCTCGCGCCGCCGCTTCGCCGTCCCTCGTCTGCGACGGCAGCAGCCGCACCAGGTCTTCGTGCACCCGCCGCAGCCGCCGGCCTTCCTGCTGGAGAGCGCCGGCCGCCGCCAGCAGCTCGCGGGCTGCGTCGGGCTGCACCCGCGACTCGCCCAGCTTGTGCGGCAGGTCGCGCGTCACAATCGCCCCCAGGTCGTCCACGTCGCAGAGCAGCCAGCTGTCCGGCTCCTCCAGGTCGTCCTCCGACTTGCGCTGCTGCCGCTGCGAGTGCCCCCGCAGGAACGCGTCAATGTTGCGGCTGTTGACCTTGAGCACCATCACCATCCGGTTGATGTCCCGGAACACCGCTTCGCACTGCGTCGCCACCGAGTCGCCGCCGTTGATGTCCGAGTCCAGAATATACACACACTCCGCCAGCTGCAGCGTCGGCGCCAGCGGCTCGTCCAGCTCCCGGTCCAGCACGTCGTAGTCGTCCTCCGCCGCCGCCAGCACCAGCGCCTCCTCCGCCTCCTTTTTCGCCCGCGCCTCCTCCGCCTTCTTCAGCTGCGCAACATTGGCATCCTGCAGTTTCCGCCGGCTGGCATTGAGCCGCTCCGCTGCTGCTGTTGCCGCCGCCGCCGCCGCCCCTGCCCCGGTGCCTGCTGCCGCCGTCCGAGGCGTCTCGCGCAAAATCTGCGACGCCATGCCCGGAGCGCTAAACGACCGCTGAGACAGCGACTCGTCCCGGAAAAGCCGCCCAGGAACGCCCGCACCCGTTGGCTTCGCAGGCCGCCGCTGCGGGCTGGGCGACCGCGGACTGTGGTCTTGCTGCTGCCGTCCCGGCCGCAACGTAGGCCGCTCACCAAACAGAGAAGGCCCGCGCGATGCCTCCGCCAGTGTGAACAATGATGAGCTGCTGCCCGCGGCATCCATGCCTGCCGTCGTGCCAAATGAGCCTTGTGTTGTAAAACTCGGCGTCTGCGCCAGCCCCGTCGTCGACGGGCTCAGATCCTTGGCAACATCCGTCCCGCTGCCCTCGTCGTCGTACTCATCGCCTTCTGCATCTTCGCCCTCGTCGCCCTCGTCATCCTCTGCCTCCCCTTCGTCCAACGAATCTTCCTCTTCTTCTTCGCTGTTCGTCGACGGCGAGAGCGGCGGGGGCGCAAGATTGGCAAATGGATTGTTCAGGCTAACGGTGCTGCTTGGAGGAGCCATGGACGAGAATATCGATGCAGACGATCCCTTTGACGGCGTCGTCGATTCGAAAATGCTTTTCGCCTTGGTAGCCACGGGCGCCTTGGCCGCGCTCGGGCCCTTGGAAAACGGATCTGGAGGCAGCGGAGCGTCTTCCGCCACGCCTGCCTTCCGGCCCTTCGAAAACGGATCTGGGGGCAGCGGAGCATTTTCCACCACGCCCGCCTTCTGGCCCTTCGAAAACGGATCCGGAGGCAGCGGAGCATTTTCCACCACGTCTGCCTTCCGGCCCTTCGAAAACGGATCTGGAGGCAGCGGAGCGTCTTCCGCCACGCCTGTCTTCCGGCCCTTGAAAAACGGATCTGGGGGCAGCGGAGCATCTTCCGCCACACCCGCCGCTGCGGTTTTTGTCTGCGCAGCCTTCGGTTTGGCAAATGGATCGGGCGGCAAAGGCGGCTCTGCTGCCTGGTCGGCCGGCTCGTCTGGCCCCCCGCCTGCTCTTTTGGGTCCGGCCTTGGACAAGGACGGAATAGGTGGTAGTGGAGCGTCGTCTTCTATAGCATTGTTAGATGGAGCTTGGGTGACATGGTCAGGTGAATATGAGATTGCTGAGGCGCCGGAGGAAGAAGACGATGAGTCCCCAAATGGATAGACGGCCTTACTGATGGTATCGGGTGGCAGAGGGATCTGCTCCTGCTTGCTTGAATCTTTCTCCTCCCTCGTCGGTGCCACTGTCGGGGGCGTCAGACCCGGCGTTGCCGTCGCTTCGTTCTCCACCGGCAAGGTTCCTTTGGGCACGTCCGCCGCCGCTTTGGCCGCTGAACCCGACGTGCTCAACGATCCGAACAACCCTCCTCCTCCTCCGCTGCTAGCCAGGCCGAAGAGACTGCCCGCTGTTGGCGGGGATTTGAGCGGCCCGCCAAAGAGAGACGATGCCGGGGCTGTTGCTGTTGCTGTTGCTGTTGCTGCTGCAAATGGCGTCGAAGACGAAGTCGTTGCCGCTGCAAGAGAGCTAAAGAATTTAGACGGCGCTGGCGTGGTGGTCGGCGTAGTCGACTCAACAGCACTGGATGCCGTCTTCTTGCTCTCGTCCGGCGATGCAGGAGCGGCCGGCTGAGGCACCGCTGCGGGTGCGGGTGCAGGTGCGGGTGCGTCCATGTCTTCATCACGGGACTCGTCGCTTGTTGCCAAAGCGCTGGGCTTATTGCTGCTGGCCTCGCCCAGTGACAAGCCAAATCCGTTGCCGAACAAGCTGCCGCCACCTCCTGCGGATGGCGCTTTCTCATTGTCATTTGCCGTGGCCGGGTCGGCCTTGAAGGTCGTCCCCAGCACGAATGGAGTAGATCCGAGCGAGGTGCCATCTGCCTTTTGTGTGGGTGGGGGGAAAGCAGTGCTGCCGTTGGCACCGCTCGGAGCGCCAAACGACCCAAATGAGCCAAAGGGCTTGGCTCCTGATGATCCTGTCCCCAGGCCAAAACTACTGCCACCACTGCCGCCACTGCCGCCATTGCCGCGACTGCCAAAGATGCTTCCAGAGCCACTGCCTGCGCCCGACGTGCCTCCAGACGCAAGAGCGGCAAACCCGCTCTGCCCGCTGCTCCCCAGAGCAGAAAATGGATTGCTGGTAGCCGACGAGGTGCCGGCCGCCGCGGCTGCGCTTGCAAACGGATTGGCTGTCTTGTTGGCAAACGACGAAAAGGGGCTTGCCGCATTTGCTGTGGCTGACGTCGCCGAGCCAGCAGACGCAGCGCCAAAGCTGGGCTGGCCAAACGCAGGGGTCTTTGCCGCCGTCGCGCCGCCCGAGCTCCAAGGAGACGGACGAGAGCCCAGGCCAGATGCGGCACCAAAGGCTGAGCTGCTGCCAGAGCCAAGGGTGGACGGTGCTCCGAATGCTGGCGCTCCAAATGCTGGTGCTCCAAACGCTGGTGCCCCAAATGCCGGTGCTGGCCGCAACGGCGAGCCTGCCGCAGTGCCTCCAGCGTTTGCCCACGGGGATGTGCCGCTGCCAAGAGCAGGACTGGCCCCAAAAGCCGGGGCCGGGCTGGATTGCAGCGCAGCTGCTGGGGTGCCAAATGCAGACGCCGTCGTTGTCGGTGCCTTGGGCGAAGAGAAGCCAACCGCAGCTGTCTGTGCAGGCTGCTGTGCAGAACTTGAGCTTCCTTCCGCAGCGACGAGGCCGGAGAAGACGGTACCTTTGCGGACCGAGTCGTTGTACACAACCCACCAAGCCACGAGGACGCCCTCGTTGTTCAACACCCACAGGCCAGGAAGAGGGCCCGGCGATTCCTCCAAATCGTCCGTTGGAATCGGCCTTGGAACCTTGTCTCGGCTGGACAGATCGAGAGCTGCGCCAATGGCGAACGTCTCTTCGAAGTCAGCGGACATGGGCAGCTGAGCACGCCGAGAGTCGTCGGCAAGCTCGGTTGTGGTGAAGACGTTTGCGATCTTTTCAGCCGGTACGCCGGTGGCCAGCGGCTCTTTGGATCTCGTCAAAAGCCCAACGTTTTCGGCCGCCGTCGACACCACAATGAGGGCATCCTGGAGGCTTGGGGGGAAATCGCGCAACCGCAAAATGGAGTGGTGGGGCACTTTTTCGCCAAACGACTCGACGGGAGTGTTGAGCATCTGATAGATGATTTCGGGCGGAGAGGTTTTGGGAGTTCGCGTGACGATATGGAACGCCGAAGGCTCGCCCGAGTTGGAGTTGTGCACAACGAGAAAAACGTCGTTTTCCAGCCAGGCAACCGATGCAACTGCCAATGATGATGTTTAGCATGCAGAACTCATAGCTCAAAAAGAAAAAAAAAAAAAAAAAGAAAAGGAAAGCCAACAATAGCAAGAAAGAAAACGCCAAGGGTCTAGAAAAAAAACCGTACCGTAAAAGTTGCCCAACTTTGGTGGTTTTGGAATGTATGCTTTGATGACTCCATCTGGCGTCATCTGAGAAATCGAGCCGTCTGCGGAGCCGGCCACAAGCTGTTTGCCCTTGCTGCTCCAGGCGGCACAACTGACCTGAGCCTGCAAAACAGGCTCGTTATTGGGTCCGCTGCGAAGCGTGCGCTGCTTCAAGTCAGCCATGAGAAGATTGCCCTTGTCGGTGACCAGGGCGCACAGTTCGGCCTTGTCGGCCATGGGGTTGGGCACCAGAGCACGGAGAGTCTCGCCCTGCGTGGACAGCTCAAACGCAGCCGAGGGGGCGGCGCCGCTGCCGGCCGCCGCCGCCAACGCGTCCACGCTGTAGACAGCCAGGCCGCCGCCGGTTTCGGCCGACAGCACAAGCATGGACTCGTCGGCCGTGAAGGCCAGCTGAGACACGCGCAACTGCATGGGCAGGACGATCTGCGGCGCAAAGGGCCGGATATCGCCGTCGCCGGTCTCGCCTCCCTCGGCCGTAAACGCTTTGCGCACAGATTCGGTGGTTGCAATATGAACGGCATCTGGTCCTGCCGCGGCCACAAGGCCCCGGCGCGACGCAACACTGATCAGCGATGCAGTCGGCAATGGCGGCTGGGTCCATTTGGAGACAAACTGAAGCTTCGTGTCGCCGGCCAGACTGAGAAAGCCGAGTCCCTGTTGCAGTTTGGTTAGAACGCAGTGTTACAAGTCGCCTTTCGCGACAACGGCAAAACGCGCTGTGCTCAGATGTCTTTCGTAGCTCTCCACGTCGACTTACTTCTGTAGATATGACTTCGAGAGAAGGGCCTTCGCTGAGTTTCGAGCCATCGTTGCTGGTGACAGCACCACCACCGCCAAAGCTAAAAGCCATGGCTAATCTTGATGTTTCTTCTTCTTCTTCTTCTTCTTTGCACTCTCCTCTCGTCGAAAAGGTCGAGACGATTAAAAAAAAAAAAAAAAAACACGAAATTGATAGGGCTAAAGGTTAAAGCCAGTCGACAAGGAAAACGTGTACGTCAAAATCGCCTTTCGTGCTATCAAGGGAAATGTTGTCGGTGCTGGATCAAAGACATCGAGCTCTGTCTGTTTTTTTTCCTTTGCTTTTTCGTTTTCTTTTCTGCCTTTGCCTTTCGCGGTCGGAACGTTGTGTTGTGAAGCAGGTAGCCTGTCGAGTTTTTTAAACAACAAAACAAGAGGCACCTCAGTCAGGTTTGATTCCTTCACTGCTTTTATCGTGGTAAATTCAGTCGTGTCTTGGAACAGAGCTATTCACCACCCCCTTTCCTTTCCTTTTTTTTTTAAAAAAAAAACTGCGCTTTCCTGACGGTTTGGGAAGCCGCAAACACGCGTGTTGGAAGGATAGCTTGTATCCATACTCGCAGAAGGCAAGAACTTGCGGTTGCACTTGCCTGCCACTCGCTTATTGGTTGTATCACGTGCAGATTTGAGCGAGTTCGTTTAATGTGGGTCCTGTAGCCAGGCAAAGGAGGTCGCGCGTTTCTGCACACCAGCTACGATGTGTATTCTAGCCAGCAGCTGGTCCTGGAAGGCAGCTTTTTAGCCTCGTCAGCACCGCTTCTCTCCTCTCTCAAACAAACAAACACCCCGACCTCCCGACTGCTCATTAACGTCACCAGCATCAACGACTGACTAGAGCATCGACAACTTTTTTTTTTAGTGCCTCGTTTGAAAAGGCTTTTTTTTTTTTTTTCTTGGGTTTCACATTCGTTTTTCTGCCGGCGACTGGAGGAGAAAAAAGCGAGTTTTAAGAATTCGCCCACCCCTTCGAGCTGCGTCTCTGCCGTGTCGCTTTTCTTTATCTTTGAGCCTGTTGACCCAAGCCGCAGACGTCCGACGACCATGCCCGGCTTCGATTTCTCCAACTACAACCGCAATGCGGCGCTGCATGCGCGCGGCGTGCCTTTGCCAAAGGCAACGAGCACAGGCACAACCATTGTCGGTTGTATTTTTGACGGTGGCGTTGTGGTAGGTTTTTGTTTTTGTTTTTTGTTGGCAGTTGCTTCCGGCTGCATTTTTCTTGGCTATTTGAGATGGAGATGGAGCCGCAGAGAAAAGCTGACGACGTGGGCGGCGGTGGACAAATAGATTGCAGCCGACACACGCGCGACATCGGGGCCGATTGTGGCCGACAAGAACTGCGAGAAGCTGCATTACATTGCGCCGCAGATCTGGTGTGCGGGCGCCGGCACGGCGGCGGACACGGAGTTTACGACGGCGCTGATATCGTCGCAGCTGGAGCTGCACTCGCTGTCGACGGGCCGGCCGCCGCGGGTGGTGACGTGCATGACCATGCTCAAGCAGCACCTGTTCCGGTACCAGGGCCACATCGGGGCCTACCTGGTGGTGGCCGGCGTCGACCCGACCGGCACGCATCTGTTTACGGTGCACGCGCACGGCAGCACCGACAAGCTGCCGTACGTGACCATGGGGTCCGGGTCGCTGGCTGCCATGTCCGTGTTCGAGACCAAGTGGAAGGCCGAGGCCCTCACCCGCGACGAGGCCGTCCAGCTGTGCAGCGAGGCCATCCAGGCCGGCATCTTCAACGATCTCGGCTCCGGCAGCAACGTCGACGTCTGCGTCATCACCCGCGACAAGACCACCCTGATGCGCAACTACATCAAGCCCAACGAGCGCGTCCCCAAACTGCGCAGCTACATCTTCCCCAAGGGCACCACCGCCGTGCTCAACGAAAAGATCACCATCCGCAAAGAGGACATTGGCAACTTTGTCACCGTCCACGACTTCTCCGATACCACCGCACCCGTCGAGACCATGGAACTCGACCAATGATGAGCCAGCCAACCAAGGAACGGGCTGCCGATTGGCCATATTGGCGGGGGATAGTTCTATGCCGTCGCGGAAAAGGGAAGAGAGCTGGGGATGCGGCCGCTTGGATAGACCGTGGAGGTATTCCACGGCAAAGCATACGAGTAGTATCTCGGAACAAAAAAAAGTCGACTTCCAAGGCAGCCTCCTTGTTATTCCCTTGCTCACTTCTGTTTTTTTAAACGTTTCCCGTTTCTGTCAAGTCTCTTGTACCATCTTCTTGTTTTCTTCCTTAGCAATCTGCGTCGAATGGGTGGCGGGAAAAAAGACCAATACAAAAAACATCTATATCGAAAAAGAGACCAGACCTTAGAAAAGGTGATGCTTTGAATCCACGAGTATTAAACTGTTACTGCATATTATCATGCAACCGTACCTTGGTCACGGTTTAATACCAAGTCCAAACGTCTTGTCGTCTACAGGTTAGCGTGGCGAATGCATACGGCGAATACAGAGAAACTATTGAAGAAAAGACAGGCCCATACTTGAACTCTATGCTGCATTAAAATGGTATCTATCTCGAGGGAAAAAAAACAAATCAAACTGCCGCTACTCCTAATGTCGTCGTGGCTCTCAAATCATGCAGGACAACGCTTTTTGCCCACAGACATCAACACAGCCCAGCCATTAGAATTATACCCTTTGTGTAAATAAAAGATATCATCCCTTCTTCGCCTAATGACTCCGTGACCCTTTTTAAGCCACATCGAACCTGGAAAAAATTACACTAGATTTTTTGGAGACTCTGCTTGCCCATCGCCTTGGCGAACAAAGACCAAATGAAAAAAACAGGAATCCCCTTTCCGCCGAACAAAGTATGGTTTGTAGCATGACGGTCATCCTATGTCGTTATTGCATGAGGGAAACAAAAATGAAAAAAAAAAAAAATATGTCATAGACATGGCGCGGGACTTGAACTGTCTCAGGTAGCTTATGGCATGGCCGCTGCCGTCTCCTTGGAGCTGTGTTTTTTGCCAAAGATACTTCTTGTGCGTGACTTGGATCGAGCCCTTTTCTCCTTTTTGGATTTCGGCGAGTCCTTGTCGTCGTTGTATTTGGACTTGTGAATCCTGCCAAAATGAACAGCGAGTTAGATGTTTGCCATCCTTGTACCGGTCTCATCCCTTACGAGTTCTCCCAACTAGCAGACAAGCACAACGTACCAGCTATTGCCCACCATGCTCATGCCTTTTGCTTCGGCTTGGCGGTAGAACTTTGCACTCTTCTTCAAGTCTTTCTTACAGCCAACGCCTTGCGCATAACAGTAGCCGGCTTCAGCCAAAGCGTCTATATCGCCCCAAGCTAAAAAAAAATAAGTTAGCGGAACGATCGAACAGGAAGACGGGAAGAGGAAGCCAGGAAGGGAAAGACTGAAAAAAAACTGAAAAAGGCAAATCCAAACTCACAGCCAGCAATCTCAAAGCATCGCAGCGCAAGGCTTTTGTCTTGTTCAATGCCCCAGCCGTTCATGTAACTGACACCCAGCTCGTAGATGCTGAGAGCAAACTGGGCTTTGCGCGTCTTTCGATCCGCCGAGTCAACCATCTTGCCCTCTCGGATGAGGGCCTCGTCATCGGCAATCTCCAAACTGGCACAGTCTGCCGCTTTTCGCAGCCACTCGGCGCCTTCCCGGGGGTTGGCACGCATCCCCCAGCCGTGCCGGCAGGCGAGCGCATACAGCAGCATGCCTGTTGGATGGCCCTGGCGCGCAGCGTGGCGAAGGTGGTAGGTTGATTCGTTTAATTGACCCTTCTCATGCAGACGAATGGCCTTTTCCACATGCTCTTCGGCAGACGTTTCAATTGCCGTCGCTAGCGAATGCGTGGAGCGGGCCTTGATCGTGCTCGCACCATCGCTTGTCGAGGGTGCTGTAGACATCGGCGTCCTGCCTCGAGCTGTCGTTTCGTGCCCGGACGCCGTCACAGGACGTCCGCGAGGCGCATCGTCTGACGAGGAGTGGCCGCCATCCGTCGGTGGCCGGCTGGACCCAGGCGACGGCTCGCACGGCGGAACAAGCACCTCCGTACTGAGCTTGCTGCGCTCAAGGGACGGGCGAGACAAAAACCCATTCGAGCTGGAAGGCCGCGTCGGCGGAGACGGTGGGGCCTGGCCGCCAAGCGGAAGAACTTGCACATTGCTGGGTGACGCCACAGGCTGTTCCCACTGATAGGACACCTGTGGTTGGCTGTCGCCGGGTGGCGGGTAAGACCGCTGTATGGTCTTTCCTCGCGGCAAAGAGTACTTGGAATAGGTGTACGTGGGGGCGGCAAAGCGACCGCCGTCTTCTGCTGGCGCGGCCGACGCTGTCGAGTCCCCGAATCCCTCGCTGTGCATGCTGGTTGGCGTGTGGGACGTGTCATCGGTAAACACAAAGGACGACTGGCTATATGACGTGTGACTGTCCGACGAGGCTTGGCGAGCAGGGCTCTCGAGGCCGGGAGTGCCGACACGACTCAGGGGACGTGAAAAGTTGAAGGAGGGTCGGGGTAATGGCGCCGACATGTCGGAGCCGATGGACGGAGATCGCTGGAAAGAACCGTACAAACCGGGTGAGATCATGCCGCTGCTGGTGGAGAGCTTCCGGGGCGCACCTTGGGAATGGAAGGATGAGCGCATAATAAAGCTGTGTCTATCCTCGTCTGTGATTTCGAGGGGTGATGACATGATGCTGGATGAGCGCTTGGGAAACAGCTGTCGGGGAGGCGCCAGGCCGCCGCTGCTATTGCCAGTCGAATCAAACGAGTTCATCTTCGCGAGCACCCTTTCGGGGGATTGGGTCAGCGGTTGGTTCCAGCTCGACGACAGCATGGCTTGTGTTTCTGGGGCTTGGGGCTGTTGAATTTGCTGCGGCGGCATTTGTGGCGACTGTTGAGTTTGCGAGGTTTGTGAGGAGGAAGAAAAGGAACCGATCACATTGGACTGCGGCACAGGAAATGCTGTGTCTTCATCGAACGGAGAAGGAGACCGGTCCCGCCGTGCGCCGAAGAAACTCGCTCGTTCATCGCCCGAGGCATTGGACTGCATCAGGAAATTCTGTCGGCCGCGCGAATAGTCTGGTATTGGGGGCGGCGCATGGCTGTCGGGCGTGGGCGGAATGCGGCTCATGCGAGGATGCATGGATTGTGGCCGTACTGACGGCTCCTCCACCTCAGGTGTCTTGCCACTGGGTGTCACCGGCTGCGAAGAGGCTGTCACCTGTTGGTGCGATAGCACAGGCGACTCGGCGGACTCATTGTCGGAAGGTAACGAGTCGTGGGACGAGTCGTGGGACAGGGAACGAAAGTACTCTGAACGGCCCTGCACGATGAGAGGGCTTGATGTTGTCAACGGCGGCAGACGGCTGACTCTTCGATCTGCTTTGGCGCTTTCTTCCAGCTGCTTCGCAAGCAGGCGACTCTGCAGCGCAAAGGCATCGAGGGGCGATAGTTCGGGAGGGACCTCGCCAGCGATATGAAGACGGGGCGATCTAAGGGGCGATTTAAGCGGTTGTGAAATTGAGGTCTGTGACTGCGCACGCAGGTCCAGCAGGGAAGGCCGTTGGGAGGCCATTGCGGCTGGTGATGCGATGGGTGTGTCGTTGCGTGTAGAGCTTCAAAGACTTTCAAAGGACGCGGCGTATCATAAAATCATGACAAAGAGGACGCTCGTCCAAACCGCACCGAGACCATGGATGCCTCCAGCACCCAAAAGATCCTTGATATCGACCGTAGTGGCGCTGGCTTGCTTTTCGATTTTTTTTTTCTTTGCGGGTGCGTGTTCAAGACAAGGCAGAGATTGCTGGAAAGGTCGACAAGACGAACGACGATAGACCCGATTGAAACAATAAAAAAGCCCAAAAGTCCGAGAAGGGCAAAGAGGTAGAGCCAAAACAAAGAACGAGCGGTCAGTCGTTTCGGTTTCTCCCCTTTCTAGATTCTTCCTCTTTCCCCTCTGCCAAACAGACGTTGTTGAGCTCACGACGATCGCATCAATGAACAAGTGAAACGGGTGGCAAGACAGGCGGTAGAATGCGTCGCACTATGCGAGGCGGTTGAGAGAACAAAATAGAGTCAGACGTCACAATGGCAGATCGGGCGGATCGAGAGCGGGAGAAGCCGTGCAATGTGTGCTGATGTGAGAATTCCTGCTTTTGCAACTTCAGGTCGTCAGGCGATATATGGCGGGAGAGACGGGGTGGTGTCAATCGAAAACGGTTGATTAAAACAGCCAACGCTTTAGAAACAGGCCAACTTCACGGGCTGCTCTGGACCTTTCTTGTACTAAAAAAAGGCAACGAGGTAAGGGAAAGGGGGCGCAAGCGACTGCGCAACGGTCATCACAGATTAATGAAAGAAATCCGTTGATAAAGCGCTGATCACTATGGTGAAGAAAGTTAATAGACCAAAGACCAACGTCAAAGTTCAAGCGAAGTGTTAAATGGTTTGACAATGGCAGGTAGGAGATGGGATGAGGGTCGCAAAGCAATTTTGAACGTTCGAACGGAACACGGGAGGAGAAAAGAGAGAGAATGAATTGAATGCGACCAGCCCGACAAAACACGAAACCAGACGAAACCAGACGATAGGAGAATGAGAGCGACAGAGAGAAACAGAGAGTGAACAAAGGGGGGGACAACAGAACGCCAAGCAAGGGCCACTAACAAAAGCAGGGTGTCAATGGAAGGGGGGAGGAGGGGAAGGGTAGTGCAATAACGGGGGCAATAATATTACGAGTATTTACTCGTACGTCGTATTTGTACGGTATTTACGAGGCAAAGGAAGGAAACCAGAGGAAAGAAAAAAAGGCAACAGGGGGTGTTGTTCGGAGTGGACCAGACAAGAGAGGAGGGTTTGCTCCAGCTGGCATAAAAAAAAGGGGGAACAACAGAAAGAATAAAAAAAAAAAAACTCACTCAGTTGTTTGCCGTTGAAGTCAAGTCAGTTGAACGATAGTGACGAAATTGAAGCGAATGGACAGGCGAAAAAAAAGGCCAAAAATAATGCGAATCGGCTGTTGCTCGGCTCAAATGTTTGAGGCAAGCAAATCGGTCTGTCGTTTTTGTGTGCCTCGTTCTTTCGTTTCGACAGTGCTGACAGGCGCGATTGATGAAAGGCCAGAAAGATGTGAGAGGTAGGTAGCAGAGTGTCCGTGTTGTGCGCGTGCGCATGAGAAAACAGAGGATTCAGGGGGAAATGCGACGATCACGAACACAAAGGGCGAGATGGTCAAAGCAGGGAGAGTTAAAAAATGAGAGTGATCCATAGCAACAAACTTTCCCTACCACAAAACCGTTTGTACGAGCTTCGAAGTTGGCGAGGGTGGGAAGGAGCTACTGACTTGGCCTGGTGTGCGCTTTGTTTAGGGTCTCTTTTTGCGGAGTATTACGGAGTCATAATACAGGAAAGTACTCCGTATAATACCGTTTAGTTACATAGTATGGAGCAATACGAAGTATTATTAGGATGTAATTTTAATGCTACTCGTATTATTACGAGTACAAAGTACGATGGACGTGGGCCAGACGTTGGAACCGTTTTTTTTAGTGTTGGCGGTCACAATACGGGGTTATACGTTGTAGGCCACGCGAAATATGCAGACAGGTGGGGCCTGTAAGGAGTACAAGTGCATAAAGCATACGCCTCTAATGCCCTGAATTATAGGGCAAAGCCGCTGCAGACTCCTTGCGACAGGACGGTCTAGGGAATATCCAAAGCATAACCACTGCGAGAACATCTTATAAAAAGAACAAAATGCATTGAACTTCCTGCTATTCTATAGAATACGAGTAGTTTCAATAGGTCGTGTTGCATGGCATATCCTGCCAAGCATTGTCAGCCGTAATACCTCCCTCTGCTTTTGCGCTTTTCAGCCTAGCTTCTGCGTGTGATATACGAGTACTCTGTACGGAGCACGTAGTATGGATATTACGAGTATGTCGTATAACCCCCCTCTCTCCATAGTGTGCCTTAAAACGGAGTAGTCGTCCGGAAAATAATAAGACGTATCGCCAATAGAACACTCCATAGAAGGGCAGACGACCGCTAAATTAGCTGTGGGTTCTGGTAAGGCAAGTAAGCGAGAATCTACTCGCCATTACATTTTAATCACATTGCAAGCAGGATACTGCTTTGTGCGTCTCGCGCTCTCCGCACAGCGGCACTTGTATGATTTTTTGCAAAGTGCAAAGCTAAACTCAATGCGCTTCACTGCAAGAGGTTATGCGACGATTCGCGCTCTATGCCAGTGCGCATCCTCATACGAGTAAACATACGAGTACAAGCATGAGAAAAAGGCTGGATGGACAAGAGGCTGATGGAAGGAATGCTTGAAAGAAACCAGGCCGGGTCTTATTCCGGAGAACTAAGCCGCATGGAGTACTTGTAGAGGCGATCTAAACAAAGACATTAAAATGTAGTATCCATAGGTCGCTTTAGGAACCTACTTGTAGAGAAGTCAGGAAAGCTGCTTTTACGCGACCACTTTGCCTCTCGTACTTTGGGGCGTTTTGCCCTTTACGTCGTATCAAAACGGTTCAGACACAGCTCCTCCATGGTTCCGTACGATGTGAGAAGGCTCCAAGCTCCCTAACTCGTAAGAGTCGTACGGTGTAACACTCGACAAACGATGAGGCATTCTAACGGCGAACATCTTAAACCACGTTGTATTCGTATGTACTCCGTATGGATACAGAGTAATACTCCGTTGCTCCAGATGCTGTTTACGGGTAAGTCAACAGGAACAGGGGTTTCTTCCGTCCTGTGTTCTCTGTATTTCTCTACTATGGAGTCAAGGGTACTCCGTACTCATAAATCGTGCTTCGTCCATTGTTTTCTGTTACGTCGTATTCTCCGCACCTTGCTAAGGAATGAAATACTTCATAAGAGTGCAGTGGTCCCCTTTTTAGCGCAAATGAAATAAGGGGCACTGAGCCTTAGCTGGCCAATGGCGGCTGGCTGACAGTTCTTGGCAACATTTCTGGGTTGCCTTTTCTGCGTGTCTTTGTACCGAGAATAGCACAGCCAGAGACAATTTGCAATCACACGACACCCAAGACAAAATACGAGGTCTGACGGAGTAGTCGTACTACGGAGGATTATTGCTCTGAACGGGGTACATCTCCGTGTTACTTCGAGGTCATTGCGGCGTACTCGTACGTTGTACTCGTAGTCTCCGTACAGAACTCGCGCAAGTAACTCTGTTACGGATTTATGCATAAATTTTACAGTTCACTTTGGCGTGTCTCACCTTTCCAACACCTCGGCCAAACAAAATAAAAGACACAAGAGCTCATCTTAAGCAGCTCTCGAAACAGACGAATGGCTGGGCTTATCGGGGTGGTGGCGACTGGGATAAGGCAGGGCTGTCCTGCATGCTCAGCGTGGCAACTACAAAAGAAATAGAACAGGGCTGTGCCGTGGCAACTTTTTTCAAATAAAAGCGTCGTACGAATATTCATACTATCCATAGTATGGATACATAGCACCGCCCTCGGGAGAAACAATCAACCCAGACAGCCCAAACAAGAAAGCTTAAAGGTGTGAATCAAACAAGCTGACATAAAGTATTGCGATTGCGTCCACCCAGTAAATAAAAAGGATCAAACAAGCTGACAGAAAGTATTGCGATTGCCTTCGCCCAGCAAATAAAAAGGCGAGCAGACAAAACAAGCAAACAAGCAAACAAAATAAAAAACTCCTTATCCAATGCAAACAGATACAAACTAACAAGAACAAGAAACCCCCTTTTCCCCAAAACCGCCACTCATTTCGTATTTGCCAATCTCCGACCCTTTTTTTTCTTTTTTCTCGTTTTCAGCTACAGGTCTTTGGACTGTAGCTTCTTCAGCCGCGTTGCGCCTTCAAATACGGTCCGATCAATGGCAGCCGCCACTGTGAGCGTGCCGCCAATGATGGCGCACAAGCCGGCCAGAAAGCCTGCAAACGTCTTGGCGCGCTCCTCTCGGTTGACGACCTTCATGGGCGAGATGTCCTAAGAGGTTGAGTCAGTGTTTTGTGGAAGGAGAAGAGGAAGAGCCGAGGAAAACTCACGTAAGAAAAAAAGACGCCGGGAATGCCGCCGCGCGAGTGCAGGCGCTCCTGGTGGCCCTCGGCGGCGTCGTCGCCGCCCTGGAGGCTGCGCTTGTGGCTGGTGACGGAGTACTGGTGGGTCTCGACGCTGCCGTCGGCGAGCAGGCCGTAGGAGCCGACCTCGGAGGAGTCGTGGTCGTCGACGTAGCCGCGGAAGGTCTTTTCCCAGCCGAGGGCCAGGTAGGAGGTGGGGACGATCTTGACAAAGTACATGTAGTTGAAGTTGGGGTCGTCGGTCTCCTGGCGCACGCCGTCGAGCGGGTTGACGTGGTGGCTGGTCCAGGGGGCGGCGGCGCGGCTGCCGCCGAGCTTCTGGTGCAGGGCCTCGGGCAGCTGGGGCCCGAAGCGCAGCGAGTGGATGATGTGGGTGAAGGAGTGCATCTGCGGCTCGGGCGCGTCCCAGTAGTTCTTGAGGTCGTGCACGTGCATGTTGCCGTTGCTGAAGCTGCGGCCGGGCGCCAGGTGGAAGTTGCCGACGACCTTGTTGACGCGCAGATTGCCCTCGATGCGGCAGCCCTCGCGCCGCTGCTCGTCCAGCCGCTCGGCGTAGTGCTCGCGCTGGCACTGCTCGACGTTCTCGCCGCGCCCAAACGCCCACGACGCGGCCGCGTACGCCTCCCGCACCTCGTCGCACGTGCTGCAGCAGCCGGCCTTGGCCGCGTTGGCCGGCGGCTGCGCCCCGTAGCACGGCCCGCAGTAGTTGGGGTCCAGGTGCGTGGCCGCCTCCTCGTGCAGCGACAGCGCCGTCGTCTCGATCTCGCCCCCGCCCTCGCTCGCCGGCCGCAGCCGCACCTTGAGCACGCCGTGCTGCACCCCGTGCTGCTGCTCGCCCGACACGTCCATCACGTCCAGCGTCAACAGCTCGCACGGGATCTTGGGGAACGTAATGTTGAGGTGGATCTCCATCCGCTCGCCTGCGCAGTCAAAAAAGTCAGTCATGTCTCTGGTGCACACACACACACACACAGTCCCATAATCCGTCATCCGTCATCCGCCTCACCCCCCCCCCCCCCCAAACATCCGCCTCCCCCCGCAAACACCCACCTCGCCCCTTGTCGACAATCAGCTCCGGGTGGATGACAATCCGCCGGTAGTCGAGCCACTCGCCCCAGGCCAGGTAGAGCACCACAATCAGCGACACAATGGTCACGATGCCGCCCGACGTGGTGCGGATGCGCGCATCCTCGACTGTCTTGGTAAAGGCATCGAGCCTTGTGAATCTCGACTTGGGCGCCATCGCTGGGCAGCAGGAGCCTTGACGGCGACGGTGGTTGGCGGCCGCGGCGGCAGTTGCTCACTCCGACGATTTCCGTAGACGCCTACAGCGGGTCACAGCAAGAGAACCCCTTTGGCAAACTGTCTTTCCGGTCTGGACGTGTTCAGACAAAAGTCAATCAACCCAGATCGTCCCGGACCTCCTCCTAGCTCACCAAAAGAGCAAACGACGGTATTGGGGAAAGAAAAGAGGTGCATAGAACAAAACGGCCACGGTTTGGCTAGAGGGGAAGAAAAAGGGCCGAGAAAGACGTCAAAGACAAAAAAAAAGTCCAGTGTTGCTGTGAGTTGAGTCGGTCAGGTTTCAGAAGCTGTCGTCCATTCAGCAACCCGCCTGGACGGTTCAGGAATCGCTGGGTCGAACACAAAGTGCAATGTTGCTCCCGTAAAGGCCACCTTCGCTGGTTTTTCCTTCTGCAGGGCTCCACTCCTTAGCTCAGGAACAGGACTGCAGCAGGACGACTGCAGCAGCAGGGGGGGGGTCGGAGGCTCGGCAGAACTTTTTCCGAGCGCACCGCCTTCCTCTTAGGGATGGCACCAGGGAACGGCTCTGCCACAATGGAGTACGAGATAATATGGATACTACGACGTAAATGCGTCCAAGATCTGCACGTCGCATCCAAGTCAGAATGCAAAGTGCCGGCGCTGCTGGTCGGCGGCGTAGCAGGGCTTACACTCGTAATGGGAAATGACTCATTTTTTTCTTGACACAACGCGCTGAAAACAGTCGACTGGCTGTCTTTGCCCAGTCGAGTGATTTGGAAAAGGGTTTTCCGCTTTTCCAGCCGGTGCTGAGAAGTACTTTTTTTTCCTTTTACGTTCAACGCTCTTCCCACGCTTCTCCGTTTCTGTTTTGAATTTGTCTTTGCATCTCTGTCTTGCACGTTCCTTGGAAAGGTCCCCCCCGCCCCATTCCCCCTAAAAGCTTTCATTTTTGGCCTGTGAGCCCTGTCCCGAACGATGGCGGCTCTTTCTGCTTTTCCCACGAGGCCCCTCCTCGAGCTGGCCCACTGCGTCGTCCGGCCGTTCCATGCGTCTGATGCTTTGGCCCTGTGCGAGGGGGCCAACGATCCGCTCATTGTGCGCTATATGCGCGATGCCTTTCCCCATCCCTACACGCTGTTCGACGCCCTTGGCTATCTCCGGCTTGCTGGCGCCCAAGGTCTGGAGGGCGACGGCAAAGACGCCGGCAAAGACGACGGCAAAGACGCCGGCAAAGACGACAAGGACGCGGACGCAGACACACACGCCGCCCCCTCTGGCGCTGCGGACGTGCACCTGGCCATCTGTCTTCCGGCGGCCGACGGCGGCGGTCTTGCCGGCGGCATTTCCTTGCGCGCCGTCGGCACTGACGGCACCGACCGCGGCAACCGCGAGATTGGCTACTGGGTGCGCCGCAGCCTGTGGGGCCGCGGACTAGCCTCGGAGGCCGTGGCCGGGCTTGTGCGCTGGGCGCTGACGGGCCCGTTTGGCATTGAGCGCGTGCAGGCCGAGGTCTATGCGCCCAACGTGGCCTCGGCTCGCGTGCTGGAGCGGGCCAGTTTCGTCCGCGAAGGCGTGCGGCGACGAGCCGCGACCAAGAACGGCGTCGTCGTAGACGTCGTCATTTTTGGGCTGGTCCGGTCGGATCTAAAGGACGTATGAAGCATGTTCTGGAGAGAGCCGAGGACGTATGAAGCATGGTCTGGAGAGAGGGTCGAGGACGTATGAAGTACGTTCTTTGGAGAGAGGAGCCTCTCTTTTGCCATCTCTTTTGCCATTTCTTTGTCTTTCAAGAACTTCATACGCCCTATAGTTCAAATATTAGAGACTAGCATTTGCCAAAGTATTATATGCTTTTTATTTCTTCTCGTGTTATTCTTCTTGTGTTATTTCTTCTCGTGTTATTTCTTCTCGTGACTTATTCTTCTGATTGTCCTTTTCCGTCCTTTCATTCCCCTTCACTTTTGGTTCCTCCCAAACTTTTTCGTCCAGGCGGCGTCGAACGGGCTCAAGTAGACCGCGCTGGGCGGCCGAGAGCGCCGAGCGTCAGGGTGGCCGCTGCTGCTGCTGCCGCCGCCGCCGCCGCCGGCGCCACTGGCCGTGCTGCGCTTGCCCGGGGTGACGGCGGCGGCGGAGATGTTGCCGCAGTTGGGGCGGGTCAGCAGGTTGCCAAAGGTGTCGGCGGTCCAGAGGAGGACGCCGTTGGTCCAGCCAAAGCCCTCGACGACGGTGTACTCGCCGCCGCCGCCGACGCCGTTGGTGGCGTTGTCGTTGTACTTTTCAAACATGGTGCCGGACGTCTGGGCGGACAGGCCGGGCAGCTGGGGCGTCTGGGAGGTGGAGCCGCCGGTGGCGTACCAGGTGCAAAAGGTCGAGTCGAGGTAGCGCTGGCCCAGGCGCAGGGCCAGCGTCAGCACGGCGTCGTAGTCCGGGTCGGCGGCGCCAAACGTCGGCGGCGTGCTCAGCAGCGCCTGCATCAGAATGTGCTGCAGCGGCGGCCACACGTTCGGCTCGTCCCACTGCTGGCCCGTCTGCAGATTCGTGGCGGGAATGCCGCCGCCGTGGCTGTCGAGCCAGGCCTGCACGCGGCCAAAGGCGCGCCGCACGGCCAGCGGGTTGTGCTTGAGCCGGGCCGGCGCCGCCCCGGTCCAGAACGGGTACAGCTGGGCCACGTCGAAGAGCACCTGGTCGCCGGGCGGCGCGGCGGCCGTCTCGGCGGCCGTGCTGTCGGCGTCGACGGGCACAAACACGTTCTGGGCGCGCGCGCTGATGTTGTAGTCGAAATAGCTCCACAGCGTCTCGTTCCACATCAGCGCCGTCATGGCGTCGCTGCGCGTCTGCGCCTGCTGCGCCCAGGCGGCGCCGGCCGACGCGTTGCCGCTGGCGTTGAGGAAGCTGCTGATCGTCACCTCGTTCCAGTACAGGATCGAGTTGAGGTCCACCGGCAGCAGGTTGTCGACGTTGAGCGACCGCAGCGGGAAATACACGTCGCGCGCCGCGTCGTTGGGCCGCGCCAGCCAGCGCGTGCCGTAGTCCCAGCCCGACTCGGCGCCGCTGGCCAGCTGGGCGTACAGCGCCGCCTTGGCCGTCTCGTTGAGCTTTTGCGCTTCCGGGTAGATGATGCCCGACTTTGCGTAGTACGAGCTGTTGCTGGCCGTCTCGTAGTCCTCCCGGAACGACTCGGGCCGTGGCTGGTTGTTGGACACGGCGTATCTGTCGATAGTTAGCACAGAAAGCAAAGCAAGAAAGCAAGAAAGCAAGAAAGCAAGAAAGCAAGAAAGCAAGAAAGCAAGAAAGCAAGAAAGCAAGAAAGCAAGAAAGCAAGAAAGCAAGAAGCAAGAAGCAAGAAAGATCAAAATTCCAAGAAAACAAAAAGCAAGCAAACACCCACCGGTTCAGCGTGTACGACTTCTGGTCTGGCCCCGTCACCGTGACGGAGCGGTTGGTCGTCCAAAAGTCGTGCTCGCGGATCAGCAGCGGCAGGGCGCGGGCCAACAGGCTGGAGTCGTTGGTAAAGGCAATGTAGGCGTTGACCATCTGGGACAGCAGGGGCGGCTGCGAGCGGTTGAGGTAGTAGCGGCGGGCGCCGTTGGGCACAAAGCCGAACTGGTCGACGAGGTCGAGGAAGTTCTCGATGATGTTGCGCGAGATCTGGGTGTAGCTGCCGCCCGTGCGCAGCAGACCCAGGACGATCCAGTACGAGTCCCAGTAGTACGGCTCGCGGAAGCGGCCGCCCGCCACCACAAAGGTGCGGTTGACGGGCACGAAGCTGGACTCGCAGCCGCGGCAGCCGCTGCCGGCATTGCCGCCGTTGCTGGCGTTGCCGCCGCTGCTGCCGCTGCTGCCGACGTAGCGGCGCGTCAGATCGGGCCAGATGCCAATGACCTTTTGCACAAACTCGCGCACCACCGTGTCGTCCAGCTTGCTCAGGAACTGCGGGTCCGTCGTGAGCTCTTGCTCGGGCACGCTTTCCAGCTCGCCACCCGCCGGGGCAAAGTATGTGCGCAAAAAGTCATGGAGCTCCGTGTTGTTGGCCAACGGCTTGGACAGCTTGTCGAATGCTGCTACCACTTCGTTCACCGGGCGAATCGTCGGCCTAGATTGTTGGCTGTCTTTTTCTGTTTCACGCTCTCACACACTCTCTCTCTTTCTCTGTTTTCACACACTCTCTCTCTTTCTCTGTTTTTCACAAGCTCCTTTCTCTCTCTCTCTCTCTCTCTCCCCAACTTACATGTCCACAAAGGTTTTGGAGTCAGAAAACGGAGCCACCAGCTCTATCGCCTTTAAAATGTCTCCGTGGCAGTACAGAATGGAGTCGCAGGGAGCAATGACCGAGCCATTGTTGAACAAAGCAGCAACTGGCGATGCGGACAACACTCCAAGAAGAGAAATAGCCGTGGTTGCAGCAGCCCGAAACGAGGCTGCCCGGGCCCGAGAAACACGACGCCTGACCGCCATGAGGCTGCTGGAAGCGGTGCTTTGAGTATAAAGATGTAAAATGCCACAAAAAAATGCAAAACGAAGCTCTGAAGTAGCAGCCGGTAAGGCCACTAGATAAAATCCAAAATGAAGCTCTGAAGGAGCAGCCGGCAAGGCCACAAAATAAATAAGCACGCGAACCAGAACAGCCTGTATGGACAATTAATAAGAAAACAGCAAACGGCAGCCTCGGACTCACCCACTGATCAGCTTGTACGGGGCTGCTTTCAAAGAAGGAAAGAGCATAGGGTTCACCGGTGGCAAGCTGTATTATCAGACAAAGGCAAAAGCACTTGCACTCGAATCACTCTGGACAACAGCGACGAGGTAGAGACTGGTTGGCGTTTTAATATATAACAGAGTATTATACATCATACATGTACGTATTGGGAAAGAAAGTGACGATCATCTTCCCCCGCAAAGAAACAGCGGCTTTGTTGTCGTTGGAGCGGGAAAGGTAGCATTGCAGAGACAATGGCTGCAGAAGTATTTCTCCGTAGAATAGGACCGACCGACGACAGGGCAGAAAAAGGGAAAAAAGAAAAGAAAAAAACGACAAGGCAGAAAGAAGAATTGAAAAAAAAAAAAAGAAATGGGCGAAAACAAAAGCCAACAGCGACCAGACCTTGGCCGGCCCGGCCTTTTGGGTTCAGAGCAGGCAAACCAGCCATCCTCGCACCCGACATTAGTTTCGTTTCATATGTTTATACATGTTTTGTAGATACGAGCAGATGTATGTGCAGTTGCATTTCAGATATTGCTCCCAGCACGGTCAGATATTGCTCACAGCACGGTCCAGTTGCATTTCATACACGGCAAGCACAGTCCAAAGTGTTGCTCTCCAAACTATCAAAGAGGCCATTGCCCCTAGCCCTGAGCCTCTCCCGCAAACCGTCACGAGGCGGCCCAGGACCTCAAGATACCGTGGTTTTCGCTGCAACAGCGGGTCAGAGATGGCAGGGCGAGAGGTTGGGTCTGTGTGCACTTTCGCAGACACCCTCTCCGCTATTGGGTAAAGGAGTCTTTGCTCTCTCCAGTTCTTTTGGGGAACGGAGTCTTTGTTTAGAGGCGTACTTTGGTAGTGCAGCCGAAGGGAAAAAAGAAAGAAAAAAGTTAAAAGAAAAAAGGTTTAGCGCAGCCGAAAGGGAAAAAAAAGACGAGCTTGACATGGCTTCGGCGAGATGGAAAAAGACAAAGACGGAGCCTTTGACGTAATAGGCAACACCTTTCTTAGCAGAAGAACACACACTCCACAGAAGGATCCGATGGAAGCTTTCCCCGCATTGGAAGATGGACTAGCAGCCGGGCGATCAACGGCCACCAAGAATAAGGCCGACAGAGTTGTCAATGTTATTTTCCGGACAGATGTCTGCGAAAAGAGCAGAATATATGGATACTTTGCTGCACTGCTGCACTGGTGGTACTCGTACATGTCTTGCGTGCTGCCCTGTAATATGGCTTGCGTGCTGCCCTGTAAAAGGATAATACTCCGTACGATTACCACCGCCACCATGCTAGCTTATAGTGGACACTACCCCACCACAGGCCTGTAAGCCTGCCAAGCCGGCGACCAGCAGGTCAACGGCCCGACCACGAGGAAAAGACAGCGACAGAAAGACCGAGTGACAGGGAAGGATGGCAGACTGCGTGGTCTTGTTGGCCCGTCCGGCGCCCTGGAAGAGCTCGGTGAGCGATGGGAGGCGTTGATATGTTTTTAGTGCTTATGTAGCTTAAGTGCGTCGTACGATTTGCGTTGGAGAAAGGCCGGTTTTCTTCCCCCATGTCACCTCTCAGAGATCTCTCTCTCACAAAGACGGGTTTTCCACCATGCCACCTCTCTCTCTCACAAAGACCGGTTTTCTTCCACCATGCCAGCTTTCTCTCTCCCTCTCCCTCTTTCTAAATCTACTTGGATGTGGAGTCCTCTTGTGCCGCCCCGTCTTTGGCCAGGGCCTTTGTGAAGAGGCGCTCGATGCGCGGCAAGGTCTCGGCGCGGTTTTGGTAGATCTGGTAGTGGATGACGAGGCGGCCGCCGGAGACGCGCAGGCCCTCGTCGGCGGCGAGCTGCTGGAAGTGGGCCGGCTCGACCGGCGGCTCGGAGCGGGCCAGGTCGAGCCAGCACATGTTTGTGTGGACGGGGTGCAGCAGGCGGCCGCCGCGGGCGGTCCAGAGGGCGGACACGTGGCGGGCCAGGTCGTGGGAGGGGCGCAGCAGGCCGCCGGCGCCGTGGGGGTCGCTGCCAAAGGTGGTGTCGACGGCGACGCGGGCGGCGGCGGCAATGACGCCAGCCTGGCGCAGGCCGCCGCCGAGGGCCTTGCGGATCCAGCGGGCGTGGCGCAGCGTGGCGGCGTCGCCGAGCAGGATGCTGCCGATGGGGGCGCCCAGGCCCTTGGAGAAGCACAGGCTGACGGTGTCGAAGCAGGCAGCATACTCGTCGAGGCCGCCGGCGCCGGCAGCGGCGGCCTCCCACAGCCGGGCGCCGTCGCAGTGCATCTTGATGTTGTGGGTGCGCGCCCAGGCGGCGATGCGCTGCGCCTCGGCCAGCGGCAGCACCATGCCGTTGAGCGTGTTCTCCAGGCTGATGACGCGCGTCGGGCAGGCGTGGATGTCGTCGCTCAGCACCGCGTGCGCCTGCACGTCCTCGAGTGTCAGGTGCACGCCGTTGCTCGGCACCACCGGCTGGACCATGGCTCCGCTCAGGGACGAGACGCTGGTGGGGGTAAGTGGAGGAAAAGAAGGAGGAGAAGGAAAAAGAAAAGACGACGAAGAACGAGAAAGGAAAAAGAAAAAAAAGGAGAGAAAAAAAAGACGACGAAGAAGAAGGAAAAAAAAAAAACAAGACAGAAATATGCATGCCCAGCAAAAGACCCGGACAAAGACAGCCAGAAACCAAAGACCACAGACCAAAAACCAAAAACCACAAACAACACTCACCCGCCCGCCTCGTATTGCACAATGTGCGACTGCGCATCGCACAGCACCGCGTGCGGCGGCTGGGTCAGCAGCGACCGCAGCGCCACCTGGTTGCCCATGGTGCCCGACAGCACCAGAAGCCCGGCTTCCTTGCCCGCCAGCGCCGCGCAGTGCGCCTCCAGCGCCGTCGTCGTCGGGTCCTCCTGGAACACGTCGTCCAGCAGCGTGCACTTCTGAATGGCTTCCAGCATCGCCGGCGTCGGCGTCGTCATCACGTCGCCTGGCGCTGTTAGCTCAGACGAGCACAGACTGCTGGCCAGACTGCTCACAGCCCAACCTGCTCACAGCTCAGCCTGCTCACACTCAGCCTGCCAGACTGCTGACCAGCCTGACGGCCTACCTGCCAGCCTGCCAGCCTGCCAGACTGCTGACCTGCCAACCTGCCAACCTGCCAACCTGAACCTGCCAACCTGCCAACCTACTTCGAAGATCAAAGCTGCCCGGACCGGCACTGCCGATCCAGGCGCCCACCGTCTTGGCCCCGCCCGTCTCGGCCGCCATGCTGGTCGAGGCGAAAGAGCGCTGCTGGCGGAGGCGGCTGCGCTGACGACAACAAGTCCTCGACAAGACCCTAGAAGATCGCTGTGCAACTGACAGCGTGGCGGACTGCGGTGCTGCGACGACTCGGAAGAGGCCCTGGACCGAGGGCATTGAGCCGGATGCTGTTGTGGAAAGAGGGGTATTCAGTGGGTTGCCAGGATACCTTATCTGTCTGTGTGAAATGGGTGTGTATGAGTATTCCTGTGCGTACGACGTATTACTCCTATCCATAGTATTATGCTTAGTATTTTGTGGCTTTGCGTGCCGCTGCCGCAGTCAGCATTACGAGATGTCCGCTGCCGCCGCTAAAGGCCTGCAAAGCTTATCAGACAGGGTACGTATCAGTCCGTTAATTTCGGCTAGGCAGATGAGAGGCCCCCGTAAACCAAGGGCTGTGATTGGCCAAGTGAAAAGCTGTCAGGCACACAAGCACAACAACCATGCACTTGAGAGGAAACCAAAATGTACGAAGGAAGAGGCGCAGGCTACATTCAACGGACATTGGGGCCAATCCTGTGCTTATTCTGAGGGCTATACTCCGTACGAGTCTGTCGTACGAGCACGAGAACGAGAAATACGAGAACGAGGGACCGCTGCATCCGCGTCTCTCATTGGCTGGCTGTCCTAGTGATCTGTACGTCATAATACTCCTATTTCCCAGGTCACTCTGCACTTTACCAAAAAGGAAGGCCGTCCAAGCTTTGCTCTCAGATATCTCTCCGTCTTGGGAGAATTTTTTATTTTGTTTCCCAACATGCTCCTGGAGCAGCCTCAAGCTCGACTTTGCCGCTTTGCTCTTCTCTCTTTGACCTTTGCTTTTTCGTTGGCCTTGGAGTGTTCCTTCTTTATCACGACATCACCCTCAGAGTGATTATAAATACTGCACTCCAGCTGGTATTTAATACTGCACTCCACAAAAATCATTTCTTGGCACCGCAGGGCCTGGTGGCCGCCGCAGCCATGCGGATTCTGAGGCCCACCGACTTTTTTGGGCTGCGGTCGAGGACACGCACCGCCGTGGCCGTGTTTGTGCTCTTTCTGATCGCGTGTCTGATCTGCCGCAGCGATGGTGGTGGCCGTGAGGGTGGAAGAAGCAGTGGCCCTGGCCAGCGCCCGCCGGCCACCGAGGCCGCCGAGGCCGCCGAGGCCGCCGAGGCCGTCGAGGTGTGTCGCCAGCATGGGTGGAAGCCGTTCCGGCCACGGACGGCGTCTGGTGGGCGGCGGCGGCGGCGGCTGTACGATCTCAGCCTGGTCAACGACGAGCTGGACTGGCTGGAGATCCGGCTCAACACGACGTTTGACGAGGTGGACTTTTTTGTGGTGGTGGAGGCGCCGCTGACGTTTACGGGGCGCGCCAAGCCGCTGACCATCCGCGACAACTGGGCGCGCTTTGCGCCCTACCACGCCAAGATGATCTACCACGAGCTCGTCTATCCGCCAGGCTTTGACGCCCGGCCGCTGCGCGCCTGGGACCGCGAGGACCTGCAGCGCAACGCCATGCTGACCCAGGCGCTGCTGGGAAAGGACGCGAAAGACAAAGATGCGAAAGACACGAGAGACACGGCCAGCCCCGACGCAAACCCGGCCACACCCTCACGCCCCCCCGACAGCCAGCCGCGGCCCGGCGACGTGCTGGTGGTGGCCGACGTCGACGAGATTCCGCGGCCGGCGGCCCTGCGCACCCTGCGCCTGTGCGAGTTCCCGCGCCGCCTGACGCTGCGCAGCCGCTTCTTCTACTACAGCTTCCAGTTCCGCAGCCGCCACGCCGGCGACTGGGCTCACCCGCAGGCCACCGACTTCCGCGGCGCCCGCGACACCATCCTGCCCGTGGCCCTTCGCAACGGCGACGCCGGCGTCTTCGACTACGACGCCGAAGCGGCAGCGGCCGCCGAGGCCGAGGCCGAAGCCGAGGCGGCCTTGGCCTCCTCCTCCGCCTCCTCGATCCTCTCCCTGCTTCCGCTTTGGCGCCTGCTCGACGCCCCCCGCCGCTGGCTGCTGCCGCCGCCGCCGCCGCCGCTCGTCCGCTGGTGGCAAAAGGCCGACCTGCCCGACGCCGGCTGGCACTGCTCGTCGTGCTTCGCCACCATGGCCGAGCTGCTGCACAAGCTCGAGAGCGTGTCGCACGAGTGGATGAACGACGACGCCTTCCGCGACCGCGACCGCGCCGCCGACCACATCCGCCAAGGCCTCGACCTCTGGGACCGCCCCGGCGAGCTCTTTGTCCGCCTCCACAACGTCTCCGACGTGCCCCCGCTGCTGCTCGCCCAGCCCGACCGCTTCCGCTACCTCCTCAACCGCGACGGGCCGTCCGCCGGCTTTTCAGACTATCCTCCATAGGGACACTGTCCTTTCTTTTTAGACTCTCCTCCGTTGGGGGCACACTCTGTTCTTTTTTTGTTTTTTTGTTTTTGGTTTGTTTTTTTGGTTTGTTTGTTTTGGTTTTTGCTCGTCGCAGCAGGACTTCTGTATAGATCAGTCTAGATTTTTGGCCGTATCCACGACTGGGCTTGGCGTTTGATGGAATCGAGCAGGGCCCACCTGCGAGCCGGCGCTCTTTTGGATGAATTGATATTGGGACAAAGATGCTCTTTGGCAATTGTTGTGCTATAGTTTTCTGCATACGGGTTTTGCTCTATTAGAGCACAGATCAAGTCTCCATTTCTGTTTGATATTTTCCATTGATTTGTCCTTGTTTAATGAATCGCTTTTGACTGTCTTCTCTCATCTCTTCATTTAATATCATAGTCAACCGCCATATCCAATAAAGCCAAAGTCCCACAGTCATAAGTCGTCACATGTTCACGGCCTGCCCTTCTGCGCCAAACACACTCTGCAAGCAAGCAAGCAAGCAAGCAACAAACACACTCCCCCCCCCCCCCCAAACATACACTTTGCTATGTGTGCAACGCGGCCGCCGCCGTCGCCGCGCGCGCCGCCATGACAGGGCCGAGAATGTGGGCCGTGATGGTTTCGTAGTGGCCTCGCTGCATGATGGCGCCAAAGTGCATGCAGCGGATGACGGGCACCAGGTGGCGCTTGAGCGCTGCCTGCACGCCCGGCTGCAGCAGCACGTCCACCGGATAGCGCGCCGCCAGGTCGAACCAGGCCTGCACCGGCGTCAGCTCCAGGTCCGCCTGCGGGTTCAGCGACGCGGCAATGCCGTGCAGCGTTTGCAGCGACAGCAGCGGGCCAGGCACCTGCCACGTCGTCGTCAGCGGCGATGGCTGCGATGGCTGCGATGGCTGCGATGGTTGCGATGGCTGAGATGGCTGCTTTGGCTGCTGTGGCTGCGATGGCTGCTGTGTCTGACGAGCCGCCGTCTGGGCATCGCTTGCATTCGCTGCCGCCGCCGGGCCGCCGTCAAAGCCGAGACCGAGACAGACGCTGTATCCTCCACCCGGGCCCAGCGGCGACTCCAGCGCCTGCGTGGCCGCTTCCGCCGGCAAAAACCCGTCCTCCACCATCTCTTCCAGCGTCTGCGCGTCCACCTCGCCCGTCTCCATCCTCCACGACACGCCCACGTCCCGGACCGCGTCCTCGACCGCCGCAAACACGCTCTTGTCGGCGCCCCGAAGCAGAATGCTCGACGCCATCATCGCATGGCCGCTCTCGACCGCAAATCCTTCCGAAGGCGCGCAGTACTGGTGGCCCACATGGTCCCAGCAAACGTGCTCGAGTCTGGGTTGTGCAGCGCGGCACATGGTTAGCCAGTGACTTCAGACAAGAGGAAAGAAAGGAGGAGGCCGGGGAAAAGAGACAACAGAAGGAACAAAAAGCAGAGCAAACGAAACGGCACCCAGCCACTACATACGACAGTATAAAGTTGACAATCTGGCACTTCTGATCCACTGCTATTTCCGTCGGCACGGCTGGCACAGCAGACTGCTGCCAGACCGCAGCGCTGCCGGTGCCTTGTGCCTCATCCAAGCTAGGACCGGCCAGAGCCGGCATCGTCGGAGCAGCAACGGCCTGAAAGTCGGTTGTCGGGACAGACGGCTCCATAGCGGCAACACCGATAGACGTAGACGGCCCGGCATGGCTGCCATATGCAGGCGCTGATGCTGCCATCGGCAGGCTGCTGGCCGACTGAAGAGAGGCGTAATGCTGCTGCGGCTGCTGCGTCAGGTGCTGTAGATGTTCTTGTTGTTCTTGTTCCTGGGGCAGTGGTAGCGGCAGCAGCAGCGACGACGAGCCGGACAGACTGGACTGGCTTGAGACTTGGAAGACCGGAGAGCCGAGGACGTCGTCCATGATCAGGGAGGCCGTCAGCTCGTCAAGGTCAATGTCTCCAAACAGAGATGCTGGGCCGCCGGGCGCACTGGAGAGATGGGCTGATTGCGCATCCGCAGTCGAGGCCGCCAGCGAGGCGGGAGACAGCTGCGACAGCGGCGACAGTTGCGACAGCGGCGACAGCGGCGTCAGAGGCGTCAGCGGCGTCAGCGATGCAACCGCAGGGTCCACTGCGTCCGCAGGCGACTGGTAGACGTACGGTGTTGAGAGCCCCGTCAGCGGCGCAGATGGCCGGTCTGAAGCGCTCGAGGCCGCGGCGGATGCTGGTGCTGGTGTTTGATCAGGCGCCTGTATCACGACAAGCTGGGGAATGGGGGCCCGATCCGCCATTGTCGGGGCAACACCAACGCCGTCGAGGTTCATGGCCTCAGTTCCAAAGTCCACGTCGCCTAGACCCCCTCGGCCGGGAGTCTGACCAGGCTGGCCAGAAATCTGACCAGGAGTCTGACCAGGCTGGCCAGGAGCTTGACCAGGAGTCTGACCAGGCTGACCAGAAGTTTGACCAGAAGTTCGATCAGGAATCTGACTAGGAATCTGACCAGGCTGACCAGGAATCTGACCAGAAATCTGACCAGGCTGGCCAGAAGTTTGACCAGGAACCTGACTAAACCGCCCGCTGTTGCTCCTCAACCGTATGCGCGACCGCATCTGCTCGTTCTCCGTCCGCAGCTGCAGCCTCTCTTGTTCGGCTGCGTCGATGAGGTCGCGCAGCCGGTTGACGTCCGCCTCGAGCAGCAGCAGGTACGCCGCCTTGCGTTGGCGGTGCTGGATCTGCGCGCGGCGGACCTGGGCACGCCGGTTTTGCGCCCGTTCGGCCTTTTCCTGGTCCGTCACGGCCGCGCCGGCTCTCGTGCTCGTTGGCGGCGCTCCCGTCTCAGATACCTCGTCGCTGTCGCCGTCTTTTGCGGCTCCTTTTCCCTTGTGGCCACCACCACCACGAGCTTTGCCAACACGGCCACCACCTGGGATGTAGAGTGTCAGTCTTTTGGAAAGGGATCAGTCCATAGAAAAAGGAACAAGTCAAGGCTAGGGAACCAAGAGAGTCCAGACAATCAGACAATCCAGAACAGATGGGCGACAGCACTGCCGAACCGGCCGGGCCCTGTTTGATTTCAGACAGCGCCGCAAATGCCACCACGTTGCAGCAAACACCCTGTTCCAGACCGGCTAGCACCAGACCGACTGGCTTGCCTGCCTTGAAAGGTTTGCTGTTTGCCCTTTTCCATGCCAAATTGCGCCGCTTTGGAGTACTGCTGCGAGAATCTTACCAGGACTGGACACGCTGGACACGCGCTTGGCCGCCGACGACGCCGCCTCTTTCGTTCGCTTCCAAAAGGTCGAAAACGTCGGCCGGCCGGGCGACAGCCGCTCTTCGTTGCTCTCGTTGCTCTCGGCCATGTCTCGCTCCCGTCGCTCAACCCAGGCCTTGCGTATTTACAACCGGCTCAGGATTCGCTCCGTCTCTCCAGGCTCTTTCTTGATATCCCGAGTTCCTTTTTGTACATTATTGCCATCCCCAAGTCTGCGCCCTTTTCCTCGGCCTTGTTGTCGCATGTCAGCAGACAGTCAGCCGCTTCCCAACAAAGAAGGTCAAAAAATAAAGATAAAGCCGTTATCTCCCAGCCTGAGTCACGTGGCATTATCGTTACACAGCGGTCCAGCAGACAGAACAAAGATGATTTACACCTTTTCTTCTGGCCTTGTTTTCTCTGGTTCGAGCGAAAGGGTGTCTGCGGACTGCAGCAGCCACAGAGCAAGTCTCCTTTTTCAAGCTGTCTCCAGACTCTGCTGACGAGTGTTTGCAATCGTCAGGCCTACAGCCTTGTGCAAGTGACGAGCTGAAGGGCATGTTCATCGAGGCAGAATTGGCGATACCTGGCTGGAGAAACAGCCAATCAAGGACGCTTGAAATGGAGACACAGGCATGTGGTCCGTTCAGTGTGGAACGTCATCGTCAGCACCGTTCGTTTCGAGCCATGGCTTGGAAAATGCAAGCAAGCAAGCAACGGAAAGAAAAGACACCACGGGGGGCGACATTCGACAGCTTTCAGGCCTCGCTTGTGAGTGGCAGTTCCAGTTGATTTTTTGTTCTGCCATGTCTGCAGCAGGCCTCGTTTGTGAGTGGCGGTTCCAGTTGCTTTTTGTTTTGTCCTGTCTGCAGCAGGCCTCGCCTGTGAGTGGCAGTTCCAGTTGCTTTTTGTTTTGCAGCTGTGTTGTCCTTTGTGGGCCTTTGCATTTTGGGGCTCCTGTGCCGTGTCGCAACACAGCCACCAGGCCCCCCAAAAACCAGCAAATGAGAGGCGAATGCCTTGACAATGCCAAGTCACGGCCAAGCAATGCCATGCATGGTGGGATTTCTGGGAGACTACGGAGTAATACGAGCAGTACGAAGGAGTATTACGACGCAATACCCATGAAGCCCCGCAATGAGCAAACGGGTCAATACAAAAATACAAAATCACGGCGGGGGGGGGGGGGGGGGGGGGGGGGGGGGGGGGGGGGGGGGGGGGGGGGGG
>JADHKP010000071.1:0-95695 GCA_019925385.1 Raffaelea deltoideospora | reverse complement strand
TAAGTAGTTTTTTTACTTCGAAAAAACCAATAATCCCCCCAATTACCAAACGGTTAAAAACAAAAATTCAAAAAACCCGCCGGCCCCCCCCCCCCCCCCCCCCCTTCCTCTTCTCCCTCTCGGCTCTGGGAAAGATCAAGACAAAATTATGCTTTTCAGTTTGTCGATGCTGGCAACGCTCCTTGTGGGCGCCGCCGTGGGCAGCGTGCTGGCGCTGTGGCTGACGGCTCGGATTGGCGTCTTTGGCGGCCTCATCGCCGCAACCGTGCTCACCTGCATCGTCGCTCAGCTGGTCGGCAACGCCCTCAATGCAGGCCGGGTGGAGCGTTCGATAGCGCGGCAGCCGGCGCGGGCGGCGTTTCGGGCGTCCATCCGCCAGGCCTTGGGCCCGTCGTTTGACGCCATGCTCGAGGCCATGGCCTTGGGCCGCAGCGGCGCCGAACGCGTCTCGAGCGGCCGTGTTTACTTTCAAGTCGACGACAGCTTCCGCTTCGACGGGGCTGTGCCCGGCAGCCGCGGCACCAGGGGGAGCTTTCATCGCGGGCGGCAGTTCTTCTTTGACTTTTGCATCGACGTCTCCCCATCACCGAATTCCGCCGTTGATTTTCCTTCTTCTCCTCCTCCTCCTGCTGCTCTTAGCGGCACTCCTCCAAAGACCACCTCGGCCGACGCTCGAGCCCCCGGCCTGCTGCCCGTTCTGGATGACGGCGGCCAGCGAATCGTGGTGGCCGGAGCCGACCGGCCCGTCGGAGACCGCATCGGCCACGCCATCTTGACTGGCTTCCTCGGCGGCTTCGCATTTGCAACCGAACTCGCTCTCAATTCCCGCGCCGTGTTCAAGGTCGGCATTGCCTTGGTTCCCGGCTTCGCCGTCTTTCTTTTGCTCCTGGAAAGCCGGAGGCAAGCACCGTACAGGCCGGTGAAGCCCAGCGAGTCGAAGAGAGAGAGCAGCAGCAGCAGCAGCAGCAGCAGCAGCAGCAGCAGCAGCGACGAACTCGACAAAGACGGCAACCCCGTCACTCTTCCCTCCACCGCTCCTTTCTCCGCCGCTCTCTTTGACGAGTTCACCCACGAGCTGCGCCTGCACGTCGACCGGCTTCTCCTCGGTGCCCTGACCAACGGCGTCGCCCTGAGCGTCAGTCTGAAGGTCGGATCGATCGTCACCGGCGACTGGTCCCCCGAGGGAGGCAGCATCTTGGGCCCGGTGTCCTACGGCACCGTGTACGATGTAGCGCCCTCGCTGCAGCGGCACTGTGACTATCACTGGAGCATGTCTGCGAAAGTCTGACTGGAACATTGATTGCTCTTTATTTTTTGTTTTTCAGTCATTCTTGTTTTAGTGGTTCCCAGCATCATATCATTCTTTATTAAAAACAAAACGTGCAACGTGCCAAAGTAAATCATAAGAACAGTAACACCTCAACTCTAGCAAACACCCTTATATGCCTCGAAAAAAAAGAAAAAACATGTCTGACGAAAACTTGGGCTGAACCACATCCACGCTGAAAGACGGAAGAAGAAAAAGAAGAAGAAAAAATCAGCCCTTTTCACCCTTTTCTCCACAGCCCTCCCTTGTTGATTCGTAGACGCCTCAAATGTCCTCTTCGACGTCCGTGGCTGTGTCCTCGTCGAACCCTTCGCCATCCAACGGCTCCAATCGATTGTCCTCTTCAGAGTCGCTATCCAGCCCCAGGCCCCGGCCCACCCCGTCTTCCAGCTCGCTCTCGTTTTCCTCGTCCTCGTCTTCGGCATCGTCGCTGTCGTCGCCGTCGCCCGCCTGGCCGCCGCCCGGCTCGCTGACCCCCGGAATCGGCGTCCACGACACGTAGTCGCCCTCCAGCCATCGCTTGCTGATGGGCAGGTGGTACGGGTCGAACGGGAAGTGGCCCTCGAGCTGCAGCCACTTCTCCTCAGTGCCGCCGCCGCCGCCGCCGCCGCCACCACCCACGCCGCCGCCGCCCGTCGACGTGTAGTCGGCATCTTCGCGCAGGGCATCGCCGCTGCCGTAGCGGCCCGACACAAACTGCGACAGCTGCACGTGCTTGTTCGCCTCCAGACGCGGGAACACGTACATGAACTGCAGCGAAAAGGCCAGCTTGGCAAACTCGGCCACAATGGGCGGCGAGCACACCAGCAGCGGATTGAAGGGCGAGTAGATAATGTTGCTCAGCGCCTGCTGCAGCCCCGGCATCCAGTCCAGCTCCTGGCCCACAAACGTCGCCGGGTCCTCCGGATCCACCAGGTCCGAGTAGCCGTCCACCAGGTCGCGCCACCGGAAACAGAAAATATACAGCAGCGCCTGCACCCACGAGTACAGCTCCTGGTACCGCCGCAGGTCCGGCCCGCCACACCGCTCGCCCGTGCTGCGCCGGAACGCCTCGATGCGGTGGCACAGCACGCTCGTCACATTGCGCACCGTCTCGCGCGGCACCCGCGCCGCGCGCGCCACATAGCTACTGAGGTACGCCGCCGCCGCCTGCCGCACCGCCGCCGACCGGTTCGACTCAAAGCCCAGGTTCAGCAGCGTCCCCGTGAAGATGTCCTGCAGCCGGAGACTGCGCTGGCTGAAATGGAAGAGCAGAAACTGCGTGTGCCGCGAGCTCGGCACCGTCAGCACAAAGTTGGCAAAGTCCGAGATCATGTCTTCCAGGCACGCCCGCGCCGCCCCCGAGTCCGGCTCTTCGAAAATCGGCGCAAACAGCGCAAAGAGCCGGTCCAGCATCATGTCCAGCTTCACCACCAGCTTCGTCGACCGGTCGATCCGCGTCGCTTCCTCGTCGTAGTCCGGGTCGCCGTACCCCGGCAAGTCGCTTTCGTCTGCCTCGCTGTCGTCGTCGTCGTCGTCGTCTTCGTCATCGTCGTCGTCGTCGGCAGCACCGGCGGCGCCGTTGGCATCCCCTTCCCCAGCACCCCGGCTCTTGCTGGCCAGCTGGAAGAGCACTCGCGCCACCACGTCGTCGTCCATATCCGACAAGTCCAGCTGGAACTCCGTGTCCATCTTGACCAGCTGCGACGTCGCCGTCTCCAGCAGCTCGGGGCCTAGGTTGGGCGCGTACTCCCGCAGCCGGAGCATGTTGTCCAGGTAAAACAGATGCACGCTCTTGGACTCGCCAGAAAACGGAAACTTTTGCGCAATCACCTTGCACACAGCCGGCCGCGCTGCTGGAAACAGCTTGAGAATATACTGCAGCCCAAAATGGAGCCGGTCTCGCACCGTTTCGCGGTCGACGCTGGGGAAGTCGGGCACCGTCCAAGAAACCGACCGCGGCTCCTTGAACTTGTTGACAATCATCTCCAGAACAGGCCGCATGTAGACGCCCTGCGCACTAATCAGGGCCGCAAGGACTATTTGTCTTGTCAGTTCTCCGTGCCCTCTGATGACACACAAACGAACCACCACATAAAGATCACTCACACTGGACGTAAGCACGGAAAAACCGGTCGTCGCGCCCAAGCCACGAACACTCGAGGATTTCCTTGACCAATGCGTGGCACGACTTGTTAAGCATCGGCGTGCAGCTTGTCAGCGCAACGACATAAAGCACCAAGTCTTCAGGCCGCACATAGTCGTCGTCCTCCTCGTCGGCAATAGGGTCGAGATACTGCTCGCGGTCGCGCGAAAAGACTTCCTGCAATTCGGTATAGTCCTGGTCGTCGCCCGCCGCATGTGCTTCGAGAGCTCGGCGCACAACGCGCTTGATGTCGTCGAGCGAACGGCCGCCCACTTCCGTTGTCACATTGAGGCTCATGTCAAAGTGAACCGTCTTTTGGCGTTTGGCAAGGGAACTGTTGTCGCTGCTCTTGCTCTCGCCTTCACCGCCGCCAGCGTCGCTGACGGAAAGTTCGTCTCCGCTCCCAGCATCCTTGCTGTCGCTATGCTTCCGTTTCTTTTTTTTGTGGTTTGTTTCGTTGTTGTCGTCGTCGTCGGCGTCGTCGTCTTCTTCGTCTTCGTCCTTCCCGCTGTCGTCGCCAAACTTGCGCTTCAAGGACCGCACTCTCGACAGACTATCCATGCCACCCGCCGAAGCAAAGTTTGCATCCAAACGACAGTTGTCTCTCAGTATGGACTTGACAGGCGACCTAGTGTCGCTGACAGGTGATAACAGAGCGCCAGCAGCAGCGCGGCTGTTGAAGACCGGCCGCCGAGCAGACATCGTCAAGATGTCTGTCACACTGTCGTGGTCGTGATGTTCCTGCCAGTAAAAATCTGTTCAAATTCTCTCTCCAATTTCGAGCTCCCCCCTACACGATCCAGCTCGTCCGCTTCCCCTAGTCGTCACCCTTCTCGGCCAGGTTCGTATTAATGACTGTCGCAGTCGTCAAGTTTCTTCGTAGATGTAAAGGGCAGGTGTGTTGACATCGCTAAGCTTGCAACAAAAATCTCCCAAAATAAATTTATGAGGCGTCAGATCAAATTAAAAAAAGGAAACATAAAAACATATATTTCGAGTAAAAGTCTGCGAAGCCACAAGGCTGGCCGACTTGTTCTGAGGGCGGAACAAAGACTTTTTTTTCTTTTTTTTTGCTGGTCGTAAAACAAAATTTTTGTTTTCTGCCGGGCTTAAGTTGGTCTCTTTTCCCAGCGGGGCACTTAAATTTTATGGTTGTACGAGTATTGTGCGTTCACGTGAGCTCTATTTGTTCGTGACTAATCATTGTTCAGCCACTACAGCCACTGCAGCCACGTATGGATACAATACTCGTACAGTTCGAGTACGAGTAGAAGTACGACCTTCCCAACGTTCTCTTCATCGGGTTCGTTCATCCAATGATCTGGCCCAGACGGTATCGTCCAGAGGCTTTTGTAAGGTGTAGCACTAACATGAAGAAGCCTTCAGCATCTAGTTTTCTGCCTTAAATCTCATAGGATAACAAGGGATGGCCATTATACTAGACTCGCAGAAAAAAATGGTTCCGATATGGTTTTGCGGCCACCGGGCTGCATGAGCCGATATGAATGAACTGCCTTTACACATCACAGTCGGGCGAGAGCCACAGTGTCAGTTTACAGATCTCCAGGCTAGGAGCTGCTTTAACTTGGTGAGAGGAACTCGTTAGAAGCAAACATCATATGAAGGGCTGCATGGGAAGTTGAAACCAAGCACGTGGCATTGTTATGAAAGGTGCGCCAGTGGGAAGATGTGATCTGTTTCGACTTTCTTTCAGTGAAAGGCGAGCCGAGAGAGTAAGGTATATTGGTCGTGGCCTTTCTCTCGATTCGTCTCAGTAGTGAAAATGTCCATGCTTTCTTATTAGATTGCAATAAACGAAAGTTATGAAATTTTATTTTAGCTACAAGAAAGAGCAGGAAAAGCAGGAAGGAACAAGGAACAAAGCATCAATGGCATTCTTCATAGCTGTGCTCGTAATACAAAGGCAGTCCTGCAGAATATGGTCATCTGCAGGGTGCCGTTGCCGCATCCAGAGCAGTCTCATGCTACCACACCGGGGTCGAACGACTGACACGGCAAGCAGCATGACTATATCCCTTTTCCGTTGCGGACAATAGAGCGTCGTCGTTTTTTTTCTGTACGCTACACCAGCAAGTTTTGTTTCGGCATGTCTTAAACATAATGGCCGTTTTGTCGGCCAAAGGGAGGAGAGAGAGACAGAGAGAATGGCAGAAAACAAAGCCGCAATAGACAAGAGTATGAGCATACATTGATGTAATACTACATGCTATATCATACGAGAACAACACTTACCACAGTAGTAAAAAGCACAAAAAAAAAAAAAAACATACTAGAAGTGGAGGACAGTTAAAGCATGATTTCTTATTCTTGGGACAAACTATCAATGTTCTTATACTCTATAACTCCATGCGAGAGAGAACATCTGCCTTTTGAAACAAGGGCTCAGCAGGGGAGAAACAACGACAGGGGAAGAGAAAGTAGAAAAGAACAAGAAACTAGATGGCGGATCTGGCTGTAAGAGACTGGAACTTGTAAATCTCCTTCCTGCAGGTGTCACGCGGGAAATGGACAATTAATTTTTGTTGTGCAATAGCACGGCCGTTTTCCACTCTTTCCTCTTTTTTTTGCTGCTGGTTTCAGTGTCATAACTGGCTTACCATTTCTCGCTGGTGCTATTCTGTTCTACACGGCCGAGGATGGATCGTTGAGGAAGAATCCGGACGCCAATAGCCGGAGCTCTTGCAAGGCATAATACAGCATTGCATCGCTTTTGGAACAGACTCTGCAAACAACCTGCCTGACAAGAACGCGAGTTTATATGACCGTGCAGGGCTTAGACTCTCTCGATAAAAATACACATCGCCTGCATGGAATATGGTTAATGACTGCTGGTACCCAAAGAGAAAAAGAGGATACAATCTTCAAGGGGGGGAGCACTGAACAAGCAATGGTCAAGACACAACAAGACAAAAATGTAAAAGGCATACGCATCTACTGCTCTGAGAGAGAGAATACAAACGCAAGCACAAAAAAGAAAAGTCGTGCTATTTTAAAAGTCCCATATAATAAAGGAGAAGGAAACGAGAACAAGATCAGGCGTATAGTGATTAGCACACATAGTATTATAGGAAGAGCAGCACAAGAGGAAAGAAAAAAAAGGAAGACAAAGGAAACAGATGAAAAACATGACCACGATGGAAAAGATACAACTTCTGGAATTTTTGAGCCAAATTCGAGTGACCGTCTGACTCGTGTCTTTTTTTTTTCTTTTTTCTTTTTCTTCTTTACCAAACCTTCCCATCCAATCGCCTTTAAAGAGTTGCCCATAGTTTCAAAACGTATTCGCGCTCCAACTTCTTGTGTACAAACGCATTTGTTTACCCGCATTTCGGTATTATAACATCCAATAAAACACAATCAGAGTCAACATGTCGCTGCTGTAGTAGTTCGCTTTGCTTTTTGCTGCTGTGGCTCCATCCTCTAATGAAGAGGACCAGTTGAGGTACGAATAACAAGCATCATCGGCGGTAGCACCAAATTGAAGAGAACTAGGAGGGGAGGAGCAGGTCGTCATGTGGGCGTTTTCTTTTTCTTCATTTTCGCTGGCTGCCCTTTTCTATGGTCCTGCTGCTGTTGCTATTGTTGCCGCCGTCACTGCTGTTGTGGCCGGCGGCTAGTAACCTTCACCACCTGCCGAGCCGTTGTGGCCACCAGCGCCGTAGATATAGCCAGGTGCCCCTTCACTGCCACCCTCAGCAGACTGTCCAGCCATGCTGCTGCCCCCCTGAAAATCGCTCGCCGTGCCGGCTGCACCGCTGGACCCAGAAGCACCGTAGCCTTCACTGCCCGGTCTGTTCTGCTGGTTCTCTCCACGGATCGTTTGGGATTGCTGCGGCAAACGCAATTAGCACACTTTCCCCCTTTTGCCCATCTCTTTCTAATGTTTTCGACGTTCAGAAACAAGACTGAACTCGCCAGTGCGTGGAACAAAAAGTGTACAATAAAGCACGGCTGGCCGGGGTAGGTTGAAGGTAATCGTGCATCTGTATCTGTGCAGTGGGACGCAGTGGGACGCAAAAGCAATTTATCATACCTCGCGGTACTTGGACAGGTAAATCTTCAGCGCCTCTGCATAGTTTTCAAAGCCGAGCGACGTCATAGCAAAAAGGATGTCCTCGCCGTTCACAGTTTTTCGCTTTTCTTGGTGACATTTCTCAGAAGCTATTTGTCAAATACGAACCTGATTAGCAAGTCGCATTCAACTTGACAGCAGCTGCGGTAACCAGCCGTCAACGGACGCCAGAACCCTCCCCCCCCCCCCCCCCACCATAAAAAAAAACAAAAAACAAACCTTCACTTGTGATGAACGAAATGAATTCGCTGACGCATTCTTGCATGCACTCCTTGGCTTCTTTCGCAATCTTGGCGTTCTCAGGCAAGGCATTCTTCATGATACGCGCGACTGGCGCAAAATTTCGAATGTTAGCATCGTATACATCATGTCTGTCGGCCCTGGACGACGAGCGTCGCTCTGGAGACTTGGACGAATGCGATTGAGGCATGGGCAACCTCAAGTGCAACTATTGGTCGTAGAAAAATTCAAAAAAGCAAACCAAAGCAGCATAAAACGATAAAAGAAGCAGACGGGGCAGATAGCGAGAAAAAAAACAAACGATAGACTCTTGCAATGACACGGGTTGGATGAAGCAGAGCAAATAATCAGTTGCCAGATCTTCAAATCCATCGCCTGTGCCAGACGCGCGTGCTGGTCCCCTGAGCAAGAAGTAGGCATGCTGTGAACAAAACACAAGCCGGCTCCTAACGCAGAGGCGCGCAGCACGGTGGCAAAGGCCACAAACTGCATCAACTGTAGTGGCTGCGCTGCGATGGCTGCACTCGCTGCACCGACTTCTGACACAACTCCAGTGAACACACGACCATGCTTCCCACTGGCATGTATCCAGGTCGTACACCTAACACCATCAATGGCACCTGTAGAGACATGATCGGAAGCGTGTACACGCTCCCCGAGAAAGCCCCGTTAAACAAGCACCCTCTCACGACACGTCCACACGGCTCCTTCAACCCAGTACATCGCCGCGAGCTGCCCTCGCACAGCAACGGTCTGGGCCACACCATCTAACCACACACCTTGCACAGACGTCATGATACAGGAAACAAGAAGCAAATCAAACAAAGAACAAAGAATGCAAAAGAAACATATGCAAAGAAGTAAATAAATAGCATGCAGAAGAAGAAAGTCAGAGTAAAAAACGTTCTTAGAGCACGAACAAACTCACCATTGGCTATGGGCAGCCATCGGTCCTGCTCTTTCACCTCGAACTCGAAGCCGAGCCCGGCCAGATGTGGGTCTTGAGGATCATTCATTTGGCCTTCCTCGTCGGGGGACTGTACGCCTTGCTCGACATCCTTTGGATTGGACGGCGGGGAGTCGGCCATATTTGGCTACTTGCAGCGGGTACGGGCCTCTTCTTGTAATTCCTTGGCTTGCTGACTCGCACAGGTAGAATCTCTATGGCGAGGAGAAAAGGGGGGCTCCGTATGATGTGTCCCTGACACGTTGCAGGGTGGGCGGCCTGTTTTTTTTCGTTGGCTTTTCTTTTCTTGGGCCGCTGGTGCATACGTCAAAAAAGTCAGACCCGACTAGTTCTCTTTTTGGCCTTGTCATAGCCCAACAGTCATTTTTATTCTAGACCGATTTTATGACTTCCGGCTTCCTGCTCGGCACTTAGCCCATTCAAAGGAGCGGTTTCATTTTTGGTCCCTTTTGCATTTTTTTTTCTAAGGGAAAGAGGTAGAGGGGAGAGGGAGGGGAGGGAAGGGGGGGGGGGGGGGGGGTGTGGCGTCCTTGTGAGATGGCTTGTGTGCTGCAGAAGAAAAGAAGCGGTGGGCAATTTGGGGGAGAAGGACGACTTGAGTGGGGGAGGAGGACGAAACTGGGGGTTGGGTTGATGTGTGTGGAAACATTACTGCGGGTCCAGCAAGCTCAACTAACTTTTTTAAACGTCTATTGATCGTGAGTTCGTGAGCAAAGCACAACTCCCTCTCTGGTACTAGAAGCACCGCCGTGGCCGCCTGCGGCTGTGTGAGTGTCGTTTGTTGCGCTTTCGGCAAACAAGAAATGCCAAAAAAAGTCGCAGTGGCTCACGGTCGACGGCTCTCTTTTGGTCCCAGGACTCACAAGAGATGTCAATGACGTGCAGCGTTTATATTCAAGGCGGGCCAGTTCCTCTTTTGCCTTGATCGACTTGCGTTCTCTGCGTCGTTGAATGTAATTTGCACCTTGATTTATCTCTCTATCAGTTCATGTAAGCTCTCTTCGTACCCACAGGTGCGCAAACTGGGGAACTGTGGGCCGACTGCCGTGTCTCTTTGGTTACACCAAAGAGAGTCTGCGACGGCCCGCTGGAGCTGGTTGGCTACATACACGAAAAGGTAGCTTGCGCCTGTATGCTCTATTTTGTTTGGTGAAACTCTCCGGGGCTATGCGACGAATGGCCTGAGGTGACTGCGCCGCAATAGTGTTCGTACATCCACGAGAACGCGGCTGGAGGGGTCGAATTGGCCTGGTTGGTGGGCGAAGTGATGTCGCGCAAGAGGTCTAAAAAAACAAGCAAACTGACTGGGCGAGGAAAAAAATAAAGATTCGAGCTGCCTGCGGAGACCTGTTAGAACTCGAGAAACCATTCGCTTGCAGCTTTTGGACCTCCAGTCGCCGCGATCCAAGCTTTTGTTCGTCAAAAGCGTACCAAAAAAAAAAAAAAAAAAGACAAATGAAACTATAGCCAGGCGCAAAAAAAAGCAAAACAAACACACAAGCACACAAGCACAGCATAGAACAAAGCAAACAAAAAAGAAAAAAAAAAAAAATCACATTGCAGCCACAGACATCGAAATTCCGTCGCCCCACAGCAAAATGCGCTGCACAATCAGAGGAACATAAACTCTGCGCTGTTTCATTCACCCCGAGCCGCGAGAAGCAATCGCGCTCTTTTGGCCGTACAAATTGTCGGGCTGGCATCGAATGAGCCAGAACAGCAGGGCAGCAACGCGAAGGAACACAGTGACACACGGCAGCGCGTTCACATTGGATGCAGCACATACCTCAAAATAGCAACCGATTTGTGCGAATGTGTACTGACGCTGACGACTTGGTGGCTTGGGCTGCTAGAGAAGCACAAAGACTGCACAGCTGCATGAGACGGACTGCGCAAAACTGGGGTGTTGCTGCGCAATTGCAGACGGTGAAGAGAGTCCTAGCCGAGCAGAGGGAGGGGAGGGAAAGATGAAAGGTAGGCGCAGCTGATGCAGCTTAGTGGGGAGACGAGCAGGGGAAAAGCAAGGCAAATGCAAGATGGTTAGGAGGACAGACGGATGCGCGCGATGCGAAAGACGAGAATTGAATTGCAAAGGGCAGAGCTGCGTTCGGAGAGGTGGCAGAAAAAGAGAATGCAAGAAAGCGGGTCGCGCTGGCTGCGGTGCGCTTGTAGCTCGAATGATTCTGCTGAGGAAAAGAGAAAGTACGAGTACGATGTAGAGAGGGGGGCGGAATGCGCCTTCCCCCATGTCAACAAAGGGCTACAGGCAGTAAACACTTTTAAGGATCCTTGCTGTGACTGCTTGTTTTAGCGCGCGTGACTGCTGTGTATTCAGACAAAAGGGCCTGAAACGGCAAGGCCGATACTTTTCATCTGCCCCGCTAGCTGGCGGTGAGTTGGCCGACCTCCGACGTATTAATACCCCCCACCAAGCCGCCTCATGTCTACTCGCGTAATATTATGACTACGAGTAGGCGGTGGAAGGTGAGGAGAAACTTTTGTCCCAAGATGTGGCAGATACGGAGTAATTTAAAAACGAGCAGCCACTTCTGCATTCTTTTCCTTTGAGAGCATATGCAATAATACTCCTTACCTGTACACCGTACAGCTTACCAGCCGTTTCCTTTTTCCTATTGTATTTATTTTTCTGGACGAGAATGTTGGCATGGCAATGCTGCCCACCCCCGCGGAAAAAAAAAAAAAAAAAAATTGTCCCTCGTATTTCGACTAGCTCGACAAAGAAATCGAAAGGGTAGCATTGCATGCTGTCTCTTAGCCTGCAGACGGCGTCAACGGAGCGGTGAAGGCCGACTGCGGACGCCTTGAAAGCAGTATGTTTAGAGGGAATTACAAAATCAAGTTATGGAACATGACGCATGTGGCGGTAAAGATCGGCGACCGTCTTTTTGGCTCAAGTCGTAATAGTGCGGTGTAGAAAGTTGAGGAGGCACACGTTTATGGAAACGGGATGTCATGCCCCTTTCAGGAAAGGTAAAAAGAATTGCTGTATACAGAGAGAGAGAGCAACTTTGCTCCTGGTGTTTCATTTGTCGGGGGGCCTACGAGTGTATTTGTCCAGTGTTCCCCGAAGTGGTCCCCGAAAACTGCCTCAATACTGGTAAAGCAGAGCTCGGTCTTGCAAATTTCTCGGTTCGTGCACTTTGTTGCTCGTTCAGCCTGCTTCGTAATGCCGGCTACTTCTACGAGTATGCTTCGGATACCATCGGTTGGCTTCAACAACAGCTAACAGAAATTGTCCACTTTTTGCTTTTATGAACTCGAAATTTCATAGAACATCTGTCCCGGATCGGGTCACAAAACAACCTACTATTTACGGCTGACGCAATGGACTTGCTGCACATTGGGGAGCTCCTTCGAGGAGATAGAGTGATGTTATACGGAGTGCAAGGCAATAAAATCATGTTGCTCTACTCGTAGGTGTTTTAATGCCTCCCCCCGTCAGTGCCGCCGTCTAATGTCGGCCGTAAGGCTGTACCCGCAGAGAAGGCGAGCTTTCTGCCCAATGGCGATTCAGTATTCCTACCGTAGCATCCCATTGGGCAGAAATGCACAAAAACAAAACATTGGGCGTCATTCGCCGGCCACCGCCGCAGCCAGGAAAGCCCTCTAGGGCAAGACATGTTTGAAAAACGACTGGCGGCCAAAATCGACAGCTGGAAACCAATCGAGGGCGGTCTTTTTTTTGCGACTAATATCGGTTACTTGGTTTTCCTCTTGGCTTCCATTCTGGTTGGGCCATTGGGCTTCAAGACACGTGTACACGCAGACCCATTCTCTACTACAGAAAGTGGGTGTGAAGCCCGCATATGCCTCAGGTCAGGCATTCCGGTCTCCACGGAGCAAGGGGACAGAGGTCGTGTCTTCAAGAAACCAAGACAGCACATTCAGAGCAGAGAATTACAAAAAAAAAAAGGAAAACAAAAAGAAAAAGAAAAATCCCGACGACGTAAATCTGCCAGCTCATGTTCCTGAAATTGGAGCCGAGCACAACTAATGTGGCAGGATTGAGGATGAGGGCCTAAGAAAATGATGCAACACACGCACCACCTTCACAGTCAAAGCAGGCCTGACAGCTGGCAGTTTGTGGAAGAAACAGAAAAGGGCCAAGCCAGCGACAAGCTGGGTTGTGCAGTATTTTTACTAGCGAGAGCACAGAGGATAAATGTTAAGGATCAAGCATCTCTCCTTGTAGCAGCGAGAGCACAGAGGATAAATGTCAAAGGATTGAGCATCTCTTCTTGTAGTGGCTAAAAGAAGCTCGCGGTACGAGGCCCTCTTCTCTTGCCCGACCAGGTCCTGAATACTACGCCTTTGCTTGCTATGCACGCATATTATACACACGTGCGCGTTGGCTGGCGGCTGGGATGGCCATTGCGATCCTGAACAGCACTTCTTGCAGCCCAAAGCCTGCCACCTGGTTGGGCACCTCTGTCCACGAAAAGCAAAGACACCAGCGAAAACGAACAACTCATCAAAAGCACAGCCATTCATCAAGATATCGAAAAAAATAAGAAGTGAAGCCCTAAAAAGCCAACTGGCACAACACCCGATGCTATTCCTGTTGACGTATTACGCTTGCTATTGCATTGCCTGAGTGTATCAGTCTAGCTTTTCAGACAAAAAAAGTGCATCTCATGAGATGGTGCATCTTGACACTTCACTCATGCAAGAACCGGTCAGGCCGGACATTCCGCATTGGTCTATGACAGCGGCCACATGTGTCGGCATGCGAAGCCAACAAGGCAAGACCTCGATGCCATGTTATGTTGAGAAAAAGAACACCAAAGGCAATCTAGTTGCCTGGCGAGCACATACAGCCACATGCCAGAGCTGCCTCCTCCCATGTCGAAAACCACGTAAAGCGCCAGATTAACAGACAGCCGGCACGGCTCTGCATTGAACTCTCTGCCTTCAATGATGTTTACCAGCACACATTCGCTGTTCGGCATATGTTTGTGGTATCGTTGCGTTGTGAAAAAAAAATGTGGTCTTGCTTCTCACATCTGCTGGGCCTGCTCCAGCTGCTGCAACTTTTCTTGTCCTTTTGCCTCTTGCCCATTGCCACGACTCTTCCTACTCGTACTTTCTCCCATCTCGGACGGCACCTGTTTTGTCCACTGGCCAGGAAAGAGCTCATGCCTGCATGACCTGCACATTGTTTTTTTTCTGTAATGAAGCGACCGTCAGCCGGAAAAGATCGTGTACGAAGCAAGCAAAGATATAGACAAAACCGGGGGATGAAGGAACCCTCCCCAACCAAAGAACAGACACTGCTGCACCAAAAGGGCTAACTGTCTGGAAGCAACATAGCATACCTTCCACTTGTCGAGCTCTTCTTGTCTGGTTTTGTACTGTTTGACTAGGTCTTCGAGCACCTTGTTCAGGCCCTCCGCGTTGGTCTTCAATGCCGGAACAACGTCTTTTACCGTACGCTCAACGAGCACGCCGTTGATCATGCGAAAGCACTTCCGGTCGGGTGGTAAGGGATTGAGCGTCTCGAGAACAAGTCTGCCACAAAACAGTCAGCCTCCAGTTCGTTGAAGAGACAAAACCCGATCCAAAAATAAGAAGAAAAAAAAAACTACCAGCTTACTTATGCTCCTCGGCTTCCTGCTCAACATCTCCAATTTTTTGCGCAATCTGTTGCAAAGCATTCTTGAAGTTTGTATATTGGAGCTGCAGTTCTATGCCCCCACGACCAATGTTAGCTTTGCTCATTTCCTCAGCACTTCCACACTGTCCGCAAATCCAGAACTATCACTACACCCAGAATTACCACTGCTCACCTTGCTGTCGCTTGGCCGAGGCCGGCTGAGATGATGCTGGTGTTTTCGATGCCATGGTGTCTCGTCTTCTTTTGCGATTCAAAGAACACACCCACATACAATCCTTTCGTCGATCAGAAGAGGGGCAGGGTTTTCAAGTACGGCGTAAATTATCTGCTAACGGGCAAAGCTGCGTGGTTGGCCCAAACCTTTTCTCATTGGTGGGGTTTTCCCCTGCCAGAGAACCTCGTCGCCAGCAGTGTAAAACACTGAACAGCAAATACGCAAATACTCTTGACGATCGGCGCCTTTAAAAAGTGCAAAAACGGAGCCCTGTTTCTCCTCGCGTCATGCGCCGAGAGCATTGATTCCGGGGAATCGTTCATCTTCCGTTCTGAGCCTGGAAGAATGGTCGCCACAGCTTCTAGAGACATTGAACACTCACGTGATTGAAACAGCAATTTTTTTTTTTACTCGTAAATAGCAATCATCGCCTTTCACGCCACCGAGTACGAGTAGTCAAAAACCTTTTGTTTTCTTTGCAACAGAGAGAGCTTCAATGCCGCACCAGAGGACCAGTGCCCTGCCACATTTTGTCGTCTTGTTTGCGCGACCACAATGCACCCGCATTTGGACAACGAAGACAATGCCGGTATGTGCTGTTGAATATGGGAAGCCTCGCCAGACAAGAAGTGACACAAGGCTAACTAACGCTCGACACAACCGTGCAGGCTGCGCCGAGGTGATGGCGGTGTTTCAGGAGTGCCATGCCAGGGGGTTTTTGTGGAAGTCGATGGGCATGTGCAACGAAGCCAAGGAGGCGCTGAACAAATGTCTCAAGGCAGAGCGCGCAAAACGAGTAACCGCCAACCGCACGAATGCGCAAGAGAAGCAAAACAAGATCAGAGCGCTTTGGAAGGAAATTGACGAAAACTCGTAGCTTTGTCTCTTCTGGGGACCAGAGTTTGCGTTCTGTGCTCTTGGCTCTTTTGATTTCATGCCGCCATATCCAAAAGACTCGGCCTTTGCCCTTTGCCGGCTCACATATTGCCTTGCGACACGCTTTGCGGTAGCTGCCGATCTCGATTCACGCCCTAGCATACACGCACAAGAAATTCGAGGCTTCGTGCTATGGACGGGGGAAAACATCCTTTGGCATACAGCTCCAATATAAGGGACGCCCGGGCTGTGAATGCAAGAGCTAGGGCTTTCATGACTGGGTTTACGACGGCGAGGATTGGTTTCAGGGAAGAGCACCCAGGTAGTCTTTGATCAAGGAGAATAGCTTCTCGTCTATAGCTTTGTCTGGAAGGTCAGAGCTGCCGTAACTTGACTTGACCGCAGCAGTATGGGTAGAGCTAAATGTGACGAATTCCAATTGACATTGAAAGATGAGCGACAGACGTTGGACATACCCACAGCCCACTCGTGATCCTGCGTCTCCTTCCGAGATGAGTCCGACCTCTTTTATTTCTCCTTTACTTTTGTTGGTCGTTCGACAAAATGACTTTACAATTGCTGGCCATTTATTGATGCTTCCCTGCTTCCTCCCCCCCCCCTCCCCCGTGTTTTCTATCATCTCTATCGTCTATTTAAGACTTCCGGGCATATGCGCTTCCAAACTTGAAGAGGCCGTAAGTGGCCACGATGCTCAACGCAACTGGCACTGGCTTGCCGAGTTTGATAGCTCGTGGAATGGACGAGCCGCCGAGAACGAGAGAGGCCAGAAGACCAAGCTCGACGCCGAAGGGCTGGCGACCCTGGATCCTGTAGCCACCAAGACCATCTGAGCGAGAAAAAGTAGTTAGAACGACAGGCCCGCAACAGTTCTCACGCATCAGAAGAAGTGGCTACGCCGGCCATGCCACTGTCTGTGATTTTATATGTTTCTCTTCCAAATGCCACAAGTTGCCTCTTCTCCTTCACTCTCTTCCTTCAACGCTTTCACGTACACAAAAGACCAACAGCAAGCCCGGCGACGATGGAGGGAACAGACCCGGTCCGCGCAAAGCCAATTACGCCGCCCGAAGCCGTCAGAGCGGCAAGGATATACGCCTGAGCTTCCAAAGACTAATACACACCGCGGCGAGAGAAAGAGCTGTTAGCTAGTGTGCAAACGGGGTATTACAAAACAGAGACTAAAGCAACAGGGGCGCGGCGCCTTCAAACAGCTGCCCCAAACTTTTGCTCGCAGGGCAGCCATTGACCATCCACCGGTCTTCTGTCCAAGAAAGCTCAGCTGGTGACGTACCATTGCGATCCAATCGACTCGAGAGACTTTTGTGTGATTCAGCTCGCCGTCACTTCGTGTTACTTGGAAAGAATCCGAAGCAGCGGGATTCGGTTGCGAGAGTCTTTGTTGAAAGTGGTTTTGTGTTTTTTCGTTACCGAGAGAGCCGGTGTCCCTGTTTGTTTCACCGGAAGGCTGATGACGATCGCTTAGGTATGCAACATAGCAGGCGCTGCGTTGATTGGTCAGATTCCGACCGGCAAAATAGCCAGCATTCCGGCGTTTTCATGTTCTGCTTCACACTTTCATCCCATCATAAAACTACAACAAGGGCCAACTCTAACGAGAAAGAAGAAACTACTCGTAGACGGGATGAAAAACTAGCACAACTAAACAAAAGGGCATATGGATCCCGCCTGGTTCGCCCAAGCTACGCCAGCCGATTAGGGCCAGCATCCGTCGAGTTCAAGAATGGAATAGTTGCACAGCGTTTTGGGGCCGCCAAAACATAAAAACTGGCACCTTAATTGTTGGTCTCTCTATGCGTCCCGCTCGCCTCACCTAGATGGCGTTTGCTCTACAACATCGTTAGGAGAGAACATTGATTCTGATCGCAAATGCGATGACTGGCGGGCAAACATCAAATCCAGAATGAAACAAAAGAGCAATAGCCAAAAGAGAAACGTTCAGCCGCTGTACTTCGCCCAGATCAGGTAGTAAAACTTGTGGAGACCATCTGGTGGCTGTGCACAGGCTGTTATATCCGCATTGTGGCAGGGCAGAGCTTGCCGCCAAACAGCAGCACCACCTCCCTTCGAACTCTGAAGTGACAATACAGACTACGAATGAAAAAACACAGCGGGTAATAGGACTTGGCTTCTTCTGGCGGGCCTTCGAGAAGCGATCGGCGCGGCTGTGCTCTTTTGGGAGCTTCGCCGAGGAGACTGGTGCGAATTGCACGACCGAACCTTTTGAGTGGAGTGCGACACTGGGAGCATTGCTAGACGGACTGAATACTCGTACGTTTGTATCACGGAGCTGTGCTCCGTATTACGTCGTGCTACACGGTGCTTGTGGCTTTGCTGTGGGTGGTCAAATCAGGCACGAGACAGAGAAGCCGCCAAGATGCAAGCGTCAGGGGAGCTTGGAAGGCATTAGAGCAGAGAAAAACAAAAGAAAGCCCGTGGATCGGAGGATGCTGAGACATGACTAGAGATCAGAAGAGCTCTCGGTGACTGCTCTGAGCAAGGCGGCATCGCACTTTTGGCGTCGCGCGAGTTTGGTTATGACGGCATTCTGCCGGGCCTGAGACCGTGTTTACAGCCCTGTGGCCGGTTTGCTGTTTTGCTGTGGGTATGTATCCATAATATCCATATATGGATACTCCAAACTGCCACCCCCCCCCCCCCAATATGCCTTGGGGAAACAAACAAGGTTCTAGTGGGGCTATAGGCTGTCAAGGTAAAAAGTCCCCTTCAGTCCGTAGATGTGCCTGCCAGAATGCGCCTAGCAAACCGCAAAAAACGCCTCGCTTATTCTGGAGCCAATCCTCGGCACGGTCAACCGCTAAACCAACAACAAAGTATAAAATTTTATGATACAGGCACTATCTGGCCTTTGTGGTCCGTAGCGGGATTCAGGGTACTTCTCAGTAGCCAGGGCGGCCCTATCGGCAGCCGTCCCTGCCCCCGATAGCAGTGATACGAGTATATTACAGCGTATGAACTCATCGGATGGGGGGCTCTTTCTCGTACATTTAGAGTCATGCCTGCCGTTTCCCTTCTGGGTTACGCTCAGGGCTGAGCATTCAAGCTCCCTTGTGCTACTCCGTAATATGGATACTCGAGATTTTGAGTCGTTGTCTGACCATCATCAAAAAAAAAAGCCCTGCCTGAATGGGTCGTGCATGATGTTGCATCTGAACAAACAACATTCTGGAGTGGTTGCGGCCTCCGTCTGGTTTCTCTGTTTTGTTAGGCGCCTCTGCATTCTCAGTGACAGAAGATAGTCTAGAAAGTGCAGAAGAGAAAAAAGGCTCCGGAAAAAGAGCTTAATCACATCTGGTGCTCGTGGGGCGTCGCCTGGAATTGGACAGTAATGTTTCCGCAGCTGGGCATACGAGTAGATTCAATCGTCTTCGACGGCTTAGCTTTTGTCTTGTTTGTCAAGTTTCTTGCAGATGTCCTTGCGCCTGAGCAAAGAGCTAGGCGCTACGAAGTACTCGTACAGGGCAATGCTGGCCCCACAGGCTAACAAAAAGGGTCATGGGTACAACGTAATATGGATACGAGTAATACCTCGTACAAGTAAAATTGGCAGTCGCGCGCAGTCGCGGTGGCCTGGAGATCAGCGTGCTGGAGTAGTAATACGCTGGCGTGCTTTGTCTTCCTCACAGCCGCCCAAGAATGTGGGTTGCGGGGAGATAAACCTCCCCCCCCGCTCTGCTTCCTGAGAGCCAGCATTTATTGTTTAATAATATTGTTCTTACTCGTACACCTTCGTCCGGCGTTATACTTTGTCTAGCTGGAGGAACTCCTTTTTCCTTTTTCCAGCTGGGCGGGTCGGACCAAAAAGGCTTGTCGCCTTTCTTTGTACGCAGCAAGGCAAGCGCAATTTCTCGCTTTCCCTGTTTTCTCAATTTTATTTTGTCTCCTGCTGGCTTCAGTCCTCTCTCCCCTTTGTCTTCTTTCGTACTGTCTCTCTCTGCATTCCTCGGCCATCGCTGCTGTCTGTTCTGACATACGAGTACATCCCAAATACCCTGCCCCTCCCCCTTTTTTCTGACATCCGCTTTGTACTCTTTTTTTTTTTCCCTAATACGGGCGCCATCTCCTCCTAACCCTGCTTGCGATCGGCAGCCCACTCGACCTGCCTCGCGATGAGTCTCTAGACGAAAGACTCGTCTTTTTTGTCCTTTTTGTCCTTTTTGTCTTTTTTTTCCCTTTTGTTTCGTGCAGAGTCTGGCCCTCTCCTGTCGGCCCTGCGCAAAAGCATCGGCCTTCTGTCTTCCACCATCTATCTTTCTATCTTGCTTGACTGCCTCGCTATTGCCAGCGTCCTCCCACCATTGGCAACTTGAAATAAAACAGAAACAGAGCCAGAGACAAGGCTCAAGCGATACCGGGCGGCGCGTTGCGTTGTTGCATCTCATATCCATCCGCACCCCTCCCCCCCCCCCTTCACTCTTCCCTCTCCCTGCTTTCTGATCAGAGCATACGGAGCATTACACCACCACCTTCACGAGCTAACGGGAGTGCGCCACATTGAATCTAACGGGGCTTCCTCTTTGCTCTCCCCCCCCCCGTCGTCCACCATCCAGCCACGGTCCACTCTCACATTAACGGTTTGGCTCACATTGTTGCCTACACCCCCCCCCCCCCCCCTCCCTCCCTCCCTCCCACGTCAACTCCCCACGCGAGAACAAACCGTCTTCCGCTTTCTTAGCACTCACTTATTTGTTATAACAAGGCTGCTGCTGTCGGTGCCTGCCCTCTCTCCTTCCCCTTCCCGTTTCTCTTCTCAGTGGCCTGAGTCATGTCTTCTATTCCTTTTCCTCCTTTCGTCGACAGGGGAGATGACAACGAAAGCAGTGTTCATCTACCTCACGGCCTGAATGGCGACAGCTTTGTCTTCTCTCCGTCTTTGCCTGAGCCATCGATGCTGCAACACGCAGAGCTGCTGTCGCCGTCCCTGAACAACACAAGCACCCCGGCCGAGTCGGTCGCGATCAGCCTGCACTACCAGTCGAGCGAGCTCAGCGAGTTCGACATTGACGGCGCTGACGACGACAACTTTCTCGACGCCTTCTTCAACGACAGCGGCGCCAACCAGCATCAGTCCTCCTCCTCTGCCTTTCTGGAGGGTGTCGAGCCGCAGGCGCCCGATTTTCTGGAAACGGCCGCCTTTTCGTCGTACGCAACGCCGGAGCCGCTTCTCGAAAGCAACAGCAAAGGCGCCTACCCCATCAGCCCAGAAAAGACACCGTCGCTGCACACGTCGTCGCCGCAGAACGCCGCCTGTCTGGGCGTGGCGCAAAAGGACATCATACCGCCGGCCAACCTCATCTTCTCGCACGGATTTGACGGCCTGGTGTCGCCGCAACAACTGGCCAAACAGTCCCCGCCGACAAGCGCCGCGTTTCCCGACGTCCAGGCATTTGTGGTGAACGACATCGCTGCGGCCGAGCTGACTCCAGACTCCGCAAGCATCGGCGCCGCCAGCTTTGAAGCCCACAGCCTCGGAAGCCTGTCGGCCAAGGGACCTGTCGCATCTGCTGCGTTCGCATCGCTGCCCATGGCCGGCCAGAATCCCCACGTCACCGTGTCCCTTTGGGGCAAGGACGGGTCTACCGACGTAGCGCCGAGCAATGCCACGGCGGACGAGGACAGTACAGCACCAGCGCCGGCCATACTGCGCGACGCCGAGGGTGCCTGGGAGGCCAGCGCTGCCAGTGGTGTGCGTGGCATTGATCCGTCTCGCCGATCATCGGCCGAGCTCGCCACCACCATCACCGAAGGTGCAAAAGAGCGGGAGATGGAACAGCGAAAGGCCGAGGTGGACCAGTGGCTCAACAAGGCCGAGGATACGAGCAGCATTCGTAGAGAGCAAGTCGATGATGCGACGTCGCCGCACGAGTCTTCTCGTCGGCCCGACGAGACCTTTGAAGGGGTCTCGGACCGCACAATCGATCTTGGCGGCGAAACACGGAACATCCAGAAGCCCGGACGGACTTACTTTACCTTATCGGGCGGCCCGCTCACGTCGGTCGATCGGGATCTCATGCACCGGGGGGCTCATATCTGGGACGACGGGCCGGCTGTGCCAGAGATTCTCAAGTGCGAGGACGAGGGCGAGGGCGAGGTGCGCTACCAGCCCGAGACCTCGCAGGCGGCCATTGAGCGATACCAGCGCATGCTGAGCGACAACGCGTCCTTTGTGTCGCGCGCCGCCACGTGGGGCACGCGGCGGCACAGCCTGCCCAGCATTGCCGACATTGAGGACTTTACGAGCGGCAACCTGTTGAAGAAGCTCAGCATCAAGGATTCGTCGCGGCGCCCGAGCATCCTGGGCAATCTGCGCGACTTTGTGCGCAAGCCGAGCACGTCGAACCAGCTGAAGCGGTCGCGAAGCAATCGCGATGACGACGTGGCGTCCAACATGGACGTGCTGCAGCAGCAGCAGGGGGGGTCGTTTGCCGACCTGAGACGGGAGAGCAAGGCAGCGGCGGCCTCGCTTGCACCGCCCCGCACGCAAAGCCTGAGCAAGGGCAAGCAGCAGGTGAACAGCATCAACACGGCTCTGATCTCCATCAGCAGCAGCGTGGCCTCCATCGGCGCGACACACGCCCGCAATGGCTCCATCAGCCGACCACGCCCCTACGACGGCTCGGCGAGCCTGAGCCCGCCGCTGACGTCGCCCAAGAGCCCGCTGCTCAAGGTCGGAAACTCGTTCCGGCGCCCCCGGAGCAAGTCGGAGCTGTCGGCCCCGTTTGCGGACAACGCCACGCCCAACATCACGCGAATGCTCAAGAAGACGGGCGGGCCCCCCGTGGCCGCCTTGGCCACTCCCACCACCGCAGCAGGTCCCACGAGCGCTGCTGCGACGACGACGTCATACTTTGCCCCTCGCCCTGCTGGCGCCGGCACTGCAACGGGATCGATGTCTGCACCGACGGCGGCTGGTCCTTCTTTTGCCAATCCGAGCCCCATTCAGATCCCGGCGACGACCGTGGCCGTGCCGGATCCGGACGACGACGACGACGACGACGAGGACCTGATGGACGATGGCGACGGCGATGGCGACGACTTCAAGACGGAGACCGAATCCGACGAGCTGATCGACAAGATCAAGCCAGACATTGACGGGTTCCGAGAGCTCATTGTGGCGCTGAACCCGATGCTGGCCGAGACGAACACATACCTCGTGGAGCGCATCGCGTACCAGCAGAGTGTCCGCTACAAGAACTTGCTGGGGCACAAAGTGCGGCACCTCGGCTTTGTCAAGGGCCAAGCCTGCTCCAACAAGTCTCTCTGCATCGGCCAGGGCGGGTCTGCCATCATCCACGGCGGCAAGCGAAACTCCGGCGGCGGTGGCGGTGGCTCCTCCGCAGACGCGTATCCCACGCGCGAAGACGGCGACAGCCAAGAGCCCAGCACGCCGGTCGAAGGGGCCATCAATCCCGAGACATTCCCCAAGTACATTCCCATGCCGCCGGCCAGCGCGCTGCCGGCAGAGTTTGAGTGCCAGCTCTGCTTCCAGACGAAGAAGTTCCAGAAGCCGTCGGACTGGACGAAGCACGTGCACGAAGACGTGCAGCCGTTCACGTGCACATGGGACCGCTGCCGCGACCCCAAGATTTTCAAGCGCAAGGCCGACTGGGTCCGGCACGAAAACGAGGGCCACCGGCACCTCGAGTGGTGGACGTGCGACGTCGACGAGTGCCGGCACACGTGCTACCGGCGAGACAACTTTCTGCAGCACCTCGTGCGCGAGCACAAGTTCAGCGAGCCCAAGCACAAGACCAAGACGGCCATCAAGAAGGCCGGCGGCAAAGACCCGACCTGGAGCCGGGTCGAGAAGTGCCACGCCGAGACGACGGCCAAGCCGCAGGACGAGCCGTGCCGGTTCTGCGGCGCCATCTTGCCCACCTGGAAGAAGCTGACCGTCCACCTGGCCTCCCACATGGCCCACATCAGCCTGCCCATCTTGCGCCTGGTCGAGCGGAAAGACGTCGACGCCGAGACCATCATCAGCCCCGTCCAGGACCCGCCGCCGCGCACGTTTGCCCCGTCGGTCATGTTCCCGGTGGCCTCCGGCGGCGGCGGCGGCGGCGGCATGGTGGCTCAAATGCTGGGTAGGGCCAGCGCCGTCCACGGCGGCTCTGTCGATCTGCACCATCACCAGCATCTCAACCACGTCATGGCATCCTATGCGCCAGCAGCCGCCGGGCCCGGCCACAATCCCGGCGCCTATGCTTCCTATGTGCCCGCGTCGCAGGTCCAGTTCACCACGCCCTTCTACAGCCAGGCCCCATACGACAGCCAGAGTGGAATGGCGTCGCAGATCCAGAGCCTCAATGCGGCCGCAGGACTGGAGATGTCGGCCGTCGGCTCGACCTTTGTCAGTCCTCAATCGTACGGTCACGCCCACGCCCACGCCCACGATTTGCCGGTAACGACGGGCGGATATATGGGTACAGTGCCCAGCCAGTACATTTCCGATGCTTCCGGCATGGGTGTGTCCTCCTACTCAGATCTGTCCACAGCCAACGCTCTTGGATTGCAGGCAACGGGTCCGATGGCATACGATGTCAGCGTCCAGGCCCCGTCGATGGGCAGCAACAACAACAACCACCCCCACCACTTTACGCCTCATGGCTCCGTGTCGCCCTATGGGCGCTCACCCCATCAAGGCCAGGGACAGTTCTTCCCACAATGAACACTGCTGTCTGGCAAACCCCTGTTTTCTTTTCTTTCTCTTTGTGTTTATTTTTTTTCTGTTTTTTCCGTTTTTTCTCGTCTTTTGCCTTGGGAAATTCTTTATTCTCAGTCCTGGCTCGTATTGCTATCTTGACAACTTGTGTATGCTTTGGATGTGATATATTTTGGGCTGGGGTGATGTGGAACGCTCATCTACGAGCAACTGTCGCTCTTGCCCTATTTTTTTTTTGCTTTTTTGGTATATCCTTTGACTTTGGCTGCCTTTGCACAAAGCCTCACTTTTTTTTTTTTTTTTTTTGGTTTACTCTGCCTATATCTGTCACTTCTTCACGCTCTCCTTGAATCTGTTTTGTCGATTGGATATTTAAGTGGGGGGGTAGGCTGAGCATTTTCTTCTGTCACGACGACATTCCACAAACGACAGGTGATGACTGAACATGAGAAGGAATCTGAGACAGATGCAGTGCTGTGTATTTTATTTTATCTCATATTATGTCGTCTTTTTTTTCCTTTCTTTTTTTTTCGACGCTTATTTCTATGGTTTTGTTATGTCAAAGGTTTTTTTTACTTTCACGTATCTGGATATTATACACGCACCACCCTCATCCTTTTTCTTACCTTGTTATTTGCATCTGTGGCGGCTTCAGTTGAGTTTCAATAGATTTATTACTGTCGAACCCATACCATTTTGTCTGGCATGGCTGCTCTGGCGCGAGAGATTCATGCACACCCTAGACAAAAGATGGGATGCGAGGGCTGTGCAATGATCAACTCCGTGATTCTGGGTACAACGTTGTGGAGAGCCGGTTTCTCGCCGTCGTTCGTAGGCAAGGATGTGGCCAGCGCTAAAAAGGCATAAATGGCTGGGGACTGGGCTAGAGTCCCATAATCCATAAGGGCTCCCTCGCCTGGAAAGAAGCACCTTGTATTTTCTCAATGCGATATTACGTCCACCACAGGTTTGTGAGCCCATGGAAGTGACGAGATGGTCTTCCAGTTTTCACGAGTTGACATATCACCATTGCTGCACGGATTAATATTATGGATACGGCAAACATGACGCCTTTTTTTTGCAAGTGCTGCTTGGGCCGGGGTGCACGCAGATTGTTCTCGTGATGAGGTTGCTGGCCGCATTTCAAAGCGGACAGTGCTGTTCGTTTTGTTCTTTTCGTTTTTTATATGTTACGCGGGTGACCGTGGATCGACGACCAGCGAAGATAGCGGGAGTGCAGATGGTGAACCGGGAATACAAAGCATCGTAGAGAACGGAATACGGAGTAATACGAAATCCTCTGTATCACTTGGGACAGTGTCACAATAAGAGCCAGACAGCGAGTAAGTGAAGCACATTGTGCTACAAGGCGGTGAAAAGTCCCCTGAGTCTTGTCCCGTATAGGCTTGATTTGCATACCCATAGATCTAACACTAGCATTGTCCACAGCCTGCACCTTCAAACCGGTATTACGAGTACGGCGCACTACAAACTTGCGAGCACGCTGTCGTACAGAGCTATCATCCGGTACGTATGCTGCCAAAGCCCTTCTGCGCCCAACCTGGAGTGGGTTCGCGTTTATATCTTTGAAGTGAAAGATACTCGTCCCAATCCACCGGCTTATCGTAGCGTTGAATTTGAATCCCAAGATTGGTGCCGAACTCGATGGATGCCGTTTCAAACTCCGATAAGGCACGGCAACTTTTTAGTAGTTTCTTCTGGTTTTGTTCAGAAAAAGTGACCTGGGTGCCGTACTGTGAGTGGTTTCTAAGCACAGTGAAGCCGTACTCCAAGTTTAGCTGAACGGCGATATGAACCTCGCTGATTCTGGGGTCGTTGAGGAAGATGTCGCACTTGTCTTTGTTTCTGCCCATCACGAAACCCATGTTTTCGTCTTTCGGCTCGTGATCTGTGGTGATCCGAAGGACAAATGGCCGAGTCTGAACAGGCGCAGGTGTGCCGTAGTCTCCGTACAACGGCCCACAGGCGTTTTCATAGTCTTCATAGACCGGGGCGTTCTCGTAGGGGTCATCGAGACGAAATCCGTCATTGTGTACGGACTTAAGGAGGGCTTCATCTCCTTGTATAGTAAATATTGTTTTGTTGTTCGCCATTGGTGAAGCTCGAGTTATGGCTATGTTGTTAAGTTAGAGAATTTTTAATATCCTAACTTTTTGGAAATAGTAAGGGAGACAAAGTACAAGACGTACCGTTAATATGACAGAGAGTAGACAAGTCAAAGCAAAGGGGAAAAAATCCTACGCGTAAAGAAAAGAAAAAATAAGATAAATAAAAGGGTAAAGGGTAGAAAGAAAGGACGAGTTGAACGATGCATGATGAAGATTCTCGAGGGCTATTAAAGCATTAAACTGAGAGAAGCGTTTGCCATTAATATAGGCAGCAGCCTAGAAATCAACGTTTGCCTGTATGGTCGAAAGAGAGGCCGCTGTCAGAGAATATGGGATGTTGGCACAATTGGTTGGCTTACACGGCCTGTTTCTCACGAAGCCAACTGTCTAAAGTTACATAGTTAGGAGACAACCGCCGGCCCAAAGAGGGGCCGCCCGTTTGAGTCAAAATAGTGGGGATGCTACAGCGGTAGCGGCGGAGAAGGGAGCAGTAGTGCCGGTACGGGCACCCCCGGAGGACAGGACCAGGGCCGGAGGTCGACTCGAGGCCTGCCTAGGTAGCTGGGTATGGTCCAGGTAGAATGGTTAAAATGGGACACCGATTGTACACAGGGCTTATTTGGATGGGCACGGCGTTCAAGGGCGCACAATGCATTTCACGGATTCTTTTGATAACTAACGACGGCATGACTGGAAAGCCTGATACCGAAAATCAAGTCTGCATGGCTGAGTGCCAAAAGAAACACGACTATGTCTAGAACGCCGGAAAAAAAGAAGTACAATGTTCCCCATCACCCCATGCACATAAAGTGATACCATACGAAAAAACTGAACAAAAATGCAAGAAGCCGCGCCAAATGGCGGTACAATTGGCTTTCGCGGGAACGAGGGAGGGAAACATGGATGGAGAGAATGTCGATATATCTGCCATTTTATTTTTTTATTTTTTATTTTTTTTGTTTATTCTTCTCTACGAGTATTGCTACGGGTGGCTTATCTAGCTTCGACATTGGCTTGTCTAGGATTTCTGGCTGCATCCCGCGCTTTCTGTTTTAACCTGAGATCAGCCACACTTTCGTGTGATGAATCAAACGTTGGCTGTATGTGATGAGAGGGCGGTGCAAAAAGCCAAGGGCCTTTCAGCGCACCCCTGGAACTCAGCTTGTATGCGAGGTACTTTTTCGTGATGTACTCGTATTATTAGTTTCATTTTTTTCTTTTTTTTACTCAATACGAGGATGAGAAAAATGCCTCTGATTCTTTTTAGATGCGCTCTGCAGGGGCAGCCGAAAAGTAAGACCAGGCTTAGGGCAGAAGATTGTACTCGTAAGAGGTTGAAAAAAAACAGCGCCGAGCAAAGAAAAAAACGAAAAAACCGAAAAAGAGGCATCCAATGACAGCCAGCAACAGCAAACCACCGGCCCAATGTCTCCCTGAAACTGCAAAAAACCTCAAGAGGCTCAGAGGGGGAAGGGGTCGCCAGCCTGGATGGGCGGCCCACACCAAACAGAAGACCCCCACTACGAGTAAAATCCAAACAAACCAGCCACGCTATGGAGCGCTTACCAGTTTGCCAATCCCCTTGTTTCAGGAAGGAGAGCTCCCAGTTAAGCCACAGGCGATGGTGATCCAAGGTATTACAACTTGGGGTGGCCTTTCCAAGACCTCCCAAGACTTTCAAGACATGCATCACGCAAACCGAACAAAAAAAAAATAGGTTAAAATCGGCCCCTTGATTTTTTCTGCCTTGTCCCCTTCCCTCCCCCTTTTCCCAGGCGCACATCTTTTCGCATTGTGCTTTTTAGTTCTGTTATGCAGGTATGCAGGCATGCAGGCATTACGAAGGGAAGCTAATAAAGAAACAATGGGATAACGGGACGGAGGAGAGGCCAGAGAGATACGACGTACAGAGTAAGCAAAGAGAGATACGGTGTAGATTAGACGAAAGGTGAGAAGTCAGAAATGTTCGGCCTGACAGATCCGCATAGATGGCCCCCCTTTTTCTTTTCAGTTCTGTTCCCCAGCAGATCCAGCAACCGATGAAATAGGTGGGCATTTGAGATCACCATCTAGGATTTTTCTTTTCATTTCTTATTTTTTTTCCCTTTCTTTTTGATATGCTCTTTCTGTTCTGAACATTGTCGAGTTATGCATAGAGCATATGCTTTCTATTCCTTTTTCTTTTATCTTTCTTTTCTTCTTCTTATTCCTTTTTTCCAGCCGTGTAAAAAACACGTGTGCTGCCCATACGCGAAAGCCAAGAATGTACTCCGTAAAAGGGATGGCAGAAGGGATGAGGCAAGACGTGTCCGCCGTACATTTAACCCCGTATGTCAAGTGTGTAATACGGAGTACAACACCGCAAATACTCCGTGTTCCGTACTTTTCCTACAATGGCTTGACACCTCTTACACGCTTTCGGCTTTCCTGGCCTCCTCAAGCGGTCCCTGGTCGCGTTTCGTCCCTTCTGCACGGAGCAGGACGTATTGCACACCAGTACTCCGTAGTAATGGTACGCTGGCAATAATACAACCTATTCGTATTGCTTGATTTGCATGTGTTTTTGCTCTCTTGGATGGTATATCCCAGCTTTCCTTTCCCAGGTTTCCTTCCTGCCCTATCAGCCATGCCCTTTCGCTTATTGGCTACCAACCTATGGTAGTTGCCAGGGTTTATGCAGTTACGTGTCTGTGAAGAAGCACGAGCATGGTCTTTTTTTATGTTTCGCATTACCCGCTCTGGAATCGAGCTAAGGCGTCTTGACGCACTCGCACGCACTTACACGGGGTTGTGGGCCAGACTCGGCACTTTTGCCAGGAGAGCGACAACGTACTTTGCTCTCTTTTGCATTCAATTCTTTCGTCGCTGCTGGCCTTCTCTCTTTCTCTTTCAACTTTTCTGCATTTTGTTCTTTTCTGTCTTTTGTGCGAACGGGTCTCGTGTTCCATTCGTTTCTTCATTCTTTTTTTTTGTTTCTCTTGGCTTTTGCCTTCCTTTCATTACATGATTCTTTTCGGCCCATATGAGCCATAGCATCTGAATATCTTACATAGAATTGACACAATCGATTCAACGACGAGATAGAGGGCTCCTTGAGCTTCTTGACCTCTTTTTTTTTCTTTTTTTTTCTTGTTTCTTTTACATTCGTTCCAGGTTGAGCCTCGGCCCTCTTTTTATCTCTTCTCTTTGTATTTTTTCATATCATCAGTTTGTTTCTGTTCTTGGTTTGTGTTTTCTGGGATTGTGATGAGTTTTGTTTTACACCGACCGGCTTCGACGACTTCAATTCTTTAGCACGACAGGTCCAAAAAACAACCCAGAGTTGTTTGTATTCGTGGTTTCTTTTTTCGACCAATGTCTCTCGGCGGAGACTACTACCAGACAGTGGTTTAAGAATTCTGTTTTGCTTTCAACAGACTGTCATATACCCAAAGAAAGACAGCAGACGCCCGGGTGGTGTATGAAGGGTTGTGCGTGCGGGGACGGCGGCCATATATCGAGAAGAAGAACGAGAAAAGAGAACAAGACAGAAAACGCATCGACGCATTAACGCAATAACGACAAGAAAGAAAAGGGAAAAAAAAAAAAAAAAAAAAAAAAAAAAAAAAAAAAAAAAAAAAAAAAAAAAAAAAAAAGACAGAAGGGCACTGTTGAAAATGGGACAACGACAATGGCACCCCACGCAAGCAGGCTGGCTCAAGAGAGTCATGGCGGTAGCAGCAGTGGCATCGACGTGGATTGGCGGCACAGCGGCCAGCAACATCTTGAAGACGTCTGGATTTGCAAACTGTGCGGAAAACGCAGATGTTCAAGTGCAGCAAGTGGAGATCGAGTACAACAACGACGACAAGACGGTGACGTTCAATGTGGCAGGCACCAGCAGCAAAGTGCAGAACGTGACTGCCTTTCTCAACGTCACGGCGTATGGCAGGCAGGTATACTCGAACAGCTTCAATCCGTGTGAAGCCAGCACGTTTGTGCAGCAGCTATGTCCAGGTAAGACAGAAGGGGGAACACCACAAGAAAAAGGAAGGAGCAGCGCTGAATTGGGAAAGGGAAAGAGGAAAAGATCGAGGAAGGAGCGATAGAGCGGTGGGACATAAAGAGAAAAAGGAAAGAGGTAAAAGGGAGGAGGCGAAAAAAAGGAAAAAGAAAGCAGAAAGCAGAAAAACTAACAAAACAGTGCCGGCGGGCAGCTTTGCGGCCAAGGGCACCCAGGCGATCCCGGCGCAATATGCCAATTTGGTGCCGTCGATTGCGTTTGAAGTTCCCGACATTGCAGCGCAGGCCATGCTGCAGCTCAAGTCCAGCGACACGGGCGCGGACGTGGCCTGCATCGAGTCCGAGGTGACCAATGGCAAGACGGTGGATGTGCCGGCGGTGCCGTTTGTGGCGGTGGGCATGGCGAGCGCAGCGCTGGTGCTGAGCGGGCTGAGTGCCGTGAGTGCAGCGGCTGCGGCCGCGGGCGGAGGCGGAGTGGGCGGCAGTTTGGGGGGGGTGGGAGGCGGCGGAGCAGCGCCGAGCCCGGGCTTTGTCGAGGTGTTTGGCTGGTTCCAGGGCATGGCGATGAACGGGATGTTGTCGGTCCGGTATCCGCAGGTGTACCGCAGCTTTGCCAAGGGCTTTGGCTTTTCGACGGGGCTCGTGCCGTGGACGCAGCTGCAGATCGGCATCGACAACTTCCGGGCGGCCACGGGCGGCAACCTGACGCAGAGCAGCGTGCAGTTTCTGAAGCACAACGCCACGCTCGTGTTTGCCGACGGGTCGACGGTGACGCCACGGGCCAAGCGCGGCGACACCGCTGTGGAAGCCGCTGTGGAAGCCGCTGTCAAAGGCATGGTGGCGCGAGCCGCGGCACTCGCCACGAGCACGATCACGACGAGCATCAACGGCAGCAGCAGCACGGGCGGCGCGGCCGAGAACGCGGGCGACGAGGAGGGCGGCACCGAGCACACGGTGCGGGTGGCAGTCAGCGGCATCCAGGCATACGCCGAGCAGCTGGCGATCCCGTCGGCCAACACATTCATGACGGTGCTGCTGATCGTGGCCATGGTGATTGCGGCGATCGTGGCGGGGGTGCTGCTGGTCAAGGCGGTGCTGGAGGCGTGGGCGCTGGTGGGCCGGTTCCCGGCGTCGCTGACGGGGTTCCGCAAGCACTACTGGCGGGCGATTGGGCGGGCCATCACGACGCTGATCCTGCTGCTGTACGGCGTGTGGGTGCTGTACTGCATGTTCCAGTTCACGCGCGGCGACTCGTGGGCGGCCAAGGCGCTGGCCGGCGCCACGCTGGCGCTGTTCACCGGCATTCTCGGCTTCTTTGCCGTGCAGATCGCGCGCACGGCGCGCCGGCTGACGGCGCTCGAAGGCGACGCCCGCCGCCTCTACGAAGACAAGGCGCTGTGGGTCAAGTACAGCCTGTTCTACGACGCCTACCGCCAGCGCTACTGGTGGCTGTTTGTGCCCGCCATCGTCTACATGTTTGTCAAGGGCGCCGCCCTGGCCCTGGCCGACGGCCACGGCATGGCCCAGTCCGTGGCCCAGCTGGTCATCGAGTCCGCCATGCTGCTGCTGCTGCTGTGGAGCCGCCCCTACGCGCGCCGCTCCGGCAACGTCATCAACATTGTCATCCAGGTCGTGCGCGTGCTCTCCGTCGTCTGCGTCCTGCTCTTTGTCGAGGAGTTTGGCATCGCCGAGACGACCCAGACCGTCGCCGGCGTCGTTCTCATTGCCGTGCAGTCCGCCCTGACCGCGATGCTTGCCGTGCTGATCGCGTGGAACGCCGTGCTCGCGTGCTGCAAGGAGAACCCCCACCGCCGGCGGCGTAAGGAGCTTGGTAAGTTGTGTGTGTGTGTGTGTGTGTGTGTGTGTGTGTGTGTGTGTTTGTGTTTGTGTACTCAATACGAGTTTTTGAACTGTGGATCGCCTCCTTGCTTTGATTGCTGACACCTCTCTCTTCCCCTCAGAAAAAGCTCGCGACTTGGACAACCTCACACCCCTCGATGCTCGCAACTCGTTGCTCCAGCTTGGCCGTGCTGGCTCTGCGGGCTCTGAAGGCAGCAGCTTCAGCACGGCCAAGGCCGCCAACGTGGCCCCTGCGATGACTTCTTTTTACCCCGTTGACAAAAAGGTGTCGCCGGTGGAGGTTGTTGAGCCCGCTGCTCCTCGTCCTCTTCCTGCTGCAGCTGACATGACAACTGCCAAGGACGCCGACTCGCTGGCGGTTCCCGCCAGCGACTCTTTCCAGCGCTTTCCGCCGTCGCGCCAGTTTTCCTCCATCAGCAACACGCTCTCGGCCTCGTCCGGCCTGCTGCCCATTGGATTGGCCGCCACCTCGGACTTTGCCCGGCCGGTCTCTCCCCCTGCTCGCAAGCAGGGCCAGCGCGTCTCTAACGCTACCACAATCATCGAAGACGACGACGACAGCATAGACATCGCGGACGAGGGTCGGTTGTTATCAAATGTCGCACCCCTTGGCCGGTCTGAACCATCGCAGCCGCCGTTGCAGCAGCAGCAGCAGCAGCAGCAGCAGCAGCAGCAGCAGCAACCCTCGCTGCCCAACATGGGAGGCCTTGGACTCGCTCCTCCAGCGGCTATTTCCGTCACAGCCAACAACAGCAACGACAGCAGCAGTGTCCCCCCAGCCGCCTACCGGCCGCGAAACAACAACTTTAGCTACCGACCGGCAAATCCCACGTACTCTGCATTCCCTCCTCGCCAGCAGCTGCAGCAGAGGCAATACAACGGCAGCGACTACTCCAATTACAGCTACAACTATGGGCCAGCATACAACAACAGCAACAACTACTACTCCAGCCAGCCATATAAGAACGCTTATGGCGCACCGGCCCAGTAAAGGCGTTTAGTACCACAATGCCAGTCTCCAGTGTTGCCTTTCTTCAGTTTCTTTCGATGTTGTGGCCATGAGTGTTCAGCTCGCAATCGACGACCCTGCAATGTCACCTGCTCGTCTTGCGTCTTTCGTCGAAAGCATACACATTTTACATGCCCTTTCCTTTGTTTTTATTTCTCTGAATCTTTATACCACCTGCTGCAACGATCGCGGAGGAGTTTGGGCATCGAGACGGAAAGACTGGCCCTGAAAATTGACCACACAATGGGTGAACTGAACTGGCATGTATGTCTGAATTTCTATGAGGGTATTTTTGGCCTTTTTGTTGTATGTAGAATCTGTATGTTGTATGTAGAATGTGTACGGAGTATGTTGTATGTAGAATCTGTATTATGTACATGTCTGTATGTTTGTGTGGAGCAACTGTGCGAGCTGTGTGGTAAAATTGCTCAGCAAAACGTGTCTGTCTGTACGGAGTAATACCACTAGAGATTAGATAGCGACACTCAGCTGATCCCATCAGGCTGCATGCATAAAGGAACTGCCTGAGATGAGACGAACGGCCGTGAAGCAGACTCTTGAAAACAATCACAGCCAGAAGCAACGGCAACCGGCACTTTTTTTTCCCTTTTGGTCGTGCCTTCTGTTCTCTTACCTTTTTAGTTATTCAGCAAAGAAGGGGAAAGGCCAGGGGAAAAGAGGCTGTTAAGTCCTTCTTTATTCGCCCCCACCTTAACTCAAAAAGTCCTGTGGAAAAGAGCACAAAATAAGAGACGACCTGCCCAAGCACAGGTGGCGGCTTCTTCTCCTCGTCGGCAGACAGCGCCGTTTCTTTTTCTTTCTTTCTCTGTATTGCAGCCTCTTTTCTCTCTCCACCCATCTGATCTGTGCTGTGTGCGAGAAAAGACCGGCCTTGCTTTGTCGGGCGACTGCGGGTCAGGCATACATATTTCTTTGTCTTTTGCAACATCCTTCCTTTTCTTCGATCGCCGTCATTGCCGAGCTTTTTTTATTCTTTTATTCTTTTCCACATTCTTTTCCAAAGGCAGAGACAGCCAAGGACCGGTCTTGGATAAGCAATCGCCAGCAACGTGCATGGTGGACCGACCGGCTGCCGCCACCGCTGCTGCTGGCCCTGCTGCTGGCCCTGCTGCACGTTCCTCATCCTCTCTGGCGTCTTCGTCCGCCAAGCTGGCTCCTCCCGCTGCTGTCCCTATTATGAGCGAGCTTCAGAGACGGTGGGCCAAGGCCAAGATGGAGGCGCGGGCGGCGGCCGAGAGCTTTGACGAGCACGACGAGGATCTGGGCGTCGACGATGCGGTTGCTGGAGTTGGAGCTCCGCATCCGGGCTCCGGCTCGGGTTCCGGCCCGGGTTCGGGTTCGGGTTCGGGTCCCGGCTCGGGCACTGGCTCGGGCGCCGCTGGATTCTCCGATCTGACGACGACAATCGACGATGACGCGGCTTCGCTGTCGTCGGCGTCGTCGGCCTCGTCCACCGGCACGGTTGTGCCATCGGCCAGCCAGAACCTGTTTGCGCGGCCTCTGGGGTGGGCCCTACTTTTCTGTTCCCTCGTTCCTGAGTCTCTCATGTCCTAATGTTGCGTACAGCTTCTCCAGAGGTAGATCCCTGGATCCCATCCCGTGGACAACGTTCTTTGAGCGAGAGCTGTTTTTGCCGTCGCCCCACGACGCCGGCGTCGTGTTCCACGCCTACTTCACCTCGCCCGTCGGCAAGGGGCCCCTGTTTGTCATGCACCACGGCGCCGGCTCGTCGGGTCTGTCGTTTGCCGTGGTTGGCGCCGAGATCCGCAAGCGCTTGCCGTCTGCCGGCATTCTGTCTGTGGATGCGCGCGAGCACGGGCTGACAAAGACGGCAACGACAACGGCAACGACAACGGCAACGGCAACGGCACCGGCAACGACAACGGCAACGACAACGACAACAGCAGCAGCCACAGAGGCGGCAGCAGCCACAGAGACGACAGCAGCGACAGAGACGGCCGAAACAGCAGCGGCAGCGGCCTCAGACACACCGCCGCCGCCCTCGTCTGCTCTCGACCTGCGGCTCAGCACGCTCAGCGCGGACCTGCTGATGGTCATTCTGCAGACCAAGGCGCAGATGCGCTGGGCCGAGCTGCCGCCCATCATCCTCGTCGGCCATTCGCTGGGCGGGGCCGTCGTGACGGATCTGGCCCACTCGGGCAGCCTCGCGGCGGCGGCAGCGCCGCAGCCGTCGCCGCTGCTGGGCCTGGCCGTGCTGGACGTCGTCGAGGGATCGGCCATGGACGCCCTGCAAAGCATGCGCACGTATCTGGCCACGCGGCCGTCGGGCTTTGCCACGCTGCAGGCCGGCATCGAGTGGCATGTTCGCTCGCGCACCATCCGCAACGCAACATCGGCACGCACGAGCGTGCCTGCTCTCTTGGCCAACAGCTACGATCTCGACGACCACGACAACGGCAACGACAACGACAACGACAACGACAACGACAAAAGCTCTGGTGACAGCAAAGGCAGACAAGGCAGCGGACACCGCAGACGCGGCAGCGGACTCGAAGACGTGGCAGCAGCAGGCGGCAACAACGGCGACGAAGACACAATGTCTCCTCCGCCCGTGCCACCAGCAGACGCCGGCGAGGCCAGACGGCGCCGGCGGCCATGGCATTGGCGCACCGACCTCGAGACCACGCAGCCGTTCTGGGAGAACTGGTTCACCGGCCTCAGCAAGAAGTTTCTTGCCTCTCGCGGCGGCAAGCTCTTGCTGCTGGCCGGCACGGACCGGCTGGACACGGAGCTGACGATTGGTCAGATGCAGGGTGAGTTGGGTGCTTTGTTTGTTTCTACAGAGGACAGTTGCTTCGTATCTTTACTACGGACAGTTACTTCGTATCTTTACTACGGACAGTTGCTTCGTATCTTTACTACGCAGGACAGTTGCTTCGTATCAGAAGAGCTTGTGGCTGCCAAGCAGACGCTGACGACGGAAACCAGGAAAATATGCCCTGCAGGTCTTTCCCGAAGCCGGCCACTTTATCCACGAGGATCTCCCCGAGAAGACAGCGGTGACGTTGGTCGACTTCTACCGCCGCAACGACAGAAGCTTGCTTGTTCTGCCGCCCAAGGTGTCGGAGCTGCTTGCTCAGGGGAAGAAAGTGTGAAGGAGGGCCGACAGAGAACGATAGAGTGATAGAGACGGGGGGTTTGCTACAAGACAGCAGTCTGTTGATCATAAAACCCACAAAGGACTACCATAACAAATCATCATTGACGCTAGATGCACGTTTTATCTTTCTCCTCGCCCGTATGCCCAAATAGTTCCCAAAATACGCCCGCCCTTGTAAACCTGCAGTTGTGAATGCTGCCGACACCCACGCCAACGCCTACGTCGTACATCCCTCGGTTTTCTTGTTTTAACCTTTTTTTTTTTTTTTTTTTTTTTCAAACTCAGCCTTCCTTCACTCTTATATTGCGACGGCTGTTGGTGGCCGGTCCGTGGACGGGGCTTGGGAAATCGGAGAGGCCGGCGCTGGCGGAACAGTGCCATCGTCCAGGCTCCTTATGCGTTTGTGTGCTGTTTCGGGGGATCCGGCTTCGTTGGCGGCGCGTTTGGCGGCCACGGCGGCGGCTGCGGCAGCCCAAACGGCATTCTCGTCGGCGTCGTCGATGTCGTCGGCCTGGTCAGCCTCGGCGTTGCTGCTGGGGGGGTTGTTGGCGGCATTGGCGGCGTTGGCGGCGTTGGCGCGCTTGCTCTTCTGCAGCGCGGCCTTGGCCTCCTTCTTTTCCTGCAGGCCCTGGGGGTCGATGGCGAGGATGCGGTCGGTGGCGCGGGCGTGGTCGAGCAGGTGGTCGAGGCCGAGGGCGGCGCAGAGGTCGGCGTAGCAGTGGCCGCGCAGGAGGCGCAGCTGCTCGGCCTGTTTGCCGGGGACCATCTGGGCGAGCATGAATTTGGTGTTGCCGAAGCGGTTTTCGACGGCGACGGCGTGCTGGAGGTAGCGGGCGACGACGTCGCGCCAGGGGGCGAGGCCGCCGGCGGCGGCGGGGCGGAAGACGGAGGGGTTTCGCTCGGCGGCGGTGGCGATCATGGCGGCGTCGGCGCCGTAATCGCGGGCGAGCTGGAGGGCGTGGTCGCGCGAGGCGACGTCGCCGTTGAGGACGACGGCGACGCCGGCGGCGCGGCAGATGCGCACGACGGCGGCGAGGCGGTCGTCGCGCACGGCGGACTCGCGCGGCCGCATCGACGGCGTGCGGCAGTGGACGGTCAGGCCGGTGATGCCGGTGCGCACGAGGCGCTGCACCAGCTCCTCGGTCGCCGCCAGCGTCGGCAGGATGCGGATCTTGACGCTGATGCCGATGCCAAACGCCGGCACGATCTGCGCCACCAGCGCCTCCAGAATCGCGGCCAGCCGCTCCGGCGTCCGCAGCAGCGCCGCTCCCATGCCGCCCGAGGTCGAAAACGGCTTCGGACAGCCGGCGTTGACGTCGATGCCGGCCACGTCCGCCGCCACCAGCCGCGCCGCCGCCACCGCCGTCGCCGGGTCGCTCGTGCCCATCTGGAACACCAGCCGCCCGCGCTCCAGCTCCGGGTGCACCCGGTACAACACCGACGGCCGCGCCGCCGCCTGCCGCATGCCGCCGTTGGACGACATGCGCGACCACTCAATCGTGCCCGTGCGCGGGTTGACCGTGCGCGTCGTGCCGATCATCGACATGTCGATCGTCTCTGGGCCTGGAGAGTTAGCAGGGGGGAGAGAGCAAGAGAGAGGGAGAGAGCAAGAGGGAGGGAGAGAGAGGGAGAGAGGGAGAGAGCGAGAGAGGGAAAGAGCGAGAGAGGGAGAGAGAGGGAGAGAGTGAGGGAGAGTCAGCAGAGGAAGATGGCAAGCAGAGGAAGATAGTAAGCAGACAAAAATGGCGAGCATGAAAGATGTGCGATATTCTCCATATACAACCACACACACACACACTCCCACTTCAAACTACCCAGTCAACCTTATACATACCCCAGACGAGATCGGCACCGTAGTGCAGCGCCGTCAGCCGAGAAGGCAGCTCGCCGGATCGAACCATGGGAGCCAAGACCACCTTGCCCCGGTAGTCTACGCCGCGCGGCGGTATGGGCACCTTTTTCACAGGACCTTCGGCCATCATGGAACGGAGTAGGCGCCAAAGCATGACATTGGAGAAGCGGCAGATGCTTTGAAGTTGAGATGGTTTGAAAGGGAAAGCTTTTTTTTTAGACTGCATATGGAAGGAACTTTTTTTAGACGGACTTTTTTATCAAATTACCAATGAGTCAGCCATTCACATGACCTCGCGAGCAGTTAAAGCGCGACGCGCTTTCAATTACTAATGGGTCGTTTGCTCCTTCCTTCGAAAGAGCTTTCACGCCCGAAACGAGCATAATTACTTGTCTTTTTTTATGTTCTTTTTTGTTCTTCTTTTTTTATTTCTCTTTTTTTGTTCTTCTTCCTTTACGTATGAAAGCTTGTCTTTTGCATTGTGCTAGCCGGGCGTCACATCCAACCCGAACTCTGCTCCTGCTCCGACCCGCCATGGCCCCGTCGGCAACGCCGCTGCGCACGTCGCCCCGGCTGACGAAGACGGCCAAAATGCTGAGCCAGCTGGCCAGCCAGGCGAAGCCTCCGACCCGCCGGGCCGTCTCTGATACAAAGACAACAGATGCAGCGGCCAAGAGACGGGCATCTGGGATAGAAAAAGAGCCGGCAAAGACAGCGGCCGTGGCCAAGTCGTCGGCGGCGGCCAAGAAGACGAGCCGGGCATCGCTCAAGCGCAAGGCAGACGAGGACGAGGACGGCGCGTGCGACAGCTGCGGAGAAGCCGAGGAAAGTGGCGCGACAGGAGCAAAACGGGCCAGGCGGGCGAAGACGGAATCGTCGTCGACCGAAGCGAAGGCGGCGGCCGGCGCTGGCACCGAGCTGGCCCCCAGGACAGACGTGAAGACGCTGGCAAAAGCCATGTACATTGGAGCTCATGTGAGCAGTGCTGGAGGTATGTGTGTACTGGGAAGACTGGAAAGACTGGGAAGACTGGGAAAGACTGGGAAGACTGGGAAAGACTGGGACAGATTGCGAGCGCTTTGCTCTCGCTGCTTGACGACCGGCCCTAACTTCTCTAGGCGTGCAGAACGCGGTGGGCAACTCGGTGCACATTGGCGGCAACGCCTTTGCGCTGTTTCTCAAGTCGCAGCGCAAGTGGCAGAATCCGCCGCTGGCCGAGGCGGCGCGCGACGGCTTTGTGGCGGCGTGTGGGCAGCACGGCTACGACGCGGCGCGCCACTGCCTGCCGCACGGCTCGTACCTCGTCAATCTGGCGCAGGCGGACGCGGCCAAGGCGCAGCAGGCGCTGGACGCGTTTGTGGACGATCTGCAGCGCTGCAACGCGCTCGGGATCCGGCTGTACAACTTCCACCCGGGCGCCAACACGGCCGGCAGCAACAGCAGCAGCAGCAGCCGGGCCGACGCGCTGGCCCGCATTGCGGCGGCGCTCAACCGGGCGCACGCGGCGTCGGTGCACGCGGCAGCGCCGGCGGAGTCGGTCGTCACTCTGCTCGAGAACATGGCCGGCGGCGGGTCGACGCTGGGCGACCGCTTTGAGGACCTGCGCGCCATCATCGACCAGGTCGCCGACCCGTCGCGTGTCGGCGTCTGTCTCGACACCTGCCACGCCTTTGCTGCCGGCTACGACCTGCGCACGCCCGCCGCCTTTGCCGCCGTGCTGGCCGAGTTCGACCGCGTCGTCGGCCGCCGCTTCCTGCGCGCCGTGCACCTCAACGACAGCAAGGCGCCGCTCGGCAGCCGCCGCGACCTGCATGCCAACATCGGCACCGGCTTTCTCGGCCTGCGCGCCTTCCACACGCTCGTCAACCACGACGCCTTTGCCGGCCTGCCGCTGGTGCTGGAGACGCCGATCGACCGGCCCGGGCCCGACGGCAAGCCGGTCGAGGACCGCCAGGTGTGGGCCGACGAGATCAAGCTGCTCGAGAGCCTCGTCGGCATGGACCCGGACTCGGACACCTTCCGCGCCCTCGAGCAGAAGCTGCAGGCACAGGGCGCCGCCGAGCGCAAGCGCGTGCAGGCCCAGGTGGACAAGAAGTCGGCCAAAGGAAAGAAGTAGACGGCAGATGGGCAGACGCAGACGGGTAGACGCAGACGGCAGACAGCAGACGGCAGAAGGTAGACAGCAGACAGCAGACAGCAGACGGCAGAAGGTAGACAGCAGACAGCAGACAGCAGACGGCAGTTGGGCCCAGTTAAGCGACTGAGCGACAGCGGCAAAAGGGCAAGGCACTGGGCAGCAAAAGCAAGGCACTGGGCTGAGAGCAAAAGCAAGGCCTCCAGAGAGCAAAGCAAGGTCTCCGCTGGCCGGACAAAAAACAGCCTAGCAAATGCGAGATTTATTCTAAAAAGCACCCCAAACACAAGCCAGAACGGATATATTCAAAGTCCCTGCCAACAATGCGCCGTATTCAAATCAGAAAGACAGTAGCAATAAAGGACAAACTGTGGCTGACACCCAATGCAACAATGCAACACCTATACGTCGAGCATCCTCCATGACCATCCAACCGATCACCACCCTCCACCTGCAGCTCTCCTTCACCACCTTCACCACCGCACCTACAGCTCTCACCGCACCTTCAGCTTCTTTCCTCTCGCCGCTCTCCCCTACAGCTTCTTCCCTCTCGCCCGCGCCCAGCTCTCCACCTTGATCATCAGGCTCTTGAGCCCCACTCCGCGCTCGCAGTTGGCCGCCAGCCACGCCTCCATGCGCTCGCGCACCGCCCGCATCGACCGCAGCAGCGGCATGCGGCCGCCGTCTGCCGCTGCCGCCGGCCCGGCCGCCGTCGCCGCATACACCGCCGGATTCAGCAGCAGGTCAAACGCCTCCGACCAAATGTCCGTCTGCCAGTACCGCTTGAGCGTCTCCCGCAGCCGGTAGCGTCGCAGTCCCGGTCCACCAGCACTGCCGCCCATCGGGCCGATCGGGCCAATCGAGCCAATGGGGCCGGCGCTGCCGGAATCGCCGGCTACCCGCATCGTCTCCATGTACTTGCCAAACAGGAGACAGTGCAGCACGCCGGCCAGGCCGTGGTAGTCGATCTGCCACGTCCACGGCCGGCCCTCGCGCATCTCTGCACAGTCCTGCGCCGTCGTCTTCCAGTCGGCCACAAAGCGCACGTCGGCCGGAAAGGCGCGCATGTCGATGCCGCGGCCAAAGTCGATCAGCATCAGCCCGCGCCCGGCCCAGCCGCCGGACCCGTCGGCCTGCCACTGGCTCGACAGCGCCAGGCTCGAGAGCTGATTGCTGCCGCTGATGCTGTGTCTGCTGGTGGTGCTGCTGCTGCTGTTGTTGCCGCTGATGCTGTTTCTGCTGCTGCTGCTGTGTCTGCCGCCGCTGCCGCCGTCGTCGCCGGCGCTGTCGTCGTCGAGGCGCAGCAGACAGTTGTCGGCCTTGATGTCGCCGTGCAGCAGCTGCTTGCTGTGCAGCGCCTCGACGGTGCGGAACAGCTCAATGGCAAAGAACATGGCCAGCGTCTCGTCCATCACGCCCGACGGCTCCGCCCGGAACAGGTTGACCACGTCCAGCAGCGTGCCGTGCGGGTAGTGCGGCAAAAAGAGAAAGGTCTCGTCGCGGAACAGGTGGCAGGCCAGCGCCGGCGCCAACGACGCCGTTGCCCGGTGCTGCGGCCCCAGCCGCGCGTGCGCCGTCCGCATCATATAAAACTCCCACGCCGTCGGCGGCGTCTCCATCTTGAGCGCCTCCAGCCCGTGGCGCCGGCTGTGCGTCGCCGCAAACACTCCGCAGCCCATCTGCGCCACCGTCGGCTTCTCGGCCTCCTCCATCTCGCTGTCTCTCTCCGTCTCGCCATCGTCCGTCGCCGCTGCTGCCGCCGCCGCCGTCGCCGCCGCCGCTGCTGCTGCTGCTGCTGCACGCTTGGCCTCGGCGGCCGCCTGCAAGTTCTCCACCAGATACACCGGCGCAAAGGCTCCGGCGCCCAGCTCGCGCCGCACGGCAAAGCGCGAATACGGCCCGTCCGGCAGCTCGATCACCACCGGCAAGCCCGCCCCGCCGCTGCCGCCGCTGCCGGATCCGTCGAAGCCGCTGTTGCCGCACATGCTGGCGTTGCTGCCGCCGCCACCGCCGCCGACGCCCCCTCCTGCCACCCCCACAACGGCAGCCGCAGCAGCCTTGGACTTGGCCACCGCCTTTGCGTACCGCCGGATCTCGCCGCCCTTGTCGTACGCCTGGTCGCGGTGGTCGAAAAAGCCGGCGTACGCCGTCAGCGGCGGATGCACGCTGGCCAGAATCTCGGCCCGGATGCTCTCGTCCACCGGATTGCACTGTAGGTCTTTGATTATGGGTCCCTTGTGCGCGCGGCCAGCAGAAGCAGACGCAGACGCAGACGCAGACGATAGATCTGACGATGCTGCTGCACGGCCAAGCTCCGTCGTTGCCCTTGCCTTTGTCGTGACTGCGAAGGAAGCCGGCTCCGGCAGCTTCAGCGAGGCCAACGGCGGCAGGCTTGCCTGGACGTCGTCGTCGACAATGTCCAGCAGCGGACTGCTCATGAGTTCAGGCGTGGCCGTGGCCGTGATGCTGCTACGGCCACGATGGCCGAGGCCGGCTTCGACAGCTTGGTCGTCGTCTTCTTCCTCTCCGTCAACAGCTTGGCCGTTCTCGACGTCTTCCTCTTCTTCGTCTGCTTCGTCCGCTTCGTCTGCTTCCTCCGCTTCCCCGTCCTCCTCCTCCTCCTCCTCCTCTGGACTGGACGGTACATTGGCCATGGCATTGACTCTGCCTCCCGGCTTGCTGGGTGTCTTGGCGTGCATTGCCCGCTGGCTGTTCTCCGAGCCAAACTCCAGCGACGATTCCGTGCGCTCCGTGATGGGCGTCATAAACGGCAGGCGGTTGTTGGCCACCTCGGCCGGATCCCTATACGGCCGTGTCGGCGCCACGTAGTCCTCTGGCGGAATGGGGATAAAAATAGTCCGTGTCCGGATCGGCTGCAGCGACGGCAGTTTGTCTTGGACGGCGTCAAAGCCGTCCAAGGCGTCCATGTTGTCCATGTTGTCCAGAATGCTGCTGCCGCTGCCGCACGGCTGTTCGGGGAATTTCAGAGGCGAAATCAGCGGAGACGACGGCAAGGAGGGCCCGGCGTCGTTTTTGGCATACTCTGCCGCATCAGAACTCTTGCCGCCACCAATGAGATGGTGCGACAGCACATGGACGGGCAGTGGACTGAACACTTCGTCGGCCTCATCGGCTTCGTCGCCTTCGTCGGTCTCGCCAGCCTCGCCAGCCTCGCCCGCTTGTTCTACATCCGTGCGTGCTGCAGCCAAGTCCGCCTCGTTGGCCTCATCTGCCTCGTCCGCCTCGTCTGCCTCATCGACCTCGTCGGTCTCGCCAGTCTCGCTCGCTAATACTTGTGCGCCGCCTTGTCTCGCCTCGCCGTCGACGGCACCTCCCGCGACCGCGTCCACGGCGCCATCGTCGTCGTCGTCGTCCACCTCGCTTGCCGATACAATGGGCCGAGTCCCATCAGCGCTCTCGGCGCCGCTGGTGTAGCCGCCGTCCGTCGTTTCATAGTCGTCGTCCGAGCCGTCCTCGTGCTCGGCCGACGCTGGCGGGGGCAGCGGGCGGTTGAAAATCTCATAGATGTCGTCCGTGGCAGCACGCGTGTGCATGGTCATGGTGGGCTCCGAGACCGATCCACGCCGTTTCAGCATCTTGCCGCCCGAGGGCGAGTCCAGCTTTGCCTTGACTGCGCGAGACGAACAAGAGAGGTTAGCAAGAAAACGAGGAAAACGAGAAAAAGAGGGAAAACCAAGACGAATTCTGCCCGGACAAATCGTACTTATCTGCGTCTCGTTGACCTCGATCGGCCGCTTCTTTCGCGGCCGGCCGCCGGGACCCTGGCTGTGGTCCTTGACGACGGCACCGTTTTCGTCGAATGCTGCTGTTGCTGGTACTGCGTCCTCGTGGACCACTAGCTTGCTCAAAACTGCATCAGCAAGAAAGTCCACGTCAGGTGGCGACGGCCGTGCACAGCCCTGGCCGGCCGGCCTGCCTGGCTCGGCCTCTTCAGCCTCTCCGGCCGGCCCGGCCTCTCTTCTGGCTGCACTGGCTGCACCGGCTGCACCGGCGGGCGGCCGCCGCGCCTGCCGTCGCTGTTGCTGGCTGTGAATGGCCCGCTGCGCCGCCCAGTCGACCAGGAGAAGACCGCGGTTCATGGCCCACACTTCTTCAAAGCTGAGCTCGCTGCCCGGCACTTCGGGCGTCGGGTAGACGGCGCCCAGGTCGACAAACACCCGCTCCTTCTTGCCCGTCTGCGCGTTCACAGTAACCTGGTATTGCGACGGATGAATGGCAATGTGTGATTTTGCTAGAGACTAAAAAACAAACAAGACCCAACAGGAACATTGGGGGGAGGCAAAACAACCCAAGAACGCAAACAAGCGCAAGGCCACATGAAAAGCGGCCTTGGCCAGTTTGCTTCCCCCACACGTGCACAACGAATTAGTCCTATATTGATCAACAGACTGCTTCTTCTTCTTCTCCACCCTCTTTCGTCTCGACTTTTTTTTTTTCGTCTTCTCTCTCAATCTCTCTCAACGCCAGGAAATGGGGTTCAGTTACGTACCGCGTCCCTGAACACCGGCATCTTGGTGACCGGCCTCTTCCCTCCGGCGCTCAGCTTCTCGCCCACCCACGGCTTGGCTGCCACCACGTTTTCCTTCTTGCGCTCTGCTAGCGACGCAATGTCCTGCCAGCCCTTGGCCGACGCCACGCCCGATCCCAGCGCCGGCGCTTGTGCGGCGGCGTCGGCATCCGAGAAAATGGCCATCTTGGGCTTCGTCGGCGCGCGTCCTGCTTGCTGCGGTCTCTGGCTTGGCTGCTGGTGCTGGTGCTGGTGCTGCTGCTGTTGAGGCTGGTGCTGAGGCTGCGCGTTCGCTGCAGCGGTGCTCGCAGCAGCGCTCGCAAACGGATCGATCTTGGCCGCCAGAGCCGGCCGCACGGTCGGCAGGGCGGGCGAGTGCGGCGCAGCAGCGTCTTCTGGCTCCTGCAGGGCGCGGCGCTGCTCGAACTCGGTGTACTTGCGCAGCAGCCGCGGCTGCGGACGGGCGCCGCGCTCGATGCCGAGGCGGTAGACTTCGTCGGCCTGCGCCCACCGGCCCGCACTCTCCAGCCACACGGCGTACTCCTCGTAGAACAGCGCCAGCGCGTCGCCAATGCCGTGGCGCGCCAGATACACAAACGTCTCGCGCGGCGCGTCGGCAAAAAAGCGAATGTAGTGCAGCCACAGCCGCAGATACCGCGGATCGTTGCGGTACTGCGCCGCGCCCACAAAGGCCCGCGTCGCCCGCTCCAGCAGCGTGTGCAGCTGCGACTGCGCCGTCGCCTGCGCCGACGGATACGCCTCCAGCGTCCACGCCACGTACCGGTCGTACACGTCCAGCGGGTCGTCCGCCTCCGCCAGCGCCGCCACCTCCGCCTCGAACTCCGCCCGGATCCGCGAGTGCAGCGTCTGCGTGTCGCCCGGGTTCGGCGTCGGCGTCAGCTGCGCCGCCAGCTTGCCGTGTGCCGACTGCTGCTGCTGCAGCGGCGGCGGCGAATAGAGCTCTGCCAGCTTCTTGGCCGATCGTCCGCCGGGGAGACTCTGGATGTTCTCCTTTTGGCTTTCGATGATGTCGAAGCTGATGAGATCGTTGGATCCCGCCATCTTTGGGGGCCCTCGTGTGTGCAAACCTTTACCTTGTGCGCAAAGGAAATGAAAAGAACAAAGAATCAACAAATTTGAAAAAAAAGAAGCAAAGGAAAAGTACAGCAAGCAGACTGAAATGATCAAAAAACAGAAACGCGTCAGCTGGTCGTGTCTGCCCGAAAGCTCACCGCTCTCAGGGAAGGCACGGTCGAAACAGTTGTAATAGTGGAGAATTGTTATTATTGATAAATACGACACATGGGGACACTATGGTTGCTGTGACAACACTGCTGCATTTGTGTCACGCCACATTGAGCCACAAAAGCACGTGATCATTGCCAGAACCTCAACACTTTGCAATGAATCTTTTTCTTGTTTGATTTGCCTTTCTCTATGGGCTTCAGGTAATTCGGCATTGACTACCGATACATCAGGACTCTCGTTTTTTTTTCATTCTGCAGTTTTAGATCGAGAGCGTGCGACATACGCAAGACAATTGGCTGTTGTAAAAAAGCCACCATGCTCTATAGAATCAGCCCCCACAATCCCCTCTCATAAAGCATATGGGGGTTTTCACGAAAGCATCTACATGGGATGTATGCTCCTCGTTTACATGCTGACAGCAGTGCGGAACTTGGTACCGGCATACACGGCGTTTTCGCCAAGCTCCTCCTCGATGCGCAGCAGCTGGTTGAGCTTAGCCAACCGCTCGGAACGCGCCGGCGCACCCGTCTTGATCTCGCCAGCGCGGATGCCAACAACAATGTCCGAAATCGTGACATCCTCGGTCTCGCCCGACCGGTGAGACACCATGACGCCCCATCCATCAGCATACGAGTCCTTGGCCGCCTGGATCGACTCGGTCAGTGTGCCGATCTGGTTGACCTTGAGCAGCAGCGCGTTGCAGGCCTTGAGGTCAATGGCCTTCTTGATGCGCAGAGGGTTGGTCACCGTCAGGTCGTCTCCGACAATCTGGATGTTCTGCGTCTTGTAGAAGTAGCTCCAGGCCTCCCAGTCGTCCTCGGCGAAAGGGTCCTCAATGCTGACAATCGGGTACTTCTTGACGAGATCCGTGTAGATCTCCGCCAGCTGCTCATACGTGATCCACTTGGTCGGGTCGCTGTCGGGGTTCTTGAAGTCCAGGTCGTACTTCTTGACGTCCTCCTTGTAGAACTCGCTCGAGGCCACATCCATGGCAATGTTCATCTTGCCCGTGTACCCGGCCTTCTCAATGGCCTCGGCAATCAGGCTCAAAGCCTCCTCGGCGCTCTGGATATCCGGCGCAACACCACCCTCGTCACCCACGTTGCCGGCCGACTGTCCGTACTTCTTCTTAGCAAGGCTCTTCAGCTGCTGGTACACCTCAGCGCCCCAGCGCAGGGCCTCGGAGAAAGAAGGCGCATCGCTTTGCTCTTGTTAGCGGACAATCACCAGCATGTGCCAGCGGCCAGGGGCCAAAAGCCAGAAAAGAGACAAGCAGGAAAAGAGGGTGACTTACGAAGGCACAATCATGAACTCCTGGAAGGCCAGACGGCCACCAGCGTGCGAACTATATCACATTGTCAGTACGAATCCCGTATTTTTTCGTCTCCAGCACGCTGGCCAATCCACGCTTTACATACCCGCCGTTGAGAACGTTCATAAACGGGACAGGGAGAACATAAGGCTTCTTGGTGCCTGCAAGATCGGACACGTGGGCATACAGCGGCACGCCCTAAAAGCACAGACAAAAAAAAAATGAACGCATTGTCAGCGGGTAAAGACTCTATATTAGGACATATAGTGAGAAAGGATGCTTTTGCAGCTTTCGACTCACCTTCTCGGCGGCGCCGGCCTTGGCAATGGCCAGGCTGACACCGAGGATGGCGTTGGCACCCAGCTTGGTCTTGTTGGGCGTACCATCCAGATCAACCAGAAACTTGTCGACTGCCGACTGGTCCTTGACATCGAGCTGTTCCTTGATAATAGCCGGGCCAATGACCTCGTTCACGTTCTTGACGGCAGTGAGGACACCCTTGCCACCCCACTTCGTCTTGTCACCGTCGCGAAGCTCGCAGGCCTCATGCTGACCTAGACAACGCAAGAGTTAGCATGGCATAGCAACGCCTTGAATCATGAGCAGGCCCAGGGAGGACGACGAACCAGTGGAGGCGCCAGACGGCACAATCGCACGGTGGAGTCCCGTCTCGGTGACAACATCGACCTCGACGGTCGGGTTGCCGCGAGAGTCGTAGACATAGCGGGCGTGGATCTTGCTGATAGGCATCTTGAGAGAAGAGAGAAAAAAAGGTTCTTGGTAAGGTTGGCAAAAGCTTCGCTGCTGAAGATTCGGACTAAAAGTCGGGGATTGTCCGAGTCAGTGAATCTTTCAAGAGGTTTGTCAGCCAAAAAAAGTAAAAAACAAAGTGAAGAAAATCTAAACGTTGGACAGCGAGGAATTGGTGGGAAAAGAGAAGCCCAAGTCAACCAAAAAAAAAGGCTGAGCAGAGCAAAACAAAACAAACAAAATGTAAAGCAATCGCAGCAAGGTCTCAAAGCTCTGTTATATATTGACAATGGCACTTCAGCATAACAGGTGTGTTGAATATGACTCACAGAAACGGAGCAATAAGTTACAATTTTGCGTTGTTTTGTGTACCAGAATGAGAAAGGAGGGGAGGTGCAAGAAACAAACAAAAAAAAAATTGAGCGTGGTGAGCTATTATTGTTTGCGCAACTTTCGCTATTTCTTTCGCTTTGAAAAGAAAACACTCACCTGGAAATGGCGTTGCTTGATTGGCTAGCTACAGCAAGACAGGGAATTTAGATGGGCAGAAGTGAAGGGCGCCGGTAGAAAAGGGGGAAAAAATTACTCGTAAATACTGGCTTCAGATGCTGGGAAGGAACGATTGGAGTGAAAACGTTTTCTACTTGGAAGAACCACCAAAGAGAATCATGGTTGGGCAAGTACGAGTAAACTGCTGTGGTGGGGGAGGGGAAGCTTCTGGTATACGAGTACGATGAACGACGTAATAATAATGGGGAAGGCACGACGCAATTTGGCTGATATTTTGCTTGGTGGGGCAGCACAGTGTGCTGTTCCGTGGTGGGGGTAGTTTCGGTGGTTGCTGAGCCACAAGCGAGACAGTGCCGGTAACGGAGTGCCGTCAGTTTTCTTTTTCCTTTTTTTTTTTAACCTCTTCGGTCTTTTATTTACGTCGTACATGTTTTGTTTTGGTCTGTCTCGCAGCGCGGATTTGTACCATAATCAAAATAGTGTCCGTCTCACCTTGGTGTTTGAGTGTCTTCGGAAGAAAATGCATAGGGAGGGTTTTGGAATAGCCTTGGTTGTCGGCAACGGATGCATCGCACGAGAATGTCGCGGAACTCCCATCCTCACGCGATGTGTACTCCCATTCCGAGTTTTCTCGTCTCGATTGCCATATTCAGTGGCGTGAGTTCTTGGTAAATAGTGTTATGTAATCGGGCTGGACATTGTACGATCAAGTACGGAGTACGAATAGGTTCTTTGCCTATTGCCAATTGTTGGGCAACATCTTGCTCCGTACTCGTATATTCGAAACAGCTCTTCCAGGGCTCATAAGATAAACGACCCTTTGCAAATGTTGTTGTTATCGTATTGTGGTACATTATATGTTGTCCTTGCTGTTCTTCGGCCGACATGTAAAGGATTCGACCATTAACACGTAATACTCGCAGAAATTTCACCAATTCAGTCGTCTGGGGGGATTCAACTCCTTCAGTACATTTCGTGAACACCTCTTACACAGTTAGATAAGGTTGTTACTATGCATTTGAGTTCTGACGAGAACATTGGCATATAACATTGCTTGATAAATGTCAGTCCTGTTTGCAGAAATTTCACATGCTGCTGGATCTATTTTATAGACACTTTCCTTGAAAATAAGCATCCAGCTTTGTCTGCTGGGGCATCAAGTAATGTATCAATATCCTGCCCTACTCGTAGTTTTTCAATACAAGCACTCCATATTCCGCATTGCCTTTGGACGGCTAACACGTTTTTAAAGTTGCTATACCTTTTAGTTGCTCACATTGTATTAGTTCAGTTTTAAGGTTTATACCAAGTATTACAACAACTTTGAGGAGGTGTCAACACATTTGTTTAAGCCACAGCACTCGCCGTTGCTTCAACGTCCTCGGGCCCAGCGTTATGATGGTGTGCCAGTCGGCATCACGTGACATATTTGCCGACCTGCTTCCTGTTTAGGAAACCAATGTGCCCGAAGTCTTACATGTGCCCGAAGTCTTACGCCCTATGTGCCATTTTATGGTGTAAGAAAATTGCATATTTTGGGGCAGAAAACAGCAGGAGGAGCAGGGTAAATGGGAAAATTTATGAACACGGGCCGACTTTTACACAGAAATTTTAGTTGGAGACTCCATTAATAGCAGCGGGGTTACCAGTAGTCCCAATCCAGTAGGAGAATTGGCTTGAAACCCACGTATTATCGAGCCTTTTCCAGTTTTTTGTTCTTTATTTTTAATTTTTTTGCTTTTCGTGGCAGCTCTGTAACAGCGATCATCCTTTTTGCCTTTTGCTTCCTTCCCTTTTGTCTCCCTCTCTCTCCTTCTCTCTTCCAACGCCCCGCCTTGTCGGCATGTCGCTAGTCTCCAATTGTTTATCACTCGGCAGCCGGGCAACAACCTCCCTGTTTTCAAACTCGCCGTCGTTACTAAAGTACAGTCAGTTGATAAAGCCTTCCCGGGCGTTATCGAAGGCAGCAGCTCTGTACGTGGTCTCTCTTACCCCTCTTGCGCCTGCCTTACGTATAATTTCGTACATACGAGGATACATATATACTTTTGCACATACTCGTATATATATATAGAGAGAGAGAGAGAGAGTCAATTCCCTTTGCAAAGCTATCGCTAGCTCAGTGTAGACCTTTCTTTTATTCTCCCGAATAGATTTCAATCGCACGCAACATACATTGGCGTGGCAGCGCGAGTCTATTCAGTTGAAAATTTACTAATAACGGCTTCCGCTCTGCTTTCTCTCTAGTCGCGCCGCTTACTCTTCTTCTTCTCACCAAGTTCGACCAGCATCTCTGTTCGACAAAAGCACTGTTCGCCAGCGTCAGCCGAACCTCGTTTCTTCTCTTCCCTGCCCGTCTGTGTCGGGCTACCTGTCTACGTTTGTGCGACACTGCTCCCACCGCCGTCACGCCATGTGCCACCACGCCGAGCTGGAAGGCGGCGCCACCGCCGTGAAGGTTGACCGCGAACTCTTGCCGGCCGACGTCGTTCCCACGCACTACGACATCACGCTCGAGCCCGACTTTGAAAAACTGACTTACGAGGGAACGGTCGTGATTGACGTCAACGTGGTCAAGGATACCAGCTCAATCTCTCTGCACACTCTGGAGCTGGACTTGCACTCCGTCAAGGTCCTGCGCGACGGAGCTGCCGTTCATAATGCTGCGCCCACCGTTTCGTACGCGGAAGACCGCCAGACGAGCCGGATCGACTTTGATGGCAGCCTGCCTAGCGGCACGACGGCGCAGGTTCACCTGACCTTCACGGGCCAGCTGAATGACAAGATGGCGGGCTTCTACCGGTCTACGTTCAAGAAGGCGGACGGTTCTGATGGCATCATGGCAGTGTCCCAGATGGAGCCAACCGACGCCCGCCGCGCCTTTCCTTGCTTTGACGAGCCAGCTTTGAAAGCGACGTTCACCGTGACGTTGATTGCCGAAAAGCACCTTACTTGCCTTAGCAACATGGACGTTGCATCCGAGACGGAAGTCCAAGCCACGGCCGGCAGCCCCGCGAAGAAGGCTGTGAAGTTCAATGTGTCGCCGCCCATGTCGACGTACCTGGTTGCTTTTGTCGTGGGCGAGCTCAATTACATTGAAACGACTTCCTTCCGAGTGCCTGTGCGCGTCTATGCGCCCATTGGCCAAAACATTGAGACTGGCCGCTTTTCGCTTGAGCTGGCTGCCCGGACGCTTGCGTTTTACGAAAAGACGTTTGGCATTGAGTTCCCGCTGCCCAAGCTGGACAACATTGCCATCCCCGACTTTGCGGCTGGTGCCATGGAAAATTGGGGTTTGGTCACGTATCGCGTCGTTGATCTGCTGTTGGACGAGAAGACCAGCGGCGCCGTCACGAAAGAGCGCGTTGCAGAAGTTGTCCAGCATGAGCTGGCCCACCAGTGGTTTGGCAACCTCGTAACCATGGACTGGTGGGATGGCCTTTGGCTCAACGAAGGCTTTGCCACATGGGCATCATGGGTATGTGTGCCTTTCTTTTGCCGTCTGGCTGTTCATCAATGCGCCAGCCCCCCTCGTATTTTCATTCACTGATGGCACAGTACTCCTGCAATGTTTTCTATCCCGAGTGGAAAGTGTGGGAGTCGTACGTCACCGATACTCTCCAGGGTGCTTTGTCTCTGGACTCGCTGCGCAGCAGCCACCCGATTGACGTGCCCATCAAGCGCTCAGAGGATGTCAACCAGATTTTTGACCTCATCTCCTATTCCAAGGGCTCCTGCGTTCTGCGCATGATTTCCAAATATGTTGGCGAGGAGACTTTCCTGAAGGGCGTCCGCAGCTATCTGAAAAAGCATGCCTACAAGAACACGACAACGAGCGACCTTTGGTCCGCCCTGAGCGAGGCCAGTGGCAAGCCTGTCGACAGAGTGATGGATGTGTGGACGAAAAACGTCGGCTACCCTGTCCTTACTGTGACGGAAGGCGAGGGAGCCATCCATGTGAAGCAAAATCGCTTTTTGCGCACGGGCGATACGAAGCCTGAGGAAGACACGGTCTTGTATCCAGTGATTCTGGGCATTCGGACAAAGGACGGAGTGGACGAAGAGACCATTTTGGAGACGCGAGAGGCAGATGTCAAGCTTCCAAGTCTTGATTTTTTCAAGCTGAACGCCGACCACACCGGCATCTATCGCACATTGTATTCGCCCGAGCGGTTGGCCAAGCTTGGCCAGGCGGCCAAAGACGGCCTCTTGACGGTGGCTGACCGTGCGGGCATGGTTTCCGACGCCAGCGCTTTGGCTGTGTCTGGCTACTCGAAGACGTCGGGCGTGATGGCCTTTTTGAAGTCGTTTGACACGGAAACGGAGTTTGTGGTCTGGAGCGAGATCATGTCCCGCCTGTCAGTGATCCAGGCTGCTTGGGTGTTTGAAGAACCGGCCATTCGCCAAGGCCTGGAACGGTTCATGCTTGATCTCGCCAGCGCCAAAGCGCACAAGCTTGGATGGACCTTTTCGGAGTCGGATGGCCACATCGAGCAGCAGTTCAAGTCGATGCTATTTGGCAGTGCAGGCTTGAATGGCGACAAGACCATTATCGCTGCGGCAAAGGACATGTTCAAGCGCTTCATGGAGGGCGACAGTTTGGCCATCCACCCAAATATCCGTGGTAGCGTTTTTGGGATGGCTCTCAAATACGGCGGCAAGGATGAGGTGAGTCGATGAGATAAGACAGAAAACGAAGCGGGGGATAGCTGCTAACAATTTTTGTTAAAAAAAAAAACAAAACAGTACGACCAAATCCTCAACTTCTACCGTACGTCAAAGAACAGCGATGAACGGAATACGGCGCTGCGTTGCCTGGGCCGGGCAGACAGCCCAGAGCTGATCCAGCGAACGATTGAGCTTCTCAACAGCAAAGAGATCAAGGACCAGGACATCTACATGCCTCTCTCGAGTCTCCGTGGCCACCCTGCAGGCATCGAGGCGCTGTACAAATGGATGACGGAGAATTGGGATGCGTTGGTCAAGCGATTCCCCCCGGGCTTGTCGCTTCTGGGAAGCACGGTGAACGGAGTGATTTCGGCCTTTTCAAAGCCGGAACAGCTGGCCAAGGTAGAAGCCTTTTTTGCGGACAAGAGCACCAAGGGCTTTGACAAGACGCTGGCCCAGAGTCTGGATGGCATCCGGTCCAAGATTTCGTGGATTGCTCGCGACGGCGACGATGTTGCCAAGTGGCTGCAAGACAACGGATATGTGTCTCGGACAGACTCTCAGTTGTAGATGCATGGGTAGCTGTGGCATTGCTTGTTTCGCTCAGCGAGCAGATGCATTAGCGAATAGAAGCCACTCTAAACTAAAACCAATCGAAGAATCATCAAAGTGTTTGATTAGACGACGCCTAAAGAAGTAAAATTTATTTAGTGAAACTTTTTGTGAAGGCGAATTATTTCTTAGTACAGAGTGCGGTTATTGGTGGCGGGAGAAAATCTAGACGCACGTGATTTTTGTCAGAGTTGAGCAAAACGAAGACCAAAAAGCCAACGTAAGAAGGGTCGGAGAAGAAAAGGATCGATAATCTGTGTGAGATTTGATGGCAGAAGGAGTGGTCACCAGTGGGATGCGACGTCCACTAGTATAGTAAAGAGAAAGGCATCTCAGCTCCCAGATCTCAGATCTCAGCTCTCGGCTCTCAGCTGACAGAAGCTGACAGACGCTGAAGCTCAGATTTCGGGCGCCGCTTTTGTGCATTGTGTGTGAATCGGGCAGGCGTCTGCAAAATGGCCAAGGACAAGAAGGCAGGGAAGAGCGAGGGCAAGAAGGCGAAGGCGGCGGAGAAGAAGCAGAAGCAGGAGAAGAAGGCGGAGAAGAAGGCGAAGGTGAAGACGGCGCGGCGGCGGCAGGAGGAGGGCAGCGACGGGGACGACATGGACGTGGACGAGGTGCTGGAGGCGTACCGGCGGCAGCAGGAGCAGTTTCTGCGGATTACGGAGACGGTGTCGGCGTCGGGGGCGCCGCGGGCGCGGGCGGCGGCGGCGTTTCTGGCGTCGCCGTCGCAGGCGAACCAGCTGCTGCTGTTTGGGGGCGAGTACTTCAACGGGGCGCTGGCGACGTTTTTCAACGATCTGCACGTGTACTACACGGACCGGGACGAGTGGCACACGGTGACGTCGCCGAATGCGCCGCTGCCGCGGTCGGGCCATGCGTGGACGCGGGGCGGCAACCAGAGCGGCGCCGTCTTTCTGTTTGGCGGCGAGTTCAGCTCGCCCAAGCAGGGCACCTTCTACCACTACAACGACTTTTGGCGGCTGGACGCGGCGGCGCGCGAGTGGACGCGGCTGGAGGCGGCGCGCGGCCGGCCGTGGCCGCCGGCGCGCAGCGGCCACCGCATGACCTACTTCAAGCAGTACGTCGTCCTCTTTGGCGGCTTCCAGGACACGGCGCAGCAGACGCGCTACCTGGCCGACCTGTGGCTGTACGACACGGCCAATTTTGTGTGGCACAGCCCGGTGCTGCCGCCGGCCCAGCTCAAGCCCGACGCCCGCTCGTCGTTTACGCTGCTGCCGCACGAGCAGGGCGCCGTGCTGTACGGCGGCTTCTCGCGGGTCAAGGCCTCCTCAGCGGCGGCCGGCGGCGGCAGCGGCGGCGGCGGCGCCAAGCGCACGGCCATGCGCGCGGTGGTGCACCAGGACTGCTTTTTCCTGCGCATCACGCCGCCGCCGGCCAGCGCGGCGCCGGGCACGCCGCCGACGGTGCGCTGGGAGCGCCGCAAAAAGCCGGCCAACGCGCCGAACCCGCCGCGCGCCGGCGCCACCATGGCCTACCACAAGGGCCGCGGCATTCTGTTTGGCGGCGTGCACGACGTCGAGGAGAGCGAGGAGGCGCTCGAGAGCGAGTTCTTCAACGGCCTCTATGCCTGGAACATTGAGCGCAACCGCTTCTTCCCGCTCACCCTGCGCCCGCCGCGTGCGTCCAAGAAGGCGGCGGCGGCCGGCGGCGGCAGCGGCTCCGGCGACCAGCAGCGCGTGAGCCGCCGTAACCGCGCCGCTGCCAACGAAGAGGAGCTGCTGCGCCAGCTGGCGGCCCTGCAAGCCTCTGGCACAAGCGGCAAGGACGACGACCGCCGCCGCAGCAGCAGCAGCGACATCGACGACGACGACGACGACGCCAAGGCAGCAGCAGCCGCCGCCGCTGCCGCCGCCGCCGCAGAGCCCCAAGACAAAACGCCAGCCCGTGCGATGCCGGTGTCCATGGAGATGCCGCACGTGCGCTTCAACTCGCTGCTGGCCGTGCAGGGCGACGTGCTGTACATCTACGGCGGCACCTATGAGAAGGGCGACCGCGAGTACACCTTTGACGATATGTACGCCATTGACCTCGGCAAGCTCGATGGCTGCAAGGAAGTCTACAGCCGGCCGCTGGATGACACTTGGATTGTATGTTTTTTGTTTCTCTCTCTCTCTCTCTCTGTGTGTGTGTGTGTGTGCGTTCCGCTCTCCACCTTGTCTACATGTACGCCTGCTGATAAACAGGAATCCGAGGATGAGGATGACGACGACGACGACGACGACGGGGACTCCGACGATGACGATGACGACGAAGAAGCAGACCACGACGACGGCGACATTGCCATGCCGGACGCAGACGTTGCTGCGGCGCCCAAGAAGTTTACGCCAAGCACGCGCAAAAAGGGCAAGGCAGCAGCAGCAGCGTCGGACTCTGCTTCGGCGGTTGGCTCAGACAGCACAGCGCCATTGACGGCCGAGTCTGACGAGACTGAGGCTGATACGTTGGCCACGTCGGTCGACGACGGCCTGCCACATCCAAGAGTACGTATTTGTTTTGGGAGGGGGGGGGCGAACACCACCTTTGCCTCCCTCTTTACTTCTTCGAACGCCACCTTCGTCTCTCTCTTTTCTTCATCTCTTTCTTTTCTTCTGTGTTCCTCTTTGCTAACCCGTATAGCCTTTCGAGTCGCGCCGCGATTTCTTCAACCGCACGTCCAGCGAGTGGCAGGAAATCCTCATGACCAACCTGCGCTGGAAGAACGTGCGTGTGGAAGAGATGACGGTCAAGGAGATCAAGACAAAGGCCTTTGAGCTGAGCGAGGAGAAGTGGTGGGACTGCCGCGAGGAAATCACGGCTCTCGAGGACGAGCAAGAAGCCGCCGGCATTGGCGAGGTGGTGTCTCTGGCGGACCGCGGCGGCGCAGGCGACGGTGGCAGCGGCGCAGGCGGAGGAGGCGGCGCGGGCGTGCAGAGGAGGCGGTGAGCCAGATAGCAAACACGACAGAAAAAGACACTTGCATTGTAAGACTCCGTACGTCAGAACTGTGATGTCGTCGCTGCTGGCGGACAGAATGTGCACGTGACTAGGCGTCGCGGCTTCCAAAAATGAAAAAGGCCGAATTGCCACTTTACTCCAGCGCGCCGCCCGTAATTTAATTGCCTTGACTTTGTGATACCATTGCCGTTGAAATTCGTTTCATTCTCTTTTCTTGGAGTCATTACTGCCAACACCATGGATTGTGTTGTCGGGTGAATATGCCTACCATACGGCAGTTGGCTTTCAATTTTTCTTTTGCGAGCGGCTTTCTTCTTCTTTATTTTTGCGCATGTATCCATACGTCGTAGACGAGGCTGCTCTTGACCGTCAACATGCCTTACGGCATCCAGAGGCTCAATGCCCGAAAATCACAGCCAAATCCACACATTGTGTTCATCAAGCCGCTGCCGGGGCCCGATGAGGAGCTGGCCCGCGACTTTCTCGAGCGGATTGCGGCGCAGTGCGGTGAGTTTTGGCGAGCATCGAGAAGACGGGAAGGCTGTTGATGGCGGCTTCATTTTCTGTTTTTCATCTGACATCTGTCCAAAGTACCTATTATGCGAGAGCACAGCCTCAGCGTGATGACGCTGGAGGAGCACGAGCCGAACGCCGAGTTTGTGGGCCGCAACTTCAACGCTGGCGAGGTGATCCAGCTGGTGCTCAAGGCGCGGTCGACGCGGCGCTGGCTGCCGTTTTCGTATGTGCAGATGGTGATGATGCACGAGCTGGCGCACTGCCGGCAGATGAACCACTCGCGGGCCTTTTGGGCGGTGCGCGACGCCTTTGCCGCGCGCATGCGCAGCCTGTGGGCGCGCAGCTACACGGGCGAGGGCATCTGGGGCCGCGGGGCGCGCCTGGGCGAGGCCGGCCACCCGGCCGCGTTTGAGCAGAACGTGGCGCGGCCGGGCGACGACGACGACGTGCTGATGGAGCATCTCTGCGGCGGGACCTACCGGTCGCGGCGCCGCCGCAAGAGAAAGGCGGACACGGCAGCGGCGCCTGCGCTTTCGTGGAAGGAGCAGGAGGAGCGGCGCATCAAGCGGAGATTTGGCGAGCACGGCGTGGCCGTCGGTGCCGATGTGGCGGAGCGTGCCCGGTTGGTGGAGCACCACTTGCCCACGGCGAAGCGCGGCAGCGCCAGCAGCGCCAGCAGCGCCAGCAGCGCCAGGAGCGCCAGGAGCGCCAACAGCGCTGGCGGCACCAGAAGCCTGGCAGAGCAGAAGCGACTGGCCACGAAGCCGCGCGTGGCTGTCAGCAAGCGGGGCCGCGAGCTGCGAGCGGCGGCGGCGCTGGCCCGCTTTGAGCAGGGCCAGAACATCAAAGCGGAGGAGGAAGGCCGTGGCATCAAGAACGAGGCCGACGAGGCCGACGAGGCCGACGAGGACGACGAGCGCAGCTTGAAAGCGGCAATCAAGAGGGAGGCCGAGGACGACATAGACGGCCACGGCCACAACGACGCCGACAGCGACAGCGACGGCCCGCCCGAGCTCGGTGGTCCAGACGCCATCGACATTGACGGGTCCAGAATGCTGGACAGCCAGGGCGGGGGCATGGTGCGCGTGTGCGAAAACACCGATCAGAATCCGGAAACGGACGACTGCGTGAAGCGAGAGCTAGAAGAGCTGTTCCAGAGCCATAGAGACGAGCTCGCGTGGAGAACAGCCGTGCTCGGCCCACCACCAACCCGAAGCCTATCCAGACTAGAAAGGCTTCGCCTTCGGCAGCAGCCGCAGCCGCAGCAGAAGCAGACGGGACATGGACAAATCCATCAGCACCAGCACGAGCCCCAGCAACAGCAGCATCAGCATCAGGATTCCAGCATCGAATCGGATAGCCGCGACACCGGCCAGGTCGTCCATTGTTCGGGCCAGCCACAGCCAGAAGCCAAGGACGAAGAAGACGACTGCACCTTCATTGACCTGTCCAGCATCCCGCTGGCGGAGAATGCCGGCGAGGCTGCTTCTCAAACAGTCAACTCTGGGCCCCAGTGTCCCATGTGCACCTTTGACAATGCCCCATTTGCCATCTCGTGCACAATGTGCAGTCACGTGTTTGACGCCCATGCCGTTCCCGGCGCCTGGCGGTGCGGCAGCAAGACTTGCCTCACCGGCGCCGGCCGCGAGTACCTCAATCCGGGCGATTTTGGCGTGTGTGGAATCTGTGGAGAGCGGAAACCATGAGCAGGTCTTTCTCCCTTCTCTCCTTTCTCGTTGTTTCATTTCTCTCTTTTCTCTTTCTGCGGGCGTCTCGTCCTTGAGGTTTTCCGGCAAATGCAAGGATGTAAGGATAGTTCTTCGTTTTCGTGTCGTTCATCTCTCGTCCGAAATTTAATGATAAATCCATGTGCAGACTCCTGCAATGCGTGACCATGTATCTCCTTGTACAGCTCCATTCTGTTTCTGTATTATGCTAGGGTATCTTTTTTGCCTTTTCCCACGCTCCATTTTGCCTTTTCCCGCGCTCCACCCAAATGCCAAACTCCAGTCGTTTCCCACCTTGCACCTTTTGCCCATGCTTTTTGCTGTTCTGCCACGACGGCATCTCAGGCGAAGATCCGCACGCCCGTCCCCCGGCCATTCACAGTCCATAGCGCGTGACGCAGTCTTCCCGGTGCAGCTCCAGGCAGTCCAGCGCGCACACGGGCGTGCCGCACTTGGTGCAGCGCACCCGGCCCCAGTAGCCGCAGATCTCGCAGAAAACGCGCGGCGGATACCGCCGCTCGGGCGCAAGGGCGCCGGGCTGGGCCGGGTCGTCTGGCCACACGGCCCGCGCTTCCAGGTAGCTGAGAGCCGGCGCCGCCAGCAAGGCGCGCAGCTCGTCGTCCGACGGCAGCGGCGGCATTCGGCTGACCAGCAGCGGATCGTGGTCGAGCGGATGAGGCGGCGGCAGGCCAGCACCGGCCGGGGGAATATAAGGCCGGAGGATGGAAGACACCGCCACCGGAGACGGCAGCCGTGCCGTGCCTTGTAGTTGCTGCTGCTGCTGCTGCTGCTGCTGCTGGCCGCTTGCCGGCTGCGGCTGCGGCGGCTCCTTCTGTGGCTCTTGTCCCTGCCCGGCCTCCGCTGCGGCCGCACCGCCGCCGGGCGGCTGTTTCGGCTGGTCTTCGTCTGTTGGCGCATCCGGCATTGGCGTGTCGGCCGACGAGCCCCGCGCGTGGTGGCTCCGGCGCGACTCTCGTCTGCTTGCAGCTGCGGCACGTCGGCTAGCCGGCGTCGGCCGGCCAGGCTTGGGTGCCTTGCCACTCGCTTCTGCACCCGGCGCAGAGGCAGCAGCAGCAGCAGCAGCAGCAGAAGTAGCAGCACTCCCTCCTGCCCCTCCCTTCCCTCCCCCGCTTCCTCCCGCCCCTGCTATCGCAGCCGCCGCCGCTGCAGGCGCAGTCGCCGCGGTCGGTGTCGCTGCACCTCCCGGGTGGTGAGCATTGCTCTCGTGCAACGCCGCCATGGCGTTGTAGTCGTCCAGGTGGTTGGCAAACGTCTTCTGGGACATGAGGATCTTGCGCACGTTTGGCGTATTCTTGCTTTGTGCTGGAGAATGTCAGACGACCCAGATGGCCTTTTGAAACGGCAAACAGCAGAACGGCAAAACAGCAATGCGCAAATACCCCGTAGGGTAGGGCAAGACAGCCCCCCCGATCAAAACCCAAACTGACAACCTACCATTTGCGAGACGGGCAGGAATCGAAACCATCGTATCGCGCGACCCGCCCCATCCAGTGCCGCCATCGCGGTCAAGAAGCTCCAGCTCTTTGCGGATCTTGGCCTCCTGGCGTGCCGACAGCTCAGACACGCCCGCCATGGCCGACGCGCCATGGCTGCGCGCAGCCCGTTTGCGGTTCGCTCCTCCAGTGGCTCTCGCCGCCGCCGCCGCTGCTGCTGCTGCAAACGCGGCGGCGGCCGGAGTCGTGTCGGGCACATAGGCCCATCCCGGTGCCACGTTACGCCGCTCAGTGGCAACTTCAATCACGCCAAAGTTGTCCATGGCATTCTATCTTTGGGGGGCGAAGGCTGGTGCAGCTTTAAAGACGTTGTAAAGTCAGGAAGGAAAAGGATCAAAAAAAGTATTAGTAAACGAGGAAGTGAAAGGACTCCCCACTGTAGGCGGTCAACTGCGGAAAAGCCACTATATTTTTAGCGGCACTTTGCAAGCCATCTCCAGCCAACGGCCTGTAATACTCTGTATTATCACGTAATTGTGTGCTATTGCTACGCAGAGAACTGCCGCCCTCTGCACAGCCAAGGCAAGACGGCACCACGTTGTGCAAATCAGAGTATAATGTACGATCAAGACAAACAGAGCACTATTATTTACATGTAGCAGAACACCACTATTGCATTCGCCCCACAGCAATTTTGTATATCGCTGCTGCGTCGCCCTGCCCCTTCCACCGTCGCACCAGTCGTTTCCATTGCCTTTTGTTTTTTTTCTGTTTTCCACCATCATCTTCGCCGGCCTTCGCCCAGCGACATCCCTTCTTCGCAGTTCGCCCCTTCCGTTCCGCTGTTCAAGTGCCAAGAACACAGAATGTCCCCTCACTTCTTCCGTTCCGCCCGTACCTTGTCTTCCAAGGCCGCTATGTGATGGCTCAGCTGCTGTGTCGCCTTTTGGAGAATCTGGAGCGAGAAGGCTCTGTTAGCTTCGTGGTTCCCTTTCTCTGTGGCAAACAGCCCGAAGTGCGGGGCCAGGCAGAGAGCGGACGGACGATTCCGCGGACCAAAAGACATGGATGGGAATAAGGTACAAGACAAAGGGAGTTTGAGAAACATGGCAAAAGTTCAAAACCAAGTAAATAGACAAGAAGATAAAAATATCAGAAAAAGGCAAACAAGAAGGGTGCCAGAGGAAAAAAAAAAAACCGAAACAATGGCGCGCGCAGGGAGAAACACCGCGGGAGCAGACGCAAAAAAACTAAAAAGTCATATGCAGTAACGCACATAAATGTCCTCGTTGAGCTGGTCGTTGCTGGCCTTGTAGTCCTGCAGCACGTAGTAATACACACCGGCACCCGTCAACGTCGTTCCCAGCAGAAAGCCAAACAGCCTGAGCGACAGAGGTTTCGTTAGCATTTTGGCCACAACAAGCCCTCTCACGGCGAGCTCAAAAGACGGCAGACCAAAAACAGAATTGTGCCTTACCCTCCGCGGACTGCGCCAACGGGCTTGCGGGCCGGCAACGGACTTGGGCCAGCCTCGGCGCACAGGCGCGAGGATGTCTGGAAACTTCGGAAGCTCGGCGTTGCCGGCCGGGCAGAGGCTGCGCAGCGCAGCACCGCTCGTGACACGGCTGGTGTGACGCTCATCGTGTGGCTGGAATGGCAAATTCTAGAAGCAGAACGAGAGAGTTTTGCTTTGCTCAAAAGATTTCGAGATTGGGAGCAACGGCGAAACAGGTCGTAATCGTGTTATGTTGTTATTGCTTGATCGTCGATTACGTCGGCCACAAAGGGATGCTCTTACTTCCGAAGCTTGTTTGATGTTGGATGACCTAATGGGCGGTGTCGAGCGGCAAAATGTATCGTTTACGAGTACTTCGTACGAAGGCAGTTGGGCACGTGCCGATTCTTACAAGTATTACGCCTCTATAAGTCAATCTCAAAAGTCCAACACAATGAATTACAGCTGCATAACAAGACATTGAGAATTCAAAAAAAAAAGAAAAGAAAAAAAAAAGAATTTGGATAAAAGACCTAAAATAAAAAAAATAAAAACACAAAGCACCAAACGCTACACAGACGTACCCCCCGAACCCCCCCCGGCGCCCCGACTTTGCTTTCGAAGAAACAAAATAAGCCGTCTCCAACCAGATCTCGGCCTTTTTTGCAAGGGGAAGGGGATAGAAAGTATGTTTCTCTAAGCTTATTTTTTTTTCATCTTAAGCTGCTGTGGCAATAGCAGTGGTGGCAATGCGGTCACCCAAGTGCGCGGCAAAATAATACAACAGGAGAAAAAATCGTGAAGCTTTTTTTTTACGCAGCGCGTCCAACCTACAGCTCGTCGTGCTTGGTCTCCTCCTCCTTGGCCTCCTCCGTGGCGGTGGCGGTGGCGGCAGCCGTGGACTCGGCCTCGTCGTCAGCGTCCTCCTTGGGCTCGGCCTTGTACTTGCCGTTCTCCTTGATGAAGGAGATCAGGTCCTCGACGGTGCGGGAGCCGCTGTAGGCGACCGGCGACGTCTTGGCGCCCGCCGGATACAGCTTGATGGTCGGGAAGCCCTGGATCTCGTCGGGCACATCGTTGGCGGTGGCATCGATCTTGGCAATGACTACCTTGTCCTTGAACTCGGACTTGGCATAGAGCGCGGCCAGATCCTCGTACTTGGGCGCCAGCGCCTTGCAGTGGCCGCACCACGGCGCGTAGAACTCAATCAGCACGTCCTTGGTGTCGTCCAGCACAATGTCGTTGTACGACTTGGCCACCACCACCGTCACGGGGCCCTCCTGGGTCTCGGGGATCGGCTCCGACTTGACGCTCGGCTCGATCTTGCCGGCCACAAAGTCGTCGACAAACGCCTCAATGTCGGCGCGCGAGATCTTCTTCTCGACGTCGTAGGGGAACTTCTGGTTCTTGACCGTCTCCTGGATGGCAAACGAGGGGAACTTGTCCGTGGGCAGGTTGAGATTGGCGGCGTGCGCGCCAAACGACTTGGAGTCGATCGTGGCAAAGTTGATGACGCCGCGGTGCTTCTCGGCCACGGGCTTCAGCTCGTCGCTCAGCTCCTGGCGCTCCTCGGGCGTCTCCGCAAAAATGTACGCCAGCGGGAGGCCGGCCGACATGTAGTCGGAGTACGTCTCGGGGCCGACCTCGCCGATCAGCGGCGTGGAGGCCGTCTTGGCAAACTTCTCAATGGCAGCGTCCTCGAACTTGTCGCTGAACACGGCCTTGCCCTCGTCAAACTCCTTGTACAGCACGATGGCGGGCACGCTGACGCCCTCGGCCTCGGCCAGCTCGACATCGTTGCTGGCGCCGAACGGGTAGTTATCCCGCAGCTTGTCGGCCACCTTGGCGAACGTCTCGTTGGACGCCTTGTCGTCGGCCTTGAAGTAGGCAACGATCACAACCTTGTCGGCCTTCTTGAACTCCTCCAAATTGTCCTTGGTCACTGTGGACACGGCAGGCAGAGATTGCTTGATCATGTATGACGTGATGCTAGTAGGTCACCCAAAAAAGTCAGACACACGAACAAAACAGCAACGAAAACCACAAAGTCGAAAAGCAGGTGCAAACTTACGCAGCTGCCTTTCGTTGGCCCTTGTAAGCAGAAATGTTATCCGGGCCGCGGAAGATCTTGAGAGTTGGATAGCCCTCGACACCGTATGTTTGGCAGAGGTCCGACTCCTCTGTGCAGTCGACCTTGGCCAGCTTGATGTTCTTCTCCTTCAGAGATGTGGCAGCCTCCTCGTACTCGGGGGCCAATGCCTTACAGTGACCACTGAAGAAAAAAAAGAAAAAAAAAGAGTCAGCAGACCGACAGACAACTTGGCAGCAGAACAGCAGCATCGTTTTTTTCCTTACCACCACGGCGCAAAAAACTCTGCGAGAACAATGTCGTTTGTCTTGATGAAGTCCGCAAACGTGCCCTTAGTCAGTTGGGTAACATCCGAGTCGGCCGTGGCCACGGCGGCAGCCGCCAGGAGGCCCAGGGCCGCGTTCTTCCAAGAATGCATGATGTCTGTATGAGAAAAAAAACGACGAGTCAGCCAAAAAAAAAGATCAAACAAGCGTAACCAAAGCGAGACTGATCGCTTGGTGAGGTGGACTTGAATCGAGCAGAAATCAAGAGCAAGAATTTGTCACGATAAAAGAAATGGGTTGCAGCGCTGATGCAGTCCGAGCAGCGATCTGAAGAAAACACCACAGCAACGAATGCCGAACAACGATCTGCAGAAACATCACAGCAACGAATGGCTCACCTCTACTTCGTGTGCTCCCTTGCCTGTTCTTGCTTGTTCTCAAATCTGGCAGTAATACAATACCGGAAAAATAAGAAAAGTGAAAAAAAGTAGAAATGAGAATAAAAAAAAAAGCAAACAGACAAGTGAAAGGATGAAGCACAAAGAAAAATGTTATGGGAGAGTGGGAATAAAAAATAGAGGCGATCGTTGGTTGGATCGGATATGGTAACTGTGTCCCTTTTGGAGAAAATGGGGCAAGCTAGGGAGACGTAGACAAAATGACAAAATACGCCGTACGGTATGGCATACAGGGAAAGAAAGTTGGTGCCAGTGGGATGAGGACACAGCAGCTTCATTGCCAGTAAGGAATAATACACCGCGTAATACACTTCGTCTTGGCGCTAGCATGTCGAGGTCCCTTTTCCTGCAGGAGGGGTGGAAAGGGCGGCGGCGACTGGTCCCGTTTTGGCAATAACAGGTGGTTAATGCACCGCAATATGGGGCATGATCAGGCTGTCTCGGTGGATTTCTAAGCCGGTGGCGCCGCACTTTCGCCCCTGTACTCTGGACGAGTACTCTCGTAGGCGCTGGCTTTTGTGCTGAGAAGACGACAGGTGTTCATTTGTTGTTTAGCACCTAATAGCTTAGAAAGGCTGATAAAGTGGGTAAAGCCTGCACTAGGCCTCTTTGGCCCACTAGCCAGGGGTGAGGCGAAGTACCCTTAATATAGCACGGAGCATTTTTGATTGGCCAACAGATGTCAACGAGAACACGCATTGGTATCTATACGGAGAACGAAGTACGAGTATTGATATCCATATATTGCGATGGGCGGCAGTCCGCAGCTGTGTGTGAGAGGAAGGTGGAAAGCTCATGCGGCATTGCCTATCGGAAAGAATTGGATAGTAGAGATAAAAACTGGAGTGAGACTGGGTAATACGTCAAGCAAAGTCGAATGTGTACAATGTAAATCGCAACTTTTTCAGATAGTTCTACTTGAGGGTTTTGATGAAACCTGCTGTCTGATTGCCAAGCCAGATTTGGTATGAAGTTAACGAGAGCTTTGTGGCTCGATGACGCCGCGGTGCTATACGAGAGACAAAAGGAGATATAGAACAAGTAGGGAGGTCAAGAGAGACACACCGCATAGACTACCGAGATAAGTTCCAGGATCAGCAATATGGATTATTATTCTATTAGCGGCCTCCCGAACCGTTTGCCGGCCCGGTATAAAATTATAGCATCGCGACGACACCCCATGCAGAATCAACTAGCCTAGTATCCATATAATCTAGAGACAGCAGAGCCTCATTGAGACTCCTGAGTGCGTGTGAGAGAGAGAGGAGAAAAAAGAATGCAGACGAAGAGCGAGGGTCGACAAAGGCGTCTTCCTTTCAAAGCCATGTCGGCAGCTGCAAGGCCTCCGTCTGCGTCTTCTTCTTTTTCTTTTTGGATTTTTTCTTTGTTGTGGAGGCCGACGCCGTGGTGGCGGAATCGGCGGCGGGATCGCTGCTGTGTAGCCAGCCGGTCTGGCGGGTTCGGCGGGGATGCCAGCGGGCGGCCCTGGCCCGTCTGGTCTTCTGCTAGAAGACGCCGCCGCCGATGATGAAGAGGCGTTCTTCCTCGCGCTTGGCCCACTGGATGATGCGGTTTGCGTCCTGGGTGACGACGGCGCGCGAGGCGTTGGGCCCGGCAACGCAGTAGAACTCGAAGACGGGGGTGATCCAGGCGAGGCTGGTGGCGTCTTCGCTGACGCAGTGCAGCACCCTGAGGTGGGCGTGGCGGGCGTGGGCGGCGGCGTGCAGCTGGTGGTACAGCGTCATGAGGCGGCGGCGCGTGCGGCGCTGCATGCTGGGGTCCAGTGCGGCAGCAGTGCTGTTGTTGGTGGCGCCGTCGGCGTGGAGGGTATCGCCGGCATCGCCGGCATAGCCGGCATAGCCGGCATCGTCGTCGCCTGGGCCGGTCTGCCGCTGTTGGCGGCCGTAAAACTCCGGGGCCAGCGACGGCATGGTGAACTGCACGTTGGCGCGCGACTTGTAGAGAAAATGGCTGATCTGCGAGGGCGAGCCCGGCGGGCGCCGCAGCACGTCGGCGACGCGGGGCCGGCCGGCGGCGGCGGCGGCGCGTACAATGGCCAGGCCGCCGTTCTTGGCCAGGCTCTGGGCGACCCTCTCGCGCATGTCGCGGAGGTCGAAGAAGCTCTCGCGGTCCGGGCTGATCAGGATGATGGCAATGGCGTCGGGGTCGCCGTTGTCGGCCGGCGAGACCGTGGTGCTGTTCTTGGCCGAGGAGGAGGAGGAGGAGGTGGTGGACGAGGACGACGAGGACGACGACGCGGCAGGCTTCGAGGAAGCAGCGGCGGCGTCGCCGCTTTCTGGCGCCGGCGGATCGAAAAAACTCACATACATGTACAGGTAGCCGCCGCTGTTGAAGGCGGGCAGACAGAGGGGGATCCAGCTCTCGCCGCCGCCGGCCTTGACGCTGCCGGACTCGAACAGCATGTTGAAGATGAGCTGCAGGTCGCTGGGGTGGAGCGAGTGCTTGCGGGGGCGGATGACGCTGACGAGCCGGCCGCCGGCGACGATGAGGCCGTAGAGCAGCTTGTCGGCGCGCTGGCGGAGAAAGGCGGCGGTGATGGCGCTGCGCTGCGACTTGCGCAGGCGCAGACACTCGAGGGCGCCGAGCAGGGCGGCGGCGGAGCCGCGGGTGAAGCTGTCGGCCAGCGACGCCAGCAGGCCCTCGGTGCCCTGCAGCGGCTTGCGCAGGTCCGTGGACGGGCGGTGGTCGAAGATGCTGGTCAGGGCCGGCAGCGTCAGCGTCGACAGGATCTGCATGTACAGCGCGCGCAGCTGGTCGCGCAGCTGGCCGTCGCTCTCGCCCAGCCGGCTGATGGCCACCAGGTACAGCGGGCCCTCCGTCACAATGACAAAGCGCGTGTCGCCGGCCGTGAAGCCGTGCAGCCGGTTCTGCGCGCCCTCGTAGAAGGAGATGATCGTCTGCACCACGCCCATGTACGAGTTGACCAGGCTCAGGTCGCCGTGCCGGCTCCAGATCGGCTTGCCCGCCGACGACAGAATCATGTAGTGCTTCAGCTTGGCCTTCCACTGCGCCAGCCGAGTCGTCTCGTCGCTGCTGTCGCCTTTGCCCTTGTTGCCGTCGTCGCCCTTGCCAGTGTCGTCTCGGTCGTGCACCCCCTCCTGGATCTCGTCAAACTCCTTGTCAAACTCGGCCAAGTCGTAGGGCACCCGCGCCGTGCGCCGCACGTTGCCGCTCTCAAACGGCTGCACGCTGGCCGCCTGCCGCCGCAGCATCGTCCAGGCACGGCTCCGGCGGTGGACGTCGCCGGCCGCCAGACTGGCCAGGTCGCCCGGCGGCCGCATCGTCGGCGCAAAGCTCATTACGCTGACCGCATCCATGGAGACGTCGCCAAGGCCGCCAAGGCCGCCGATGCCGTCGGCCCGGCCGCCGTATATGCTCTCCAGAGACAAGTCGGGCGAGGCATAGCCGCTGCCCGCCGTCCCTCGCCTGCCGGGCTGCAGCTGCTGCGGGTCGTCCGGAGACTGCGCCGACGCCGACGACGCAGAGCTCGAAATCGACACGGACCGCGAGCCGGGCGTCGAGAAGGTGCCCCGTGAGCCGTCGGGAAACGAGAGAGTCTGGATGTCAATGGACGACACCGCCGTCGTCGGCTGGGCAGCATCAGTAGCCCGCGTGGCGCCATAGGAGCCAGGCGTAAAGGGAGACGGTCTCGGCGGGCCCGATGCCGCCGCCGGGGCTGTCGTCTTGGCCGTCGTCTTGGCCGTCGTCTTGGCCGTCGTCTTGGCTGTCGTTTTGGCTGTCGTCTTGGCTGTCGGTTTGGCTGTCTGGTCTTCCATCTTGTCGTTGCTGCTGGCTTTGCCCAACGAAGAGGCAGGCGATGCCGCCGTGTCACTGTCGTCTGAGCCGGCCATTCTCCATTATCCGATCCACAGCCCCAAGCATCTCAGTTTCCGTGTCTCAATTCGCGCGTGCGTGCGTGCGTGCGTGCGTGCGTGAAAGGGCGGTAGGGTGTCTCCAGGACGGAAGTGCCTCAAGTTTGGTGCTGAGCTGTCTTGGAAAGCTGAGTAGGGATTGGAGTGCGGGGCGTCCATGTAGCTATTGATGGGAGCAAGCCGCCGTATTAGGTCATAATTAGTGAGCTTTTAGTTGCAACTCCCCACTCTGAACTGGCAGGAGCGACCTTCACCGCTGCAGGAGCGACCTCCACCGCTGCAGGAGCGACCTTCACCGCCTTCTTTCCTATTCTGCCAGCTGGCTTGAACGTTCCCACAAAGTTTCTCTCCTTCTCTCCAACAGCCATGCTCGCGGCCATGCGACTTGCTGAGGCTACCATCCTGATATCGACGCGCCATCCACAACTGGGCCGCCTGTATTCGCCTGCGCATTCTGTGTTATGGCTCTCGAGCTGCCGTCCGGCCGCCGGTCCGCGTCGCCGGAGAGCTCGGGACGCGACTCGCCCGTTCCTCGCCAGTGGAGGAACCAGCTCAGCGCAGGTGAGCTTTGGCTTTGTGGCTTTGCCGTCCGTCCTTGCATTCCGTTGCTCGTCTTTTGTGCTGCTGAATGTCCTGGCTAACTGGCCCGTGATGGTGTAGACGAGCCTCGCAGCAAAGACAAGTCCTACCGCAAATATGCGTCCGGCGTCGACCGAGCGCTGGCTCACTTTGAAACGTCCCTGCAAGAATGGGCCGACTACATTTCTTTTTTGAACAGACTGTCAAAGGTATGCGTCGGTTGTGTGGTGGTGTTGTGATAGAGCTGGGTTGATTTGCGTGGGTTGCTGGTGGTGTGATAGAGCTGGGTTGATTTGCGTGGGTTGCTGGTGTTATGATAGAGCTTTGTGTTTAATTTTCTTCGACTTCTCTCCTCCTTTCCATGCTGACGTGACCTCTAGGCCCTCCAAGCCCGACAGCCCAGCATCACAGCCATTCCGGCCAAGACGGTTGTGGCCAAGCGGCTGTCGCAGTGCCTGAACCCGTCTCTGCCGTCGGGCGTGCACCAGAAGGCGCTGGAGGTGTACAATGTCGTGTTTTCCATCATTGGCCAGGACGGCCTGTCGCGCGACCTGCCGCTGTACCTGCCGGGCCTTGCGCCGACGCTGTCGTTTGCGTCGCTGTCGGTGCGCGGCCATTTCCTGGGCCTGTTTGAGCGCCATTTCCTGCATCTGCACCCGCGCTCGCTGCGGCCGGCGCTCAAGTCGCTGATTCTGGCGCTGCTGCCCGGCCTCGAGGAGGAGACGGCCGAGGACTTTGACCGGACGCTCAAGCTGCTCAACGGCTTCAAGGCCGCCGTCCGGCCGCCCGCCAGCCACGACCTCACGCCCGAGCACGCGACCGGCGACGATTTTTTCTGGCAGTGTTTCTTCCTCGCCAGCATCACGAGCCACAGCCGCCGCCCCGGCGCCCTGGCCTATCTGACGCGCTTTCTGCCGAAGCTCGGCCAGCCGGTGGGCCGGCCGACGACGGCAAAAGCGCTGGCGGCATCCGAACCGGCGTCCTCTGGCGACATTGGCGCGCGAGAAGACGCCGACGGGCTTGCAGCCCAGCTGTCGCAGCTGGTGGCGACGCCGGAGCCGGGCCTGCTGGTGCGGTGCCTTGCGGCCGGCCTGGCGGACGAGCAGCTGCTGATCCAGCGCGGCTTTCTTGACCTGCTGGTGGGCCACCTGCCACTGCATGCCGACGTGCTGCAGAAGCAAGTGCGGCCGGCCGATCTGGAGCTGCTGATGCGGGCCGCCTGCGGCGTGGTCACGCGCCGCGAAATGAGCCTCAACCGGCGCCTGTCGGCCTGGCTGCTGGGCCCGGAGCCGCCGGCCGGGTTCGCGGCTGACAACAGCAGTGCCGGCGCCGCCACCACCACCACCAGCACAGGCGCCAGCGGCAGCGGCCGCGCCCCGCTGGAGTCGCCGACGTCTGCGGGGCTGGTGTCGTCGCACCGGACGGCGTACTTTGAGCAGTACGGGCTGCAGCCGTTGACGCGGGCCATTCTGGGCATGGTGGCCGACAGCAGCAGCGGCAGCAGCGGCAGCAGCGGCGGCGGCGGCGGCGGAAGCAGCCCGGCCGAGCGGGCGCGGCCGTACCGCATCTGCCTGTCGCTGATGGACCGCTGGGAGATTGGCGGGCTGGTGGTGCCGGAGGTGTTTCTGCCCATTGTCGACAGCGTGCGCAAGTACAAAGAGGAGGCCGCCAGCCGGGCCGACTTCAACGAGGTGCTGCGCAGCGCCAGCTTCTTCTTTGACGGCGTCGAGAGCGGGCTTATCTACGGCGAGATGCTCGGCCTGGTCGTTCAGGCCATTGGCCCGGGCGGCGGCGGCCTGGCCTCGCAAAAGCAGCAACAGCAACAGCAACAGCAACAGCAGCAACAGCAGCAGCAACAGCAACAGCAGCAACAGCAACAGCAGCAACAACAACCGCTCTCGCCAGCTGAGCGCGCCGACAAGCTGGCCCTGGTCAAGTTCATCCTCACCCACTTCAACGTGCGCGAAGAAGAAATGGTCACGGTGCATGCGCCGCTGGCGGCGCTGGCCATCCTGAGCATGCTGGAAGAGAAAACAGCCACCACGGCGGCACGGGAAGCCGTCGTCGCCGCGCACCCGCACAGCCTGGCCGCCGCCGACGAGGATGCTGCAGCGGCACAGGTGCTGGGCATCGTTTCTGACCTGGTCGAGCTGGTGCCCGAGCGCGCGTTTGCGTCGATTGCGTCGATGACTCCATCAAAACAGCAGGCCGGCCGCATCTCCAGCGCCGAGCTGCTGAGCAAGATCCGCCACTTTTACTTTGACGAGCAGGGCAGCCTGGACACGACGGCGGCGCCGTGCAGCCCGCAGGTGGTGGCGCAGCAGCTGCTGCAGCAGGCGGCGGGCGTGGCCTGCCGGGCGCTGCTGGACGTCCGCGGGGCCGACGACTGCGGGCTGCCGGTCAAGAGCCGGCTGCTGATGCGGCTGCTGGACAAGATACCGCCGCAGGCGCCGCTGGACGTGTCGGCGTTGCTGGCGGCGTTGCAGGCGCGGCTGTCGCGGCCTTTGTTTTCGGGAACGCCGTTTGCCGCGTACTCGTCCATGGTGTCGCTGGCCATGCAGCTGCAGATGAGCGAGCGGATCACGACGGCCGAGCTGGTGACGCTGGTGCCGGCCGTGGTGGAGCTGGCCTGGGGGTTCCTGGCGGCGTCGGAGCCCAAGTACCACGTCGAGACGGTCCGCAGTCTGTGGTCGCTGCAGACGGCGCTGGGGGCCGAGAACCGCGAGATCGAGGCGGCCGTGTCGCAGCTGCTGATCAGCGACGGCGGCGGGCGGCGGGGCGCCGATGCGGGCGGGCGCCGTGCCGATGCCGGGCGCCGCTTTGCCGTCCTGTGGCTGCACACGCAGCAGGACACGGCAGGCAGCGGCGGAGGCGGCGGCGGCGGCGGCGGCGGCGACCGGCGCACGCCGCGCACGCCCAAGACGCCGATGACGGGCGATGCCGGGGTGAAGGGCCGGTTTGCGCGGCTGGCCGGCGCCGACCACTACCAGGTGATGCTGACGCGGCCGCTGCTGCTGATGCTGGACGCGCTGCTGGACGACCGCACGCAGCTGTTTATGACGGTCAAGGCCTGGCTGGGCTCGCTCGTCGGCGTCGACCGCCTCTTTGTCGTGCTGCTGTCGCGCTTTTTCAGTCTGGGCATGCTGCGCCGAAGCGGCGACGCCGGTGCTGCCGGTGCTGCCGGTGCTGCCGCCGACTGGACGGCGGCGTCGGCCGACCTTGTCCTCTGTGCCGCCTCGGCAGCCACGCCGTTTTCCGCCGACGACGACCTGGACATGTGTCTGTACTACTTCCGCACGCTGTCCAATGTGCTGCGCTGGGTGCCTGACGCCGCATGGGCTGTGCTGGCACGCCGCACCGTCTCGTCGGACGATCTGGGCGTGGATGCGGTTCTAGGTGAGTGATGGTTTTTTTTTCCTTCTTTTGATTTCAATTTGTCTTTTTTTTGGTCGCTGCAGACGGCGCTGGGTGCCGAGAACCGCGAGATCGAGGCGGCCGTGTCGCAGCTGTTTTCCCTTAACGGCTCTAACTTGTACACCTGTCAGATGGCGAGGTTTCCCTGCAGGACTTGTTTATGCGCATCAGCTTAAAATGCGTCGTGGCCTGCATCAGCAGCGCCCAGGGCGGTGGCGGCCACGACAACAACGACAACAACGACAACGACGACGACGATGACGATGGCGAGGTGGCGGATGCGATGCAAACCGCCCAGCTCTGCCGCTATGCGCTCACGGTTCTGCACCAGATTCTGCTGAGCCGGTACGCCCCCCTGTTGTCGCGGCAGCATCTGGAGGACGTGCTCTTGGAGCAGCTGCAGCGGTCCCTGCAGGGACCAGACCCGTACGTGCAGGTGCTGCTGCTGGATGTGCTGTATGCGGCCCTGCGGCTGCGCGAAGCGTCGCCGCCGGTGGCCGATGCGTCCTTGGCTTTGGCGCTGCCCACGCTGCTGACCAGCGAGAAGCGGACTTTCAGCATGGAGGCGGCAGCGGCAGCAGCGGCTGGGCCGACCAAGCTGTCGCCGACGGCGGCCGCCGAGGAAAAGAGCGCCGCCAAAAGCAGCAGTATCTCCGCCACGGCCGCCAGCACAGCCGGCGCTGCCAGCTTAACGGCCAACGGCGTCAACAGTGGCGGCAGCGGTGGTGGAGTTGCTGTTGGCGGTGGAGCTGTTGTTGTTGGCGGCGGCGGCGACGGCAGTGCGGCTGGGACGGACAGTCTCGGCCGGCCGCCGCCGCCGCCGGCCGCGTTGCTCCGGTGCATCCAGGCGGGGCTCAGCACGGCGAGCAGCCGGGCGGTGCTGGACAGCTGGGTGGGATTCCTGAAGGAGTGTCTGCCGCTGTACGCGGACTCGATCTTCCAGGTGCTGATCCCGCTGGTGGAGACGCTGTGCGCGCAGATTGGCAGCACGTTTGCCGAGCTGCAGGGCATGTTCCGCAAGCGGGGTGGAGGCCAGGCCGGCAGCAACAACAACAGCAACAACACCAGCACCAGCAACAGCAGCGCGCCTGAGACGACGCTGATCTCGCTGCTGAACGCGCTGGAGCAGCTGCTGGCGACGAGCCACCAGCGGCTGCTGGCCGAAGAGGCGCGGGCGCAGGCGGCCAAGAGCCCCGACCAGCCGCAGAGCTTCTTTGGCAACATCAACATTTTTGCCACGGACGCATCGGCGACGCAGACGCGCAGCGCCACGGCCAACGACCGGCTGACGGTGCTGCTGGCGTTCCAGGACGCCGTGCGCATCTGCTTTACCATCTGGTCGTGGGGGAAGGGCAGCCGGGGGGGAGGGAGCGCCAGTGGCAGCGGAGGAGACGGCAGCCGTGGCGGAGTGGCCGGCGGTGGCAGCAGCAGCAGCACCACCACCAGTGGCGACTGGGCCAGCGGCGGGGCGGCGGCGGCCGCCGTCGCCGAGCAGGACCCCACGTCGGCGGCGTCTTTCAACTACACGTCGCTGCGCATGCGCAACCGGGCGCGGCGGCTGCTGGAACACCTCTTTGCGGCCGAGACGCTGGAGTGCCTGGAAACGGTCATTGACCTCTGGCGTCGCGGCCTGTCTGGAGGGGGCAGCCAGGTCCATAGCAACAGCAACAGCAACGCCAACGCCAGCTCTAACAGCAACGCCAACGCCAACGCCAACATCAACAGCAGCTTCACAGCCCCCGCCACGCCCACGACCAGCGCCGACGTGCTGGACCTGCTGCCGACGCTGGACGGCTCGCGGCCCAAGCACACGATCCCGGCCATCTTCAACGCCATCTACAGCCGCACCAACCCGGCGGCGCTGGAGGCGGCGCGGCGGTCGACGCTGACGATTGCGCTGCAGGACACGGACATTGTCGTCTTCCTGGTCGACTATGCGCGCTCGCTCGAGGACGACGCCATGGACGAGATCTGGCACGACTGCACCGTCTTTCTGCGCGACCTGCTGGCCAATCCGTTTCCGCACCGGCAGTCGCTGCCGTGTCTGCTGGAGTTTGCCGCCATTCTGGGCGAAAAGGTCGACAACACCAACTTTGGCGAGCAGCGCAAGATGCGGCGGGATCTGGGGGTGAGTACAGGAAAGAAGGAGGGAGAGTTTCAGAGTTTCGCTTTACTTCTTTGTCACGTGTGCTTGGTTTTGTCAATGTGCTCGCTTTTTCTCAGTCTGCTCTCTTATATCTGCTGACCCGCTCAGGACCTCTTCCTCCGCCTGCTGACCGCTCTCTTCACAACACGGCCCATTGTGTTTTCCGACCCGTCGCTGGCGCCGGAAAAGGAAACGACCGCCACGGGCCCGTCTCCGGCGGGCGCCGGCGGCGCAGCGGCTGCCTCAGCGACTGCAACAACAACAGCGGCAGCAGCAGCAGGCACGGGGGGCAGCAGCAGCCGGCCGTTATGGACGTCGTCGTCGTCGTCGTCGCCGTCGTCGCCGTACTGGGCGGACCGGCGCACGCCGGCAGAGCGGGCGGACGACGTGGTGGGGATTCTGTCGGCGATCGTGCCAAAGCTGCCAAAGATCCTGACGGAGAACGACCGGGTGCTGACGGCGGCGGCGGCGATCTCGGCCAACGTGGTGGGGCCGACGCTGCGGGCCAAGGGGTTCCCGGACACGGTGTCGCGGGGGACGCTGGTGCTGCTGGCGGGGCTGTCGCGGCTGCCGAACAACCAAAAGAGCTGGCGCAAAGACGTGGCGGAGGCGTTCAACGACGCGCGGTTTTTTGCGTCGCCGCTGGCGCTGGTGCGCAGCGACTGGCTGGGGCTGCTGCGGCAGTGGGCCGGCAGCGACAAGGACCGGCTGCCGGAGCTGGTGGGCCGGCTGGCGCCGCCGACGACGGCAGGCATTGTGTTTGGCGTGGGGGCCACGTCGGCACGCCTGGACGCCGACCGGCGCACCCAGCTCAATCTGCGGCGCATCGCCCTGCTGCTGCTGGCGGCGCCGCCCGACGCCTTTGTGGCCGATCTGCCGGCCGTGGCCGACCGGCTGGTCGAGCTGCTGGCGGCGTCGCCGACGTCGTCGCCGTCGGCCACCACGCGCGCCGACGTGTTTCTGGTCCTGCGCGCCCTCGTGCTGCGCACCAGCCCGGTCCACCTGGCCGCCACCGCGCTGTGGCCCGTCGTCGACGCCGAGCTGCACGCCGCCCTCGCCGCCGCCGTCGCCCCCGACGGCAGCCCCGCCGCCGACACCTACAACAACGCCGCCCTGCTGCAGGCCTGCAAGCTGCTCGACCTGCTCGTCTGCGTCGCCCCCGACGACTTCCAGCTGCGCGCCTGGCTCTTTGTCACCGACACCATCGACGCCGTCTACCGCGCCCCCGAATACCAGCCCGTCGCCCTCGCCGACGAGCTGTCCGACGCGCTCGGCGCCGCCGCCGCCACCACCGCTGACCACCGCCAGCCGGTAGACCACCACGCCGGCGCCCAGAGGCGGCGCCCGATGCTCGGCGGCCTCGGCGGCTTCCTCGGCGACGACGTCAGCCTCGAGCGCAAGGACGAGCTCGTGGCCAAGGTGCTGCGGCCCTTTTTCAGCCAGCTCAGCATCTATGCCTTTGAGTCGACCTATGCCATGGGCGCCGTCGACATGGAGAGCTGCTTCCACGGCGTCCTGAAGGATCTGTTTGACGAGCGGGCCATTGTCAAGGCGCTGTAGGGTGGGGGAGAATGGTGGGAGAAAGAATAGGAGTGTGTACGAGTAGTAGATAGCAGAGAATGAAGTGGCTGTGTAGTTGTGCTGGCTGTGTTATGCTGGCTGTGTTCGTATGCTGGCTGTGTTCGTCGGCGGCGCCGTGAGTTACGCTGTCTGCTCATCCTGCTCGTCCTCATCGTCATCCTGCTCGTCCTCATCGTCATCCTGCTCGTCCTCATCGTCGTCCTCCTCCTCCTCCTCCTCATCGTCCTCGTCCTCGTCGCCCTCGTCGCCTCTCTGTCCTGTCACGTGCTCTTCCCCCCCCGCAGGGTAGTAGACCACCAGGGCCTTGCTGTAGCCGCGGATGCAGTAGTGCACGGCGTCGATGGGGCCGGCGGCGGGCGCGTAGTCGGCTGCGACATCGGCCAGCTGGTGCGGATCGCTGGTGCGCGGCAGATACAGCGCGTGCGGCATGGGCCGGCAGGCCCGGTGCAGCGTGGCCAGGCTGTAGGGCTGCATGGCGGCGAGGTCGAAGACGGGCTGCTGGTTGTAGCGCACGCCGCCCCACGGCGGCGACGCGAACAGCACGGTGTCGGCGGCGTCGAGGCGCAGCGCCGGCGCCAGCGTGTGCGGCCGCCGCCGCAGCCGCTCCAGAAAGTCGAGGCAGTCGCCGTGGATCCACGTGACGGCGCCGGCCGCCAGCCCGTGCGTCACGTGGGCATTGTGCTGCGCGCAGGCCAGCGTGGCGGCGTCGCGCTCAATGCCAATGACGCGCGCCCACCGGCCCGACTTGGCAAACGCCACCGTGTTGCCGCCCACGCCGGCAAACAGATCCACAATCGTGGAGCGGCGGCAGGTCGAGGAAGCCGAGGCCTGCGAGGGCGAGGGCGAGGGCGAGGAAGATGACGAAGCCGAAGCCGAAGACGATGAAGACGACGAAGATGACAAAGACGACGACGGCGAGGACGGCAACGCCGGCGATGCCCCGCTGGTGTTGTCTTGTCCGGCCAGCGCCAGGATATCCGAGGCAATACGTCTGCATCCGCTGGTCAGCCTGCCCCCTCTGGTCTCATTTGACACTGCCCCCTCTACTCTCATTTGACAATGCTCCCTCTGCTCATCCTCCGTCTCTCTTCATGCGACCCCCTCTGCTCTCATCCTCCGTCTCTCTTCATCCGACCCCCTCTGCCACTTACTCTGCTACACACTCGGGCGTCACGCCAAACCACGCATCGTTGGTCAGGTAGATGCCGTCGTCGTAGTTGGAAAAGAGGTCGTAGCGCTGGTGCCAGTACTTCTGCAGCGACTTGGGAATCTCACCCACGTCCTCGTAGTGGCGGCACTTGGCCGTCAGCGGCAGCATGCCGGCCGGCTGCGTGACGTCCGCCGTGTGGCCCGTTTTCTTGCCCATGCTGAGCTAGTCGAGGAGGTCGACGAGAGATGGGTGTAAACGAAGACGAAAAGACGAAGAGAAAAAATGAAAAGGCCACCGGTGCTGTCTGGGGAACGCCCAGGCCGTCAGAGGCCGGTCTCCAAACGAAACGTGAACAAAGTGACGCTGCAACTCGAGACAAGCTGTGTGTGAATTTTGGTCGTTTTGTCTTTTTTTGGCACTACGAGTACATGAGGTACGAGAACTGATAAATATTCATACCAGTAATATTACTCCGTGCTTCACCTGCCCCACTAGAGCACCAGCTCCAGCCACGGGTCTTCCTTAGAGCACCTGCCTAGCGCTGATTCGCCAAGCCCCCCAGCTCCCGCCACCCGCTAAACTCGTCCAGAATGACACACTGTCAACAGCTGCAGCCGCCTCAAAAGCTTCGCCCACCGCCAACATCATCACACGTCCAACACGTCCAACACGCCGCGTCACCACCCGCCCCCCAGCAGACAGCCCGTCGGCAGACAAGCTCATAAAGTCCAGGACGTCTCTGCGGGACGAGCCGCCGCCCACCCCCCTCCAAATGTTCAACGCACTCAACCGCTTCATTTCCCGTCTCGACGGCGACGGCGCAGCCGCCCAGAAAGAGGCCGGCCATGGCACGTTTGGCTTCCAGGTTCTGCGCAACAGCAACCCGCAGCTGGCCATTGAGCCGTGGTTTGACTTTATTGTTGGCATCAACGGCCGCATGATTGTAGGCACCATGTCGTGACCGAGCCCGTCTCTTTGCTGTCTCCGTTTTTTTGCTAACCATCTCAACCAAAAAGGACGACTCCGACCCGCTCCTGTTTGCCCAAGAAGTACGCAACTGCGCCGGCACTTCCGTCACGCTCGGTCTCTGGAGCGCAAAGGTGAGGGCACAGGGATGCACAGACACAGAAATAGACAGGCACATACACCGAAAGACACAGACACAGAGAGAGAAAGAGAGAGAGAGAGAGAGAGATCGAAAAGCTGACCCCGGTTTCTGCCCCCCCCACAGGGCCAGCGCACTCGCACGATGCACATTCCCGTGCCGGCGGACACGGCCGCGCTCGGCCTCTCGCTGCAGTGGACGCCGCTGGCGGTGGTGTCGAACATCTGGCACGTGCTGGACGTGCCGCCGCACTCGCCGGCCGACGCCGCCGGCCTGCTGCCCTACAGCGACTACATCCTGGGCACGCCCGAGGGCGTCCTGCACGGCGAGAGCGGCCTGGGCGAGCTGGTCGAGGACCACATTGGCCGCCCCCTGCGCCTCTGGGTCTACAACCACGAATACAACGTCACCCGCGAGGTCGCCATCCAGCCCAGCCGCGACTGGGGCGGCGAGGGCGCCCTCGGCTGCGTCCTCGGCTACGGCGCCCTGCACCGCCTGCCCGCCCCGCTGCACGAACCCGTCTCCGGCCCCGGTGAGACGCTGTTCGACGGCGACTCTGAAAAACGCCTCACCCATGCTGCCGCCGCCGCCGACTCCTCTGATCCCTCTGCCACCATCACCCCGGCCGACCTCTTCAGCACCGCCGCCAGCACGGCTTCGGCTGCGGTGTTTCCGCCTGCAAGCGCCGGCTTTGCGCCGCCGCCGTCGTCGTCACTGTCACCACCACCACCACCACAACAACAACAACAACAATCGGCCGCCGGTGCACATCGCCCGGTCAAGAAGAAAGACCGCCACCACCTGCACGCCGGCGCGGCCGCGGGCCTCTCCATGGACGACTACCTGAAGGAGGAAGAGGAAAAAAGCCTTAAACTCGACAGGAATCTCTCCCGCAACACCACGCCCATTGCGCCACCGCCAAAAGCACCACCACGCACGGCAACGCCAGCAGACGCGAAAGACACACAAGCCACAAAAGATTCAAAAGACACGGGCGGCGGCGCCGAGGAATAGGAACAGTGGCCAAGAGCCAAAGAGGCAGACACGGACGGCGGTGCCGAGGAATAGGAACAGGGGGCCTCGAACCAAAGGACAGACACGGAACTCTGCATCTGCAAACAGCAGCCTGGATGGCGCCTCGAGTTTTATGACACATGTGCAAGAGGGCAGACGGAGGGGGAGGCGGCAAGGAGGACTTGGTGTATTACTCCTTGCATTGCTTTCATACGGAGTATTTTTAAAGGTCTTTTCCATTCCCGGTTTTACTGTAGCTATATCAAAACAAAGCAGAGTCACGACCCGTTTTTGCCCCCCATATTTCTAGACCAGCCAGACCAGAGGCCGGATCGAGCTGCTTGCCTCATCGTACCTCTGCACCCTGATCCTCAGCCATGCATCCCGTGTCAGCGTAGATGCACCAATGATCTATCTGCCTGCGTTGGCAGCCTCATCCGCCCTTTCTATTTGTCTTGATCTGCCTGCGTTGGCAGGCCTCTTGCTTTTTCAGTTGATGAAGTTGACGCAGAAAAAGTGCAGGATCAGGCTGCACACAATGTAGTCGGCGAAGGCTCTGTGTTGGAAGCGCATTAGACAAGGCATGCCATTGCAGGGGCTGAGCGGGAACAGCAAGAAAAAGAAGGGGGAGCCTTAAAAAACTTCTTGTCCATACCTCTCCTGCGACACGGAAGGAAAATCAGACTTGTTTGCCTCGGTGGTCTGGATCCGGAGCGATGCTGCAGCTCCACGTTAGCACCGAGCTGGAAACAAAAGGGAGGAGGGCACGTTTGACATGCCGACATACCCGTCAAAACAAACTGGCCAACCGTGGCGCCAAATCCTGAAAGGAAAGCATTGAAGGGCTAGATGGGTTCGTCAGCAAACTGCAAGCTGTGTTCGGAACGAGAGAGCTCGGCACGAGAGACAGTTGGCGTTGACACCAAAAAAAAAGAAAAAATAGCTCAAGCGCCAGGCCGGCGCGCAAGACATACATAGTTGCCTGCCAGCACGCAGTAGACAAACTGCAATGCGCCCACAACCACCAAAAAGGCCATAAAGGCGTCCAGCAGCTTCGTCCGCGGCGGTGTCGATGATTTGTAGTAGCGCTCAAGGCTCCGGGTCAGGCTGGCCCATGTTATGCGGCCGGACGACAGCGACGAGATCGACGACGAAACGGCTGACCCCCCCGACGCCGACGTCGCCGCCGACGATGCTGCCGCCGAAAATCCGGACTGCTTGACAGATGGCGAAGCCGACGACGACCGCGAGGCCGTTGCCGCCGCCGCCGCCGGGGTGGCTTCGCGGGCGTTGCGCCTGGCCATTGTTGATCGGCGAGTTTTCCTACTTGATAAAAAGACGAACACGTTGATTTGTCTGCTGCCAAATCCTCGTCGTTGCAAATTCCTGGATGCGAAGCCACAAAAAGCTTGAAAAGCTGCCAGAGAGCTTCGCCCCAAAATAGTAATGGACACGCAGCCTCCTTTGCGGCAGGCCTAGACCCACATAATGTTTTGTGGGTCTTTTAGGTAAGCCTTCAGGTGCCTTGCTTTTCACAATGGGCTATTCTTGTTTCAAACTGGTCAACGCGTTTTCTGTCACTTGCGCGCCTTGGTTTTCTACACGTCTAGGACCAAATGGGGGATCTCCATCCTTTGCTAGACTCTTAGGGCTGTCTTTGATTCAAGGCATTTCAAGCCCATGCCTCGTCCGCATCAGGAATGCAAGCTTGTTTTGCACCTGATGTGTGGATTTCAGAACTCGTCTGTCGCTCCAATTCAGCTTGTTCTCTTCAAAATGCCTTCACTCTCTGCTTTTTAGCCGCCACATCATGCAAAATGCCAGGTGTGCAAACCGAACAAATTTCACGCCCAATAACGTCTCCACTCTTCCTCACTATAATACCGTCCATGGCAGGATGCGTTGCAGACGGCAGTTTCCTGTGACTTGTCTCTCTCACGTAGTCTCGGCTTTCCAGCCCTTTTAAGATGGAGAAAAACAGAAAAAGGAAAAAAAGGAGAAAAATCCTAAGACAATAGTTTATGGGACCATGGTGCTCAAGGTTCGCTTATCTTTCTCTCTTCTGGCCAAGTGGAAAAGGACAGAGAGATATGAAGAGGCAGACGGCAAAGCGCTAACAGGCAAATGAGCAAACGAGCAAACGGGCGAACGAGCAAACGGGCGAACGAGCAAACGAGCAAACGGGCAAAGGGCAAAGGGCAAACGAAGTGAAAGAACGCCAGGACAGAGTTTTTGCTAAAAGCCAATTACAGCCAGTCCGTAATACAGGTTTGGACTCAGCATTTGCTTCTTGCTACGGCACAGTTTTTTTTTCTCGTCCCCGCTGTCGGAACCGAGCCTCGGATAGAAAGGATTGACAGTTGAAAGCCATGAAAGCAGAGACAGAGAATTTTAAAGAAGAGGGGGAAAATGCCCCATGGCTGTATTGAGAAAGAGAATTCAAAGGAAGCAAAAAACACTCATGAGCTGTATTCCTCTTTGGGAAAGCTGTGATCAGTAGACTCTGGCTTGTTATTTTTCCATCTCCTCATGCCATTTCCTTCGCAAAAGCAGATTGAGAAGACTAAAACATTCAAATTCTTGCACTTTGTCTACAACCTTATCTCTGGGTTCTCTCGCGCATTCTTTGTCATTATCTTTTTTTTTCTCTTTTTTCACGCAGCACTTTCTCCCTGTCGGAGGCCATTGTGGAAGTCGGTCTAAAACGAGGTCCTTTTGCCTTTGAAACCTACCTCTTCCCAAGCAGCCAAAATAATAGCCTTGTCCTATGACGCTATCGCTGGTTCATGTCAACCTTTTAATCTCGCAACACTTGGCAAGATTTTGGCCGGTTTAGAGGGCAGTCCGGCCGGACATGAAAGTCGACGACTGGCCATTGGCACATATCTGGTTTCTTTGTTTTGCTATATGTTTAGTTTATTTAGTTTTAAATTAAGTATTACAACATCAATGCAGATCAGCAGCTGCCAAAGTGACCGTTCAGGTAGCGCTTTTAGAACGGCCTGCACCCCAGTCTGAAATCTATGAGCCATCCGTCCAAGAACGTGCATTAGTGATTCGTTGTGTTGGTACGGCCATCACTGCTCCGACAGACATTTAGACCAGAAAATTTGCAGTGATGGGGCTCACCCTAGGAACCTGAAAGAACCTAGTGGGTATTACGGCTGAATCCCGCCTTGACAGAGACAGTTGACAGTACGAGTAGACAAAACGGGGCCCAGGGGCGTGCAGCCGTTGATTGGAGCTGACTGCACGTTGAAACAAACAACAACACAGCTCAAGCGCAGAGCAAGGCTGCAGCAATCTGTAATACGAGGTAAACCAGAGGACATCTACTATTACTCGTACTCATTCTGTCAAGGCAAAGTAGTATTAATAATACCCAGGAGAAGAGGAGAAGGGAAAGAACAAGCGACGGCAGAAATAGTGATGGAGTCATGGTCCACTGGTCACTCGCTTCTGAATGTTGCCCAACTCCCGTTGTTTGCCGTTCCCTATCTGGGATGTTGCTCAGAGCCAGGCAAACAGGCAAAGCTACGCAGATGTCTCTTGGCCCAATGGCATCGATATTGGCAGTGGATGGCATTCACGAGAGACCAGGGTCCGAATCTCGGTCTTTTCCGTCCATTCTCTTCCTTCTCCTGTCTCCTTTTTTTCTTTTTTGCCTTTTGCCGTGTTTATATGGAATATAGCATGACGCTGCCTGTCATGGTCCGCTCAGCCTTTAATTTCTCTTCCCCGCGTGTCTCCAGCCTGCCATATCCAATTTTAATACTTTTTCAATGTCTAGCCGACTAGGACCCATCACTATCCTTATGCCCAGCCGCTTGCCTCATTAAAGCAAAGCTATTGTGGGGGGAGGGATAGAGAGCTGGGTTTTCCATTTTTTTTTCGTCTGGGCAAAAAAAGATGTGATAGGCGATGCTGAGACACTAAAATGGCCAAAATGGCGAGAAAATGGAAAAAAGAAGCTTGATCCTTCGCCGGAATGCACGAGTAAGACCGTTTTGAGGAAGCAGTGCGACGTAAGATAAACAAACAAGCAGGAGGACTCTCAAAACAAGAAAGAGCAAACTGCGTGCAAGATTACTCAACCGTGGCACCGGTGCGACCTAATTTCCAGGAACAAGATCTCTTGGGGGGACCATTCGTGATAGATCCGGCATTTTTAGCATAGGACAATCAACACATCCATCGCCTCTCTCGTCCCGGCTTTGAACGACGGGATTCGATCCTGTTTGTGCCACTCCACCTCTTTCCACTCCTTCCGCTTCCGCGTCCTTTGTTGATCCTTGACATTAATGGCATAGAGCAATATCTATAAAGACTAGCCCGTCACCCTCAGTGTCACTTCTTCTTCACTGGGTCCCATCCCATTGTCTTTTCTTTCCCAAACGGCTGGAAGAATTGTGTCTGGCACTTTGTTTGCGAGCCCTACCTTTACCACTGTTTTAATATCACCTCTCAACTGTTCCTCTTCTTTCTCTTCCTCTTCTTCCTCTTCTTCCTCTTCTTTCTCTTCTTTCTCTACTTCTTCCTCAGCTGCCCATTGCCCAATCAACGGAACAAACATGCGGCCAAGCACTCTGTTTTCAGCTGTGGCAGCTGTTGCTGCTGCTGGCGTCTCTGCCCAAACTGAGGGCCCTGTGACAGGGGTAAGCGAGCCTCCGAGACGGCGCTGTCACGCCTTGTTTGCTCATAAAAAGAAAAGAGAGGAAAATGAACGAGGAGAGAGGGGAAAAAAAGGCTAACGGTGACGAATGATGCAGTCTTTAGGCAATGCCACCGTCGTGGAAAACAACCCAGTCGGCGTGGTCTATGTCGCAGCCTTGCCCGAAAATGCTTTTGATAAGGCTGCTTACCCCGATGGTGGCAACATCAAGGGCGAGATCTCAGCCACGGCAAGGCCGGATGGCGTTGGTGTGAAGTTCAAAGTCGAGTTCTCGAATCTGCCCAAGACAGGCGGTCCTTTCAGTATGTTACTGGTCTGAGACGGGGGGGTTCTTCTCTCTTGAGCTCCAGCCTTCTTTCTGCTAACACTCGCCAGCCTACCACATTCACAACTTGCCCGTTCCAGCAGACGGCAACTGCAGCGCTACCGATGGCCACTTGGACCCGTTCAAGCGCCTCGACGACCCGCCTTGCGACAACAAGCTCAAGCAGACGTGCCAGGTCGGCGACCTCAGCGGCAAGCACGGCAAGATCACGTCGGATCCGTTCAATGCCACATTCACCGACCTTTTCCTCTCAACCCTGCCCGGCAACCCGGCTTTCTTTGGCAATCTCAGCTTCGTCATACACTACCCCAACAAGACCCGCATCACATGTGCCAACTTCAAGCTCCAAGAGGCGACCGCCACCCAGCCCAACGCGACAAGCCCGGTCACTGTCCATCCGTCTGGCACGCCCGGCGTCGCCTCTACGACGCCTCTCTCCTACGCGACCGCAGGTGCTCCGCGGACCGGCATCTTTGGCTTAGGCGCCGCCGGGGTGCTCGCTGGTGCTATGGCGATGATGCTTTGAAGCGGTAGAGGAAGTCGTCTGTATTTTGTCTTGCTGAAACCATAAGAAAAAGATGTGAAAAAAAAACAGGAAAATAAATCTAATGAAAGTATCGCAAGTATCACACGCCGTTCAGGGAATAAGAAGACATTTGGCTCTGCTGTGCAAACCTCTTGGGTTGTCTCGTATCGAATGCTTTGTCTACTGAAAGCCTCACAAGAGCCTCGTGCAGCGGCCGTCGCGTTTAGCGAAGCCTGTTCATTGGCAAGGCGTGCAAGCGATGGGCAGAGCAACGTTTACCTCCACGACGGGCTAGTGCTCTTGGCCAGCAATGGCTTCATACTTGAGGCATTTTTGATCAAGCCAATGATGACCCCCCCCTTGCCTTTGTCTTTGGTGTGCGGCATATTGAGCTCGTACTCGTACAGGGCCGTCTTTTATTTGAGAAGAGAGTTTCAGAACGGAACATTATGATGGCTTCTATCTGGATCAGCTGAACCGTCCGCGCGCAGAACCCTGTCGGACGGGCCCTGCCGTGCAGGCCTAGCCCTCAAATTCTCCTTGGACAGACCAAGACAACCCCTGGATTGAGAGGATGGAGATAAGAATCAGCAGCTGCCAAAGCAGCACTAGCACCAACTGATGGTCCAGATAAGCAATTGGCCAAAAACAAGTAAACGAAAAAGCACAAAGAAAAGGGGGGGGGGGGGGGGGGACGGGAAAAATAATTAAAGAAGGCCCCCCCAAGGGTTTCACCGCAGCATCCAAATCGGGGGTTGCAACCCGACCCGCCACGCCTTGCGGGCGGCGCAATATTCGCTGTCTCCCCCCCCAGGTCTCGCCATTATTAAAAGCGGCCAAGGAGAGAAAGTTTCGCTTCAAGGAAGCTTCCAGACTCTTTTCTGCACTGTGACAATCACCCTTGCTGTTCTGCAACCGCCAGCTACTCGTAGACCTGACAGAATAGAAAGGCAAGAAAGAAACCATGGCGAAATGCTACGTGTATCCATACTCTCTGTCTCTCTCAGAAACTAGCCACTCGGCCGAACTCATGGCCCTGAATAGCTAAGTGCTTACTTACTTGGCACTGACAGATCGGGCTTCGTTTGTTTCCTTTTTCCTTCCTCTGTGTTCCTAGCTTGTATCCTTACTCGTATCATCGCGATGCGAGGATTGGAGCGAAGCCAATTTATTCCCTCCAGGCAGGGCCCCCCCTGCGCTTCCTTTTGGGTTCCCACCAATGGCAATCTCAAGACGCCCTCGCACACTCCGCAAGTCAACATACGAGTACTCGTACGAGTATTCTACCTTGGAAGAAGAGCACGATGCCAGTTGACCGCTTCTTCGCTGCAACAGCCATCTTGGCCGCTGACTCGATGCTGGCACACCCTCCCTCCTTTTGTCCCTTGCGCGGAAAAAGCCGCACTCGTACTCGTATATGGATATCATGAAGAACACCAGGGCTTTTCTTTTGCTATTGCTGTCTGTTCGCTCCCCTGGCTTCTGCCAAGGTTCACACCCTGGCCCCCTCCTCTTTCGCTCCATGCCTAGATAGGCCAGAGTACGACGTGCATCGTAAGCTGGCGCTTCAGCTCAGCCTGCAGCTGAAACTAAGGCCTGGTCGGGCAAATGATTTTTCTTTTTTGGGGTAGTCGCACTGCACCATAGACTCGCGGGTTGTTGATGCAATCGAACCTGAACGGAAGTAAGATTAGAAGCTTGAAAAGGCCTTTTTGTTTTTGAGCGCCGACTGCCAGTCAGAAACGACACCTGGCCTGCAAGACAGCCGCGAGCAGGGGGGGGGAAGGGAAATGGAATAGGGGAAACCGAGGGGAAAGGGCGGGTGTTGAGAGGCGCACAAAGATACCTAATAAATGGCAGTCCGACGAGAGAACAAGAAAGTGCACAGTAACTCATATTCATGTTGAACCTGGAGCATGGAGCAATGCGACATACAAGAGAGTACAAGGAGAGTTGTCAAAGGCTTCAAACGCACACTCCCTCTCTAGTGCATCCCCCCTGCCTTTTGGCCACAGCCTTAGGCTAAGCCGAGCCTTTAGTGGCATCATCCAGTCCGTGGGGGTCTCCCTCTCGCTTCCAGCCTCCTCTCGCAAAGCTAAAGAGCTATGTAGAGCTTTTTGTGTGTGTGTGCTGTTGGCTGCTTCAAGAGTTTTTGACACAGGGCGTCGGGCGGCGTGCGCGTGCGTATGCGTATGCGTACGCGTGCGAGTATGCGTTTGAGAAGGAAAATGAGGACGATGTAGGAGTTCGGAGTAATGATATGACATACGAGTATGGATACTGTGAAAGAAGCTGGGGAGGTTTTACGAGTATGAATTACGGAGGGCGGAGGGCGGACACGCGCTGGCCTTGATTTCTTCCCATTTACGGCAGGAAGGAGAAGGTTACGCCGCCCGCAAAGAAGCGTGACTGAAAGGCCAAAGCCCACGATAGGCTCCACTGCTCCTTCCTCTGCTCCTGCTGCTCCTCCCCCCTCCCCCCTACCCCCTACCCTCCTTGTCGAAGCCCAACATGGCAAGAGCGATTGTGCGCTGTTGATTTTCTCCCAAAGCGGTGTTTGGCCAGCACAACCTGGACTGCCAACGAAGCATGCCACGACAGCTTGCAAAAGTGTCTCAGAACAGAAGGTGAGCAAGAGGGGGGGGGTGGTGGCGAAGGGGAGCCAAAGAGAGGAGCAGAGGAGAGAAGTGAGTACGGGCGCGCGGGCAGGCACACGAACAGCAGAAGGGAACTACTCGTACTTATCGTAGTAGCAGGCGGGGAAGGAGCTGTCTGTCCATCTGATTCAGCTCGATATTGTGCGCATGGGGGTGGGCTTTGCGACTCTGTTGGGCTCCTCCAATAAATGCGAGGGGGAGAGAGTCTCCATAATGCTGCGTAATACTGTCTCGTTGTTGACCAAAAGCAGGCATCAAAACCGCCAGCGGCATATGAATAACCAGCTGAGGCGCGTTAGGCGCCTTTAAAATAAAATGGAAAATAAAATGGAAAAAGAGAAAGAGATTGTACGAGCATGCTCAGGATTTCTCCTACTCGACAACGCCAGCTTGCATGTCGCCGTTGTCAGATCTCAGTTTGTGGCTGGACTCGGCTTTCTTTATTTTTTTTCCTCCGATTCTCTTTCCTCTGCCACCTTTTGTCTCGCTCTTGTTAGAATGAGAACAGCTGAGACCTCAGGAGTCTACGACGTAGTGTATTACGACGTAAACAAACCAACTTTCAGAAGTCGTTTCCCTCTTTTTTTGCTCCTTGCCTGTACAAAAGCAATACGACGTAATATTTTGCAATGCTTGGTGAACGTGACTGGTCACTTTGGAGGGGAGCATCCATGGAAAACTCTGGGTCTGTGAAATTGGGTCGGTGTAGACAATAGACTGACACCAACCTCCTGCCCCCCCCTCGACGAGTAATGAAAAATGATGAAGAGAAAAAGTGGAAAAGCGGGTAGAGCGCAAAAGGCGCAAAAAGCCAAAAAACCAAAAACCAACACTGCTAGACCGTTCTAGGTCTGCTTAGCCTACCACAGATCTCAGTTTCACCGTGCTGACCGGTCTGTCTGACAAAAAGTGAAGCGAGCGAGCGCGCGGTTGCGCATGGGCGCGATGGCCGTGGCGATGTACGGAGTATGGATACATCGTGCACTCCGTAATTTGAGGAGAAAAAGACCGTTGGGGGCGTTTATTTTTGGCCCTTTTGATTTCAATTTCAACCAAGAGAGTTTGTGGGGAAGCGAGGTCAGAGAGGCCACTTCGGGGCAGCTCTGGAGCTCCACAACAGACGGACAAGGCCGGACTGAGTTACGGAACACATATATGTCTTCCATACGAATATGATATGAATGTACGGAGCATATGGATGTAATACGGAGCATCTAGGGGGCCATGTACTCCGCACTCCGTACAAAGAGGATGTCTGGTTCGGTCGTTTGGGCAGTGTCGCTTGCTTGTGACCGTAGCGTTACGCACGGGAGTCAGACTTTGCTTTATACAACAACAGCGGCAAGGCCATGCAAAACCATTACTTTGTAAAGGGGAAAAAATCAAGCAAGGCTCATGTTGCAGCAGACAACAGTCCAGAAAGCAGTACGGAGCAATACGGAGCAGGTCCGTGATCGTGCCAGAGTTTGTGGACTCAGCACCAGGATGCTGCATCATCCTCACGACGTATCAAGGATCCCCCGTCCTTCGTCGTGCTCCGTTCTCCGGTCTCCGGTCTCCGCAACGCGTATGAGTGGGGAATGAAAGGGGGGGGTGTTGACTATAGGTTGAGTGGAGAGCATCATATGAACGTCTTTTTTTCATCTGGTCTTAAATGGGGGGGTTCAGGAGAGGGACGACGATGAAAAGAGATTCACGACGTACCCAAGCATCAGAGCAGTAAAATGTGGAGATGAAAGGTCCAGGGAATCCAAGAGGCCACAGGGAAGCTCTCTTTTCGTAGAGAAGAAAAGAGCGGGCAGCGAGATTTCCGGACAGGCGCCGATCAGCCCAGCTCCTCTCTGATGTTCTTTTTGCCCTTTTTCTCTCCTCTCTTGTCTCATTTGTTTTTGCTCTAGCTTGTCCTCTTGGTTCGGTCCTTCCTCCGTGATTGCACCGGCACTACGCTTTCCATGGAAAGATTGCTTTGTCTCGTAAACCATCGACAGCTCGGCGAGCTTTTCTGTTTCAGATATCGCGACGGTGGATACTTCGTCCAGGTGTCGATGCCGCTGCCGAACCGACCGAGGCAAACCAGCAATGGAATGAAGTAAAATGGAGCAGCATCCGCGATAACAACAGTAGCTAGAAGAAGAAGAGCGAAGAAGAATGGCAAAAAAAGTAAGCAAGAAAAAGTAAATGGCCCGAGGCACAGATCAGCAAGCACGGTTGTTCAGACGGAAGCCGGACTCCTTCTGTTGAAAGCCTCTTCTGCCCGGCTCCATTCGCCCGGTGATCTCGGCCCAACGGTTGCGGCAGTGGAAGGAAAAAGTGCGACAATAAGAAACAGCCATACTCCGTACAGAGAGTCTAAAAGCTTTTCACAGGGGGGCAGGCGAGAGCTAACATGGACGGGGAGAGTACTCATACGGAGTCTTGTGAAGAAGAGCCCTGCAGCTTACTTGACCTGGCTGCCAGGTGTCCGTGAACTAATACTTGGTATTGCGACGTGTTTCTCAATTTGATTTGGCACCAAAAAAATGTTTACGTCGTATTCCAGGCTGTGGCGCAGGAAAGACGTATGCAAAAAAGCGAGCATCGAAGAAAATCAAGATCTGATAAGGCACGCGAGGCGGCTGATGCTCGCGGCGAAATGCAGCTTTCCCTAATTTAAAAGTAACAAAATGAAAAAAGAAGAACAAATCAATAAATAAATCAATGCATGACCTGTGCGTAGCCTCATCTCTAAACCGGGCCGCCGGCTGATTATTGCCAGATGCCTTTTTTTTTTCTCTTCTTTTTTTTTCTTTTTTAGCTCTTTCCAGCCTAGCTACATCTCTCCTCGACAAAGATGGCATTTTTTGTGTGTGCGCAGTGTGAGGACTGTGAACTTTTGTTCTTGCTCTGGTGGAGGGGGGGGGGGGGGGTAGGCATCTGCTGCATGCTTGCTTTTCAGCCTTTTAGGAATTGCTCATGAAGAGCAGTTCTGGCTAAAGGGAGATCAAACGCACGGGGCCTTCCCTTGAGGGTGTCCGGTCCAACAGGCATCAAACCACGACGATGGCGAATGAGCTCCAGAGGAAGATGAGACGAACAAATACTCGTATACTTTGTAAATGCAACGCGATAGCACAACGGGAAATAGCAATGGAAAATAGGAAAATATACCCTGGCAGTTTACGAGCAATACAGAATTGACAGAAGCTAAACAGGGTCTGTCTATTAATACATATGGATATTACCGAGCACCACGCGTTGGGCCATTTGTGCGAGTTTGTTGCCAGTTGCGCTCACCGTGGCCTACAGCTTCCAGCTCCCCGAAGAGAAAAAAAAAAGATAAAAAAGTTGCTGGTGCTTTCTTTCTTCAGAGGAGCCCCAGCTATTCTTGGGTCCATGGTTACTGCGAGGTGTTCAGCTAGCATTTAAAAATTTTATTTTTTATTTTTCCTTTCTTTTTTTATTGTCTTTGCGAAGTTTGGCTTCGGCAGAAAAATAAAAATAAAAATAAAAACCCCTGCCCCCGGTTCATCGGTTCTATTTTTTTAATATCGAGGACGGCTATGAAGACAGAGAACCAGACCATTTGTAGATATGATCATAACCGGGACTGTGACAAGCAGGAATCGAGACCGGTTCCAAACAGACAGATCTCTTGCCTCATCCGAAGCAGGTATCACACCTAGCTCGGGGTGCTTGCTTTGCTGCATTATAATTTTTGCGTTATATGTTTTCTGCGTATTGTCTCCATGCTTTCTTGTCAGGAGCTTCGGTCCGGTGTGCCCCCCTCCTTTCTTTCTGGACGGCGAATAGTTAAATTAGGAGCATTCTTGGCTGGCCAGCCTTCCAGAAACTGCAATATAGTTTCGGTGAGCTTTTGTTCTCGATACACAACATTAGCGAGCAGGCGATTGGAAGCTTCCGAGGGCGAAAAAGCTAAAAATATGCCCAGCCACATATTTGATTGTATTGCAAAATGAAGATATAAAAGGCAAAGCAGTAATAAGAAAAGCGTACAAGTGGAGATGAAGACAAAAAGTATTATTGTGGTGTAAAGCGTTCGAATGAAAGTGCTAGTGCGACAAGCAAGGTTGGCGCATGGCAGAGAACCTGCTGCATTATTACTCGTACTCTGTAGAGCTGCGAGCAGACGCGCGAACTAGCTGTCCTCGTATTATTACTCCGTAGAGCAGACGCGCGCGGGTTCCCGAGGATCTTTGTTCTGTTAGCCACAGAAGATAGGACAATGACGAGATCGAATTTGTGCGGAATCACCATCTGTCCATCTGTATCGTCTTTTGTTTCCTGCTTTTTTTAACATTTACCAAATATGTGTCCATGGTTTTGTGGTCCGCCCGTTGGAGCCTCATTCTGTTTTTGACTTGCCGTGAGCGGGAATGGTGAGCCACTCCCGATGAAACCTTTTTTTTTTTCTTTCGCCGCCTCCTCTTGGTCTTCCCTCTCTTGTGCAAAGTAATACTGCGGCGAAAAGAACTTTTTGTGGCAGCCCCCAGAAGGGCGCATTTCCTCGTGTAATACGGAGTAGACCGCCAGGAAAAGGGCACTGATAGTGCGGAACGGCAGTGGGAATGGCTAGCTGGATGGCAAAGGCAGCTTTCCAATACCCCAGTGCCGCCAAAAAACAAGATCCCCCAAGACAACCCTTAATAAAGAGGGCTGGTGGGCGGAATGAACCGCGCAGTGCCTCGGCTGGACCATGTTGGCCAGCCACCCCTGCTTCTGCCAAACGGCTCTGCCGACAAACTCGTGCTTACCGATGTTGAAGCTGTACGACGTAGTAATAACACGGGAAAGCAAGCAAACAAAAGCGACACATGGGCGACGTGCTGACTGGAGGCCAAGAAAGCGTTGAACACAGAGGACAGAGCCCAGTTTTCAGCCGATCCTTTTCTTCCAGCACTCCACGACAAAGAACAAGAAGAGAGGGCGCACTGCGCTCTCAATTTACCCTGCAGCACAGACTCATCTCTGGTCTTGCACGGATAAAACACGCAGCATGCAGAAGAGCAAGCCTGCAGCTGTTTTAAAAGGAGATATGCACTTCATCGTGCCTGAAGGCAGTAATTCCTTTCTCTTTCGAGAGCAACCAAGGAGGTATTAAGGCAAAAGGCTATCATTTCGCAGTATATACTCACATATATACGGAGTACGACGTCTTACGAGTGGCAGTTTGCACAATCTGACCCACCTGGATTCAAAACTCAGCATCTAAAGCGAGATGGCGCGTATGGTAGGAGTATTGGCTTCCACACCAGAAAAGCAGAAGCTATCACATCAAACAGCACTTCAATACGCACATCGTTATTGCAATCTAAAAAGGAAAATTGGCTCGTTATTTCAAAGTCCCTCTGTCTTTCTATCTTTCTTTTTTCTTCTTTCTTTCTTTTTCTTTCTTTTTTTTCTTTTTTTTTCTTTTTTTTTCTTTTTTTTTTTTTTTTTGCTTGGATCACCGGCATTCGAGAAGCATATTGTGCTGCGGTGGCATTGTACCTGCAGGGTACACTTGCGTGTGTCGTAGAGGCAGATATCCATAATATAAAAATGCAAGTTGACATTATATTAAGCCTGGAGCCTGATTCTGTCAGTTTATTTCGAACTATTCTTTACTCGTATAACCTGTTTATTTTTCCTATTGGTATTATGGAGCAATAATCAGTGGAAAGCCGTTGACACGTGCGTTTTAAATTGGGGGAAGAAGGGGGGCGCCGACCTCGTTTCGATCTCAAAAGCCGGCCAATGGGCTCTCTTACGGGGCTACTTTTCAATCTGCCTGAACTGGCCCCACGGCGAGGTTTGGCCGAAGAGAACAAGCGACGCACAATGGGGAGACGACGGCGTGAGGCTTAAGACATGCGTTAAGGGGCGTGTGCTTGTGAGCGCGAGAAGGCGAGCATGTCCGACGTACGGTGTAATACGATGAGGTGCTTCATTCAGGACATAACGTACGTGCGGAGTAATATGCTGTAAATCAACAACAACAACAAAAAAAAACTGGCTGTCTGTAGCATCATTTTCTAAGCATAGTAAGAGAAAACACAACCAGCTTTTGTCCGTGCGAAGGCTCTGTGCTGGAGGTGTTGGGTTTGGCAGTGTGAAAATGGGCACCCAAATCAAAAAAAAAAAAAAAAAGGCCTGGCCCCCCAAGGCTTCTCCCACGTTTCCCTGATTGACCGGAGCAAGTCTGTAGCTTTTGCCGGGCTGCAATCTATCTAAGACGCCAGTTTCTTACTTTTGCCCGTCCCTCTTTCTGCCTCTGTATCTGTGTGTGAGTGTGTGTGTGTGCTGTGTGAGTGAGTGAGTGTGTTGTGTGAGTGTGTGTGCGTGCGCGTATGTTCTTTATGCATACCATTTACAGTCGTAAGATCAGCCGATGGCATATGGAGAACAAGCAGGCGCCTGGTCTGTGAAGCATCCCTGGATAGCTGGGGAAAAAAGGGACAAGAAGGGGAGAGGGGGTGAGAAAGTACGAGTACAAACTGGAGAAGCAAGGAAAAGACCTTTTGCATCTACAGAATAAGCAATGACGAGCAATAAAAACCACTTTCCGATTTTAGACGGTTGTGTTGTTGTGTCAAGCGACGGTATACGAGAGTTTAACGAGTAATACGAGTATGTACATGTAAATGGCTGCACAAAGAAACAGGAGTGGCGGCAATACGACGAGTTATTGCGTCTGTCTTTTTTTCATACAGGCAGTTTAGTTTTTTAACCTTTTACAATCTCATGTTGTCATGGCTCGATAGAAGGCTACTATACTATTTTGCTGCTCTAGCATTCATTTCGCTCTTCATTTTTTCCTATGTCTGGCTGTAGCGGTATTAGCTCCCTAAGTCCTACTTTACCTACCAAGTCGTGCTTATTTTTATGTTGTCAAGTTGTTAATACTCCGTACGGCCACTGGCTGCTTGTCCCAGCCGGCGGCACAGCGGTTGTTTGATGATCATCTCGCTGTGTATGAACTGCAACGAACAACAAAGCATAAAGCATGATAATGGCAACACGATCCAGACTAAAGATTTGCAGACCCCTCAAAAGAGCAATTGGCACCATTTGTGGACCAAGAGAGACGCTTATAGGGTTTTGTCTGTGGTCACCTGTGGGAGGGAGCGTACGAGGTTTTGCTTCGCTGATACGACAAAGAGGAGGGGAAAGAAAATAGCAGGGAATCGGAATGAAAGAAGAAAAAGAAGAAAGGAAAAAAATTGCTATCAACACCCCTTGCTGTGGATCAATCATGATCCACACAGCATTGATGTGGTCTCCGAGTTCCGTAACAATCCCCATTTTGCCGTGAGTGGTATCGTTCTTACCAGTGCATCGTCAGGCTGCTCTGATTTTTCTCTCCCTGTACGAGTATCTCCTCTCGTCGGTTTATTTTTCTCCCACGTGCTGAGCGTGCACTCGTACTATTGCTTTTTCTGGGCATTCTGCTGTGATGCGCGAGCACATCTGGTTCATCCTGTCTTCACGTCACATCTTGCTCCTCTCTTGTTCGGCTTCTTTTGGCTCGCATCTCTTTTTTGCCGATGATGGTTCGTCATGCCCGAATCATGCCTCGTTCCGACTTCGGTCTGTGAATCATTCACGGCTTTAACTCTTTCGCCTTTTCGCCCTTTTCGTCTGTATGTCGGTTGTTCTGTTGCGATACGCCGTTCGATGCGACTGTGATTTCTGTCCAGTCACGGTTCGTCCAGACTTTGTAGCTTTAATGCGCCTGG